>VZTU01018380.1:2003-12628 GCA_013400835.1 Zapornia atra | reverse complement strand
TGTCGGGGGGCGCGGGGGGCCTGAAGCGCGCTGTACCGGTACCGCCGCTCCCGGGGTGTAGCTGGTGAGAGCAGCCCGTGGCGTTACGGAGGAGGCCGAGGCGCTTCCCTCGCCCGGCTGCTCCTCCGCCTGCCGTTCAGGCAGCCGCATGGCAAAGCCCCGCTTCGGAGCAGCTCCCCAGCTGCGTGTCCAGGGCCGTTCGCGGGCTGCCTGATGCTCTCCTTGAGCCCAAACTCTGCGTGACCGCCGGGAGCTGCAGACGTGTGCAGCTTCCCAGCTGGAAGTCGAGAGACTCGGCGCTTTCCAGAATTAAACGAGCCGTTCTTTGTATTTCACCCCTATAAGCCAACCCCTTTAGGGGTGTATTTTCACCCCTATAAGGAAGAGGAGCCGCGGTAGCTGACAGTCGCGGCGGTGTTTGTCTCCCTTAGTTTGTCCCCAGTGTAGTCCCCAGACTTGTCATTATTCCTCGCTAAATCTACACTCCTAAACCACCACTCAAAACTCTGCAGCTGGAGAGTGAGCTGTCAAGCTCCTGCTCTTTCTAGCCTGCAGCTGTAGTGCTTCAAATTTGCCTTGGTGATTCCCTGCTGCTGGGTAGTCCCCCTTCTGAATTCCTCCCACTGCTCCCTCACCCAGGGGGGTGGTGGAGTCTCCTTCTCTGGAGATATTCAAGACTCATCTGGATGCTTATCTGTGTAATGAGCTGGGGAGCTGCTTTGGCAGGGGGTTGGACCCGATGATCTCTTGAGGTCCTTTCCAACCCCTACAGCTCTGTGATTCTGCTTCCTCCTCTTGCCTGCTCCCCAAGGTGTGCTCTGTGTCATCACCCTCTTGCAAAGACCCAGAGTACAGAGCTCAGGCTTCCAGAGCCTCACGTTCTTCCACCTAGAGCAGTTCTTACAATGGTCCCCCAGGAAGTTGAAGGTTTGAGTTACAAATGTGCTTTAAGCTGTAACAAAACATGCAGGGGGGAAAAAAAAAAGCACAGGGATGTTGAAAATGTTCTCTGCCCCTTGCCTGCACGTTGTACTTCCAGGTGGTTTTCACTTCCAGCCTTCAGCCCTCCTCATCCTGAGATGTGATTACAAGCTAACAGAAAAGTGTGAGCTGGGACCTTTCGTTTGAAGGTGCTGTAAGAGGGAAAAAACTCTGTTCCTTTGGTGTTCTTTAGGAGAAACAGGCTCAGGGAAGACCACTCAGATCCCTCAGTACCTCTACGAAGCAGGAATTGGCTGCGAAGGCATCATTGCTGTGACCCAGCCTCGCAGGGTAGCGGCTATATCCTTAGCTACCAGAGTCTCGGATGAGAAGAAGACAGAGCTGGGGAGACTGGTAGGTTGCTTTAGCACTACAGGGTCGATGGGACTGTGTCAGGGCTTGATGAGTGAGCTGGGTAATGGGTAGTCTTTGTTTAATCATATGCCTGAGTGGGGGGGGAAAAAGTGGCTTTTTACCTCCTGTGGCTTGTGGGTGGGGTATGTTTGACTGTTCTTGATGGTTTGTGTTCCTCCACCTGAAAAAATCCTGGTTAATGAATTAAAACAAAATATCATGCTCTCTTCCTGTATCAAAAGTCGCTGTCAAGGAGAGCAGGGAGCTTATAAGCAGGAGGGGATTCAACTTTTTAAAAGGGTAGATAATGGCAGGACAAGGGGGATGGATTAAAGCTAAAGGAAGGAAGGGTTAGATTAGATATTAGGGGGAAGTTTTTTACAGAGAGAGTGGTGAGGGGCTGGAACAGGCTGCCCAGAGAGGGGGTGGGTGCCCCATCCCTGGGGGTGTTCAAGGCCAGGTTGGATGGGGCCCTGGGCATCCTTGTGTAGCTCCAGGCCTGGAGGTTGGTGTCTCTGCCTGTGGCAGGGGGGGTGGAGCTCTGTGACCCTTGGGGTCCCTTCCACCCCAGCCCAGTCTATGATTCTATGATCTGTGCAGAGCTGTGCATGTGAAAAGCGGAGGGGAGAGACTTCCCCTCAGAAAGTCTTTGGGGGCTGTGCAGTAGTTTGCAGCAGGGGAGGAAAGAAAGCAAACCTGGAGTGTTTTTGATGAGCTTCTAGTTGGGGAAAAAGCTGATTGGGATACACTGTTGGGAGCTTCCTTTGGGTGGGTGGTTACATTTGCAAGACTTAACTGCCCAGAGCGCTCTGCTTTCCAAGTCCTTCATGTTCAAACTGGCACTGAAGGGGATGGAGTCCCTTCACAGCCCTTCCTTGTGGTAGGATGGCAGGGAGAGACGTGGCTCTGTGCTTGTCCCTTTGTGTTGCTGGTGGCTTCCACAGGTTGGCTACAGCGTACGCTTTGAGGACCTGACCTCTGCCGAGACCCGGATCAAGTTCTTGACGGACGGCATGCTGCTTCGGGAGGCCATCAGGGACCCCTTGCTGCGCAGGTACAGCGTCGTCATCCTGGATGAGGCCCACGAGAGGACGATCCACACTGACGTGCTCTTTGGAGTGGTGAAAGATGCCCAGAAGAAACGCAGGAAGCTGCGCAAGCTGCCGCTGAAAGTACGTGTGTGTGTGTAGGGTGCCAGCAGAGGGCAGGGCTGAGGGCTCTGAGCACCAGGAGTATCTGTCAGTTTTCTGTCGTGTTTGAAATGTCAGCCCTCTTCTTCAGCCTGGAGAAGAGAAGGCTGTGGGGGGACCTCATTGCAGCCTGCCAGTCCCTGAAGGGAGCTGATAAGCAGGAGGGGAATCAACTTTTTAAAAGAGCAGATAATGGCAGGACAAGGGGGATGGATTAAAGCTAAAGGAGGGAAGGGTTAGATTAGATATTAGGGGGAAGTTCTTTACAGAGAGAGTGGTGAGGGGCTGGAACAGGCTACCCAGAGAGGGGGTGGGTGCCCCATCCCTGGGGGCGTTCAAGGCCAGGTTGGATGGGGTCCTGGGCAACCTTGTGTAGCTCCAGGCCTGGAGGTTGGTGTCCCTGCCTGTGGCAGGGGGGGTGGAGCTCTGTGACCCTTGGGGTCCCTTCCAACCCAGACCATTCTATGATACTATGGCTATTTCCCTCTTCCTAAAAAGTCCCTTTAAACCTGAATAGTTAAGGGTGACCAAATGGTCTGTGGGCCTGGTATGGCTCATCTGAACAAGGTCACCCCCATGCTGCCTTTTTTCTTACGAGCCCCATGGGTGTTCCTTATCAACTAGACACGTTTGGGAAGGTTCTGGTATTGTTGTGGAGAACATCCTGGGTCTGGGAGCTGCTTGCCTGATGTGACAGCTGTATAACATGCAAACAGGTGTATGAGAACGTGGTGAAATGTGTGGGTGCCTGTTGGTTTTGATGGGGAAGGCATGCAGAGTGGCTGGCAGGGTCCTAGCACAGGGTCATTGAACAGACTGTCCTGCAGCTTGGCTTTGTGAGTACCAAGTTCTGTTTATTAAATGTCAGAAAAGAATTTCAACACCTCTTCTCTCATCACACTAACACCTTACACTTGCATGATGCTAAAGCTGGTGGCTTTAACAAGGAATAGTCATACTCTCCTGTCCCAAACTCTGTGACCTTTTTATTGCTCTGAGCATAAATGAAAGTCTCAAGAAGTTGACTTTTGATTAGTCCTGTCTGGTAAGTGTCCTGCTGGGTCTGAACTGCCATGCTAACCCATCTTATCCCTGTACTGAAGGTGATCGTCATGTCAGCGACAATGGATGTTGACCAGTTCTCCCAGTACTTCAATGGAGCACCTGTCCTGTATTTAAAAGGCAGGCAGCATCCCATTCAGATCTTCTACACCAAACAGCCTCAGAGTGATTACCTTCAAGCAGCACTGGTGTCAATCTTCCAGATCCACCAGGTAAGGTGGTCTCATCATGTTTGTGCCTCATAAGTTGCTGTGGCAGGAGAGGTGGCTTTGAGCCTGCTGCTGCTAAATCAGAGATGTCCTTGATCTGCTCCACTGCATCCTCCAGGAGAAGGGGATAGCTAATGAGGACATTGGGTTAATGAGTTGGATTGACTCAACAGAAGGGGTTGGCAAATAGCAGTGTTACTCCAAAAGGGGAAAGAAAGATTGGAAGTGGTCACTCTTGAAGAGCCTGGGCTTGTGGGGGGAAATCTAGGCATGAGTAAAGAGTAGTGTGAAGGTGATTCTAATTTGCTGGCAAAGTGTAACCACAGAGCAAGTGGAGATCTATTAAAATAACACCTCATGGGCATTTTGTGGCTAAAGATTTGAATGCAAAACTGTCAATGGTTAAATTAATTAAGCTGATGTGACATATATTACATATATTACGTATATATTACATATATATTTAATATACATATATTACATTACATATATATTTAATTACATATTACATATATATTACATATATATTACATATATTACACTGCATGTAATGCTTTGAAGATGCTGCTTTAGGACTTGAGGACTTGTACGTCAAGGCTGTAGTTGAAAGGAGACTGCTAAGCAGAGATCTCTGATGTCAGTTCATACCTGATACCTAAATGTTCCCCTCACCTGAGTTCTCTGTTTACTGGCTTGTACCTGGGTGCTTGCTGGTGCTCTTGTTTGCACATCCCAGGCAGTTACTTAATGACATATAGACTCAAAGAATGGCATGGGTTGGAAGGGACTCCCAAGAATCACAGAGCTCCAACCCCCCTGCCACAGGCAGGGACACCAACCTCCAGGCCTGGAGCTACACAAGGTTGCCCAGGGCCCCATCCAACCTGGCCTTGAACACCCCCAGGGATGGGGCACCCACCCCCTCTCTGGGCAGCCTGTTCCAGCCCCTCACCACTCTCTCTGTAAAGAACTTCCCCCTAATATCTAATCTAACCCTTCCTTCCTTTAGCTTTAATCCATCCCCCTTGTCCTGCCATTATCTGCCCTTTTAAAAAGCTGAATCCCCTCCTGCTTATCAGCTCCCTTCAGGGACTGGCAGGCTGCAATGAGGTCCCCCCACAGCCTTCTCTTCTCCAGGCTGAACCAGCCCAGCTCCCTCAGCCTCTCTTTGTAGGGCAGCTGCTCCAGCCCTCTGAGCATCCTCGTGGCTCCTGTGACCCCTCTCCAACAGCCCCACATCTCTCTTGTATTGGGGCCCCAGCTCTGGACACAGGACTCCAGCTGGGGCCTCAGGAGGGCAGAGCAGAGAGGGACAATCCCCTGCCTGTCCCTGCTGCCACCCCTCTGCTGATGGAGCCCAGGATCCCATTGGCATTCTTGCAACCACATACATTAATTTTTCAGTGCACATATGTCTCTCCTTTCCTCCTCACCTCCTTTGCTGTCAGCACAGCAGCTCGTTCCAATCTCATTTCTCCCTCCCTAAACTAAACCACCACAACTGGGACTTGCTTTCTCCTCTGGCTCCAGGAAGTGCCCTCTTCTCAGGACATCTTGGTGTTTCTGACTGGTCAGGAAGAAATTGAAGCAATGACCAAAACCTGCCAGGACATTGCCAAGCACCTCCCTGACGGCTGCCCACCGGTGGTGGTGATGCCACTTTATGCCTCTCTGCCCTACTACCAACAGCTCCGTGTCTTCCAGGCTGCCCCCAAGGTGAGGCAGTGTGATGGGTAAATGGGCTGAGTGAGCTGCTTTGCCTTGAGTGTTTGGAAGAAGTGTGGGATTCAAGGGGTTAAAGCAGTCTGTGCTGATAGTAGGTTATAGTGGACAGCAGAGACTGACTTTAAGCTGGATGGTTCTAGTGTGATGAAAGGCCATGCAACTGTGGAGGTATTAACAGAGGCATGTGATAAATCATCTGGGATCATAAAAAGAGGGGAAGGGTTTAAGGGGGAGTGAAAAGGGCAGAGGAATTTAAATTTGCTCCATTTCATAGGAATTTTATATCCCTATCTCAAAAAAGCTACAGCAGTAACGGGCCAAATCCTAAGAAAGCTAAAAACCTGGGCATGTTTGGCAGGGCTGTAAGAGAAAGAACTGCTGCCTCAGGCCCTTTTGTATCTATTCAGCAGATAAATAAGAATTTAGATCTTGTGCTTGTGCCAGAAATGAAACCAAAATGGTTTACAGACATATTGATAACAGCTGTCCTGCATGGTGTATTTTGTTGCAAGAAGTGTAAGCACATGCCTTAGAAACTGCTTGGGAACTGGAGGTTATCTTAATTTATGAGAGCTGGCATAGCAAGCCTGGTATGTGGTTGTAACATGCTGTAATCCTGTGTAGGCTTGGCCAGTCCTGACCCAAGCTAGCAGCATTTTTTCACTGCAGCTCACCTAAAGTTAGCTTGTGACTGGCTTTGGTTTGCTTTCCCTTGCAGGGCTGTCGCAAAGTGATCCTCTCTACCAACATTGCAGAAACATCCATCACCATTGCAGGAATAAAATATGTTGTGGACACAGGCATGGTGAAAGCAAAGAAGTACAGCCCAGGTGAGGAGTTCTGAGGAATGATGCAGAGATCCTTCTCAGTCCTCTAGAAGTTGAGGCCATGAGCCCCCTGAGGGCTCGTTTCAAACACCCTCTGTGCTGTCTAAATTAATGCCCTAAGTTTTAGGTGTGGGGTTTGGGGTGGGTTGTTTTCTTTTTTGTTGGAGGGTTTTTTTGGTCTTCTGTGATTCTTTGAGTACCAGCCATGTGGGGTAAAAATCTGTCAAGTAGCAATCTTCTTGTCATGGACACGACCTGATAGTTGGCTCAGCACCCTGAAGCAAAGCTGTGTGAGTCATAGAATCACAGAATGGTCTGGGTTGGAAGGGACCCCAAGAATCACAGAGCTCCAACCCCCCTGCCACAGGCAGGGACACCAACCTCCAGGCCTGGAGCTACACAAGGTTGCCCAGGGCCCCATCCAACCTGGCCTTGAACATCCCCAGGGATGGGGCACCCGCCCCCTCTCTGGGCAGCCTGTTCCAGCCCCTCACCACTCTCTCTGTAAAGAACTTCCCCCTAATATCTAATCTACCCCTTCCCTCCTTTAGCTTTAATCCACCCCCCTTGTCCTGCCATTATCTGCCCTTTTAAAAAGTTGAATCCCCTCCTGCGTATCAGCTCCCTTCAGGGACTGGCAGGCTGCAATGAGGGCCCCCCACAGCCTTCTCTTCCCCAGGCTGACCCAGCCCAGTATTTGGATGGCAGAGCCTGGGGTTTCTTTTCCTGTGTATCTGATATTTTCAGAGCTGTGCCTTCTGCAGGCATTGACTGAAGGGCTGTTTTCCATCCACAGACACTGGCCTGGAAGTGTTGGCAGTCCAGCGGGTATCGAAGGCCCAGGCTTGGCAGCGGTCGGGGCGAGCGGGGCGAGAGGACAGTGGGGTCTGTTACCGGCTCTACACAGAGGATGAGTTTGAGAAATTTGACCAAATGACAATACCTGAGATACAGAGGTGAGAGCAGAACCCTGATGCCATCAGGCTTGTAGCCACGCCTTCTTTATGTGCTGTCCCAGATGGGGAGGTGTAAAGCACTGAACAGTCAAACTGGATCTAGGGTCTGACCGGTTGACTTCTGAGGAAAGCAAACCTCTGGAGGCTCAACAGATAAGTTAGGAAGCATTGGCTCAGTGTGAACATCTGGGCTCTGAGTCTCCAAACGTGCATGGGCAATAGTTCTCTTGACTTTTCTCCAAATCTTAAACTTTTCTGCCCTTTGTGGTTTAAGAAGTAAGGCTTCACCAGCCAGCACTGGCCTAGTCCCTCAAGTTGCAGCAGGGATATGAGGGCTTTATTTTAGCTTATAGGCAAATAAAAGAAAAAAAAAAAAGAAGGGGAAAAACAAAAATACAGAGAAAAGAAAGAGAGAAACCATCTTGGATGTTTGTTCTGCCTGTGCAGGTGTAACCTGTCCAGTGTGGTGCTTCAGCTCCTGGCCCTAAAGGTTCCCAATGTGCTCACGTTTGACTTCATGTCCAAACCATCTCCTGGTAAGTGGTTACAAAGGCAGCCTAGGGAAAAACTGACAAAGGAGTCACTGAGGAATTGCTTAAAAACAATGTCTTCAGGCCAGCCTGAGAAGATGGAGTACAGAAGGTCAGGGCTGTGAAAGCAGAGCTGTCTCTGCTGCATCTTCTGGTAGTCCAGAAGTCTCAGATTTGTTCACTGCTTACTGCTTTTGCTCAGCCTCCTCAGAGCAGTCATGCTTGTGGCAGAGAGCTGGGGAGTCCAGGTAGTCCAGCTTCCAAACAGAGCCAGGAGCAGTTCTAAGTCATAAAGACCATGAAGGTGTGCCTTGACTGCCAAGGAAAGCCACAGAGAATCTCACACAACCTCTGGTTTTGCTACTTAAATGGGAAAAGGTGATTTTTCTGCTGGATGGAGGGGAATAAGCCACAATTTGGGGCACTTATTTCTCCAAACAGAAAGCACTTGTCTCTCTCTGGCCAGGGCAAGGAGGTGGTGATGGTACCAGCGGATCCTTTGGATCCCTGCCAGTGCCAGCCAGGAGGGCTGAACATCCTTGTTTTGACAGATGCTATTCAAGCAGCAATTGAGCAGCTGGACCTGTTGGGAGCTGTGGAACGGAAGAACGATCAGCTTGTCCTCACCCCACTGGGAAGGAAGATGGCAGCCTTTCCACTGGAGCCAAAGTTTGCTAAAGTAAAAACCACAGAAAAAATTACCTAATGTTTATCTTATATTCCTCCCAGTCCCACTAGCATTTCTCTCTTAAATCCTTTAAAAAGGGTCTGGAATTTGGGGTGGCTGCAGTATACTTGCTGTACATTAACGAAGCACAGCTTTGGTTACAGCAGCTTGCTGCTTCTGCTTGTCATTTGTTGTTTAATTCAGAGAAATGTAAAGTAAGATAATCTATTTCCTCTGGCACCTCTGAGGGTGATGCAAGGGTAACTTCCTTGCCATTTCTGGGATTGCTGGTAGCCCTGTTTAGCAGTTTCATGAAGTGTCTGATGCTGTAGTTGATTTTAGTCACTGGCTGGTCTCAGAGGAGCATGACAGTTGCTGTTCAAGGTGCTTGGTGGGGCCCATAAGAGGATATACAGTTGTCTCTAGGCCCAAATGTTTATGAACATTGTCCTGAGCAATGCTTGGTAAAGTTCCTGGCTGGCTGGTGAGCAGAAAAGTCTGCTGTGGATTTGGTCAAGCAAAAATCGGTTCTGTTGTGTGACTTGCAGACCATCCTCCTGTCCCCTAAGTTCCACTGCACAGAAGAGATCCTGACCATCGTGTCGCTGCTGTCAGTGGACAGTGTCCTCTACAATCCCCCTGCCCAGAGGGAGGAGGTGCAATCTGCCAGGAAGAAATTCATCTCCAGTGAGGGAGATCATCTCACCCTGCTCAGCCTGTACAGGGCCTTCAGAAAAGTCAACGGCAACAAGGTAGGAGGCTCTGAGGATGCCAGTGCTGGCTGGGCACGTGGTGGTGAGGGGCTCTCTTGACATAGAGTGACATCTGCATACTTCACAGCAGATGCAGTGTGCATCCTTCCAAAGCAGCTGAGAGAAGAGAGGGCTTATTCATCCTTTACAGTGGGGTAACCAGAGGATGCTTGGGAAATGCTAAAGTTTTCCCTGGAAAGCTGTAGCTAAGCTGGTTATCAAAAGCTTCCTGAGGCCAGTTCTGTAATGGGAGTCAGATCTCTTCCTTCCCTGGTTGCAGCTGGAAACAGGAGGGAGTGGAAGAGTGGTGAGACTTGCTGATAAATACCTAGATGTGCTCTTTGGCAGGATTCATTGCAAAAACACAGAGTGTATTTACCAGCAGGCTGTGGGTTATCCTACCCTGTGAGCTCCTTGGTTTGATTTGTAGATTCATAGGCTGGCGTGCCCCATTCCTCACAGCATCTCTCATGCTGAGGTAATTTGTTTTCACCTCCTGTGGGATAGCAAGTGCTGGTCACAGCACTCAGTGATCTTGCAGAGCAATTCTGAGTGGGAAAACAACAGTGTGCCATTTCTTGGCACTTTGGGAAGGAGTGTAGGTAGAGGGGAGTAACAGAGGATAGAAATAGGACAAGGAAATGGGTTGGCACCTTTTCTCTGAGAAAGATTCTGTGTTTGGAGCATTCTGCTTTTCATGGTACCTAAAGACTACTGGGATTCTTGGGTGAAGAAACAGCCTCTCTAACTCCCAGTGTCTCTGCTGCAGGGATGGTGCAAAGACAATTTTGTCAACAGCAGGAACATGATGCTTGTGTCAGACATCAGAGCTCAGCTGAGGGACATCTGTGTTAAGGTAACTTGCCTCCACACTGTATTTCTCTGTTTCACCTGTTAGTATTTCTCTTTTGGTGCACAGCAAAATAAGTTTTGGGACAGAGTCCCAGGAGTGAGGAAAATGTGGGTTTGTATCCAGTCATCTATGAATAGTCAGGTAAACTTCCTGACTCTGCAGCTGCATGCCAGAATCCCAGGAGCTTCAGGGGCTTGAGGAGAAGTGATGAAAAAAGGGACCTCTAGGCAGGGTTCTCCGGTAGAGGGCAGGTTTTCCTAAGGGATTTGGCTGTGTTGGTGTAGATGTGACTGCTACGAGCACCACTGGATTCCTGGCGGTCCTGTATTTCCCACACTGGCAGGGCTTCTGACACAGAACTGCCTGAGCAATGGGATCCTGGGCTCCATCAGCAGAGGGGTGGCAGCAGGGACAGAGAGGGGATTGTACCTCTCTGCTCTGCCCTCCTGAGGCCCCAGCTGGAGTCCTGTGTCCAGAGCTGGGGCCCCCAATACAAGAGAGATGTGGGGCTGTTGGAGA
>VZTU01018379.1:155234-174078 GCA_013400835.1 Zapornia atra | reverse complement strand
CGTGCCTGCGGCATCTCTCGGGCCCGCCGTAGAGTGCGGCGGAGGGCTTGCCCTTGCACCGCTTGGCCAGGACACTTGGTTGACTTACGTGGTAAAAACTTAACCAAATACATACTGTTTTTCTTCTGGTTTTTGCTTTTACCCTCTTTTTTNTTAAGTTCTTGATTCTGCCTTATTTGCAAATGCACTGGAAAGGCAGGGGTATTTATGTATTTTTTTAATATTTTCTAAACCCAGTTCCTGTCTCCCTTGACATATTTACAGAGAGAGTGGTGAGGTGCTGAAATAGGCTCTCCAGAGAGGTGGTGGATGCGCTGTCCCTCAGGCTGTTCAAGGCCAGGTTTGATGGAGCCCTGTGCAACCTTGTCTAGATCATACCTGAAGGTTGGTGGCCCTGCCTGTGGCAGTGGGGCTTGGAACTCTGTGATCCTTGGGGTCCCTTCCAACCCAGACCATTCTATGATTCTATATTCTGGAGGGAAAAGGAAGATGCTTCTGGTGTTCCATTTCAGAGCCCTTAAATAAATAATTTTAAAAAGCTATCCCGTGGACAAAACTGTTGGCTCAATGTTTCTTCCTCTTTTTTCCCAATGATTAACGCTTCTCATTAGCGGGAGGAGAACTGGCAGAACCAGCTTAAAAAAAACACTGGCAAAACCAACCTGACCATAAGAAAGGATTGTTTCTCGGCATGGCAGGTGCGCAAGGCCATGGAGCTCCAGCCCCACGCATCCAGCAGCCCCCTGGATCTGGTCCTGCCGGCGAGGTTTGGCTGCCCATGAGACCTGTGAAGCATGAGCACGCTGCCTGGGTTGGGCTTTTCGTGTCCCCTAAATTTCCGTTTGTGCAATTACCGAGTTTATAAGCAATGAAAGTGGAAAGGGAAATGACTGTATCAACTTTCTACTGTGCTGTATATAAACCCCACAAGAGGCACGCATACCCGATGAGGATGGTGTACGTTCTGTTCTGAAGCGCAAACTGCAATCGGAAACGAAAGTATTCAGACAGTGTGTGCTTGCTTCTTGCAAAGGTGTGCTTTCACCCAAGGTGCTCCTGCTCTAAAAATAATATCTCAGCACAGGGCCGAGCGGCATAGGGCTCTCGAGGCGCATGCAGCCTGCAAAGAGTTCGAGTTTTGGGGCTGTTGGTGTGGCTGGTGGAAGGACGGTGTTAGCGAAGGAATGTCTGGTTAGCTGGGACTCACTGGGGAAAGATGTGAGGTAGCTGTGGGACATACTGAAGGCGGCCCTGGCTCCTGCATTGACTGTTCCTATACCTTGTGGAGCAGCAGGACCAGGGAAGCTGTCATTACCTCCTCCCTGGTAGTCGCATCCAAAGCTGCTGCTCCTTCTGGCTGTCTGCGGGGTGTGAGGGAGGACCTGCAGCTACCAGCTCAGTGCTGGTTTTGCTGTGGAGCTTACTGGTTTCAGGAGAGCGGCCTGTCGCTCCTCTAGCACCTCTGTGGACCGTGCATGAAGCACAGGCTGTGGGCCAGTTTATGGGGGACTCTTGTGATCCTTGCTGTTTGTGAGTAGCAATTACTTGCGCTTGTTGGACAGTTTAAGGGGGAGCATTACTGTGATAGTAACACCTGATTCTAAATAGTAAGTTCAACAGCAAAGACTTGTCTGAAGCCTTATTTTTGAGGTGTTCGGGCAAGGTTGGTCCTAGTGGGATGTGGCAGAGGCAGGTTGTTTGCTTGTTGTTTCCTTGCTGGAAAGTGATGGACCTGCTCGAAACAGGTAAGGTTGTGACCATGAGCACTGCAAGTGTGGAGGCTCCTCTGCTGCAGCTTTGGGATTGGGGGGCCACAGGCACTGTGGTGAGTGGAAGCTGCCACCCTGCGTCAGGAATCAGACTGAAGTGTGTATATTGAGGGGAAAAATGACAAGTCCAGGCAAGAGAAGTCTTCAGTCTTTTTCTAAAGAGCACCATCCTTCTGGTTTGGTTTTTTCTCTCCATAACTTTTGTCTCATGCTGCTTAATTCCTAAGCAAAGCTGTGGGTGTTGTTTTTGTTGGGCTTTTTTCTCCTGTGTCCATCTATGCAAGAGAAGCATGTGCTTTCACCTACCTCTTTATTCATAAAGTTGCTGTTAGCAGGGCCTCTCTTGGTGGTTTGGCTGTGAGTGCTATTAACCATTTCCAGAGCTTTTAAAATGCTACCTAATATTCATGACATTTTGGAATAGCGTATTTAAAATTGTTATTGCCATTCCAGTGGTGTTGGCACATCTGTGAAAATTTATGTGGAGAAATGTCCCAAATACAAAATGCTTTGTTTGTTAATCAAATAATGATAGTGTAGATTAACTGGAAGACCTGCAGAAGGAAGAGGCAAGCTGCTAAAGCTCGATCTGAAGATACAAGGCTGGGTAGCTGTAGAAAGTAAATGCCTCTTGTTCTCAGTGGCCTGGGTGCAGGTGGGAACTTTTGATGCCTGCTTTGTGTTGGGAATGTGTATCCAAGACCTATGAACAAACAGCTTTCCTAAGAAATCCAAAACAAGCAAACATAACTTTAATCCCTCAGTTTGGATTGCAGGTTCCTGGCACTTTAAGAAGTCTGGAGGCATTCGGATGCCCATCTGGGTATGCTTACATCAGCATTGGGTTCTGTGATCTGGGCTCTCACCTGAGAAACTGGGCTCTCACCCCAGGCTGAGACCTGCTTGAGGTGCAGGCGTAGCCAGTGAAGGAGGTTTAGTGTGTGCAGTGCCCGCTAGCATTGAGCAAGGGGCAGAATTCTCCCAGCCTGCTGCGGGATGCTGGCTTTGCTGCTCTGTGGCTTGTCCTGTGTTGTCAAGCTTGTGGTACAGTTCATTGCAAGCACTTCTATGCAGCGCTCCTGCCTGGAGCTCTGTTGTAGAGGGGGAAGTTTCTTGGACCGGAGCTCCGGTGCAGCTGCAACCAGCTTTAGAGCCTTCTCTTGCACTGACCTCTCTGTGGTAGTGGAGCAAAGCAAGCTTTCATTTCCCAGGCTCTTCTGTTTTCCCGGCTACTGAAGGTGTTTTTAAATAAAGTCTTTAGAGCAGTGGTCCTTCTAAAGCTATGTAGTAAAACGCTGCTTTTCAGGAATCCCTGGTAGTTAAACACCCAAGCAACTGGATTTCAGTAGCAGTCCGCCCTCTCAAACTAAAAGCAGAGAGGGCAAGGTGAGAGATAGGGTCATGTTGCCCTTCATGGCATCTTCAGAAAGGAGGTGAGGGAAAAAATACTTCGGACTGGAAGGATCAGGTAAAAGAGATCAAAGCAGAGAGTGATGGAAACCAGAGAGCAGTCCTGTGGATGGAGAAGAAACCTGAGGACATGAGGAGAACAACACAAGCAGCCCATGTTAGAGAAGCTTTTCTTTAAAATGCCCACTGTGTGACAGACACTCCGTTAGAGTGCCTGTCTCTAATAGACAGGGAGGATTGAGAGCAAGGAGGAGAAAAAGCAGAGGTGAAGGAGGTAAATTTTGACTTAGCATCTAGAATCATGGTTACAGTTTGGGTTTTTAGAGGTCTGGCCTCTCTCCTCACCATGTAGGCTTCAGACTTCAGCTAGAATCAGTGCAGGTGGTACTAGCACTGATGTCTTTCCTCCTTTTGTCCCCAAACTCGGCATGTAGTTGCACGAACCTATGTTTCTGCTGAGATGCAGTCAAACAATTAAAAATCCTGATGCTTAAAGCTTTGCTGTTGTGCTTCCCAGTCACTGGTATGTTCCTATGAGCAGGATACCTCATATCCTTGAGAGCTGTTGTTCCAAGGGCTCCTCTCTCTCCGAGGCAGGAAGGCAGCATTCTGGCATTACAGGCGCAGAACAGTTTCTCTGCAGTCAGAAGGTAAAAACATTATACATATAATTTAAGGTTTAAGCTGCAGAAACTGGCAGCCTCTAGGGAGAGCTCAGTAATGCGTACTGCAGAAGACTGTTTCAGTGCCGTCCCTCAGTCGCAGGCAGCCATCAATAAGGGGCCCATCAGAAGGGTATCGTAAGCGAGGTCATCCCATTTGAGCACGCTGTGACAAATGGCTTAGCGTGTCTGCCCCCTTTTTTCTTTCCTCCTTAGGCTTTGGCTTTTCAGCAAGACTAGCTTTCCTTTGACTGTAGTGACTTGTCCTGGAGGAGGGACTGCTGTTCCGAAATAAGCATTGGCCTTGAGCCCTGCTGGGGCCAGCACTGCTGGTGGCTCAGCCAGACTGTGCTGCTTGCAGCTGAGGGCTGGCTTTTGCTGGTGGAAGCTTGAGCGTGGGTACTGGGGGTAATGTATGAGGACAGGGTGCTGAAAGCGCATGGCAGGTGATGTGGGGGATTATCTCATGCTGCAGCTCTAGAACTGCTTTAATTAGCTACCCTCGAGAGCCAGTGGTGCTCCTGCCCTGCGCAGCAAGGAGCTGATGTGTTGAGCACCGTTTGCCTGTCCTCGAGCCGGGTCATGCCCGGGAAGCTCTGGCTCCAAGCTCCCGTGTGCGGCTCAGCACGCCGGCTGTGGGCACGCAGCTCCCATGGTCTCCCCCAAACACCCTTTCGGAGTGCTGTGAAGGCTGGACAGGTCAGGTCAGGTTGGTCAGGGACATCAGCTTTTACCAGGCTGATAACCAACAGGAAATATTGTCCAGTACATTCCTTTTCAGTACAATGAAGCTTTATTTTGAAAACGTGTCGTAATACACGGAGTTAAATGTGGTCCTTCAACTGCAGACTCAAACAGCTACACACACCAAGTGTACCTAGCATCCTCCCCAAAAGTCATCATTAGCTTTGATTGTGATTTACCTTTCGACTCTTAGTGTGCTTCTCTTTGCACCTTCCATTGGGATAAACCTTGACTTTCTCACAGGTGTGTGTATCGAGGGAATGGGATGCTTTGGTGGGGTGGCTGTTAAATTTCTTTTGTTCTGAGGCTGCTGGAGTAATTTGTGTGATCTGCTGCTTTCTTTAAATTGCAGAGTTTTTGCTTCGGGAGGCTAGTGTGCATGTTAAATACGCCACAGTGCAGAATCCAGTCCTTTTATCCCATCAGAGGAATTTAATGAGAATGCTTGGAAACTGACTGAGGGAAAAATCAATACTGATTTCACAAGAACATACTTTTGTGAACAATGAAATGCATTCTGGAGTCATCATGTGTACACACCTAGGCATGCAATGATTGTCTTTTTTGAGCTCAAATGAGATCAATCAACTTTTGAAGAATATAAGCTTTTTAATTAGTCTTTTCCCTCTGTGATGGGGAAGAGAGAAGAGAGCTTTCTTGTGTATGGTATGTGTGGAAGTTGCTTTGTTCCTTAAGAAGTTTTTCTTAGATTGTGTAGCAAAGGACAGCTGGATGGTGGCAGTGGTATCTCAGCCGCAGTGGAGAATCCCACCAGCTGCTGCTGCATTGCTGCTGTCAAGGCAGTACCTCCAGAAAGGTGGATCCACTTACTGTGTTTCCTGGACGTGTTGAGAGCTAGCACCAACTAAATCAGATGCTAACAGACCCTCTTTAGATCTGATGGACTTAACTGGTGATTGGTTGAGTTTTTTTTAAAACTAGGCTTCATTCTGTAGTCAGGTGTTGAAATGTTTGCTGCTTTTGAATTCTCTCGGGGTAGTTGGTGAACTTCTGTAGTCCCTCAATGACTTGCATACCCGAAGTCACCGTGACATGTTCCCTCTTCTATTTTGGACTGGAATTGAATGAGTTTTTGGGCTCTTTCCATGTTTCTGCTAATCAGCGTTTTAAAAATTACCATAGCACAGAGGAGCAAGTCTTTCTGTGCAACCCAATACCTTTATGTAGAAGACACACTTGAGGAGCAGGGTTCAAAGGAACAGACCTGAAGTGCTTGGCCCTTCCTGGAATATTTTTTTATAGTTAGCTGCATTAGGATATGCAGGGTCTGAACACCCCTCTCTCTGTATGGAAGGGTATGTGCAGATCAGGTGGTGGTGAATTCAGCACACGGATATCTGATTTCTTGGCAGATCTGACACTGGGAGTAAGTATCTGGATTGCTGCCTGCCCCAAGGAAAAGGGGGTCGGTGTGACCCAAGCTCAGTCAGTTCTCATCCAGGCCGTGTAACATGAGCCCCTAACCTGTAGACAGATTTACCAGCCCTGAATAATGTCTGTTGTACTGTGTGATCTTATCTTCCTAATGGCCTTCGAGAGGGTACAAGTGAGGAGGAATAAATATGGCTCTTGCTTTTGCTTCCTCGGCATTTTGTGGAACAGTTGATTTGTTCTCATTCTACCTGGTGCGTTCCTTAGTGCTTTTAAGGCATTGAGCTCGTTTGTTAGAACTGTGGGAACAAATGAAAATATGATTTGCTCCTTTCTTCTCATTCCTCCCCAAATATTCTTTCCATTTTTGCTGAATAAGTAAAAAGAAAGGAGCTACTTGCAGTGTCCTGAAGCCCAGGTAGAGTGAAGCCAATAGAGGTAACAGTCATAGGGGAACAATCATATAGCATCCTTTAACAGAAATAACAGGCACCAACTGGTCAAATGGTACCAAAGCAGGGTTTTATCTTTATTTTGCATCGGTACCCACAGGTCCCAATGGAATGGGCATCTCCCCAGCAGCTGAGACCGCCTGCCTAGAGGTATCTGTGCTGCATAGGCTTTGCAGTTTTGGTCTTGGGAAGAGGCATTGCTCAATAGCCAAGTGCCTACTGCAGTTCCAGAGGCCTCTTGGAGGGGCGGGGGTTTCTCATCTGCTTTTGGGATAAAGAGCTTTGGATTGTGATTCGTAAGTAACACTGTCTGCTTGAGAAACTTTCTGTCGTGTGGCTGTATTGAGGGTGAAATTGTGTTTTGTGGTTCGTGCCCTTTATGTGATGGAATTTAAGGGCAGTCTTACAAGAAAGCCACCAACTGTGTATAAAGGCAGACCAGCACTCGGTTGTTGCTGTTGAGTGTGTTGTCGACTTTGTGCAGGAGCAGGGGACTCTGGTGAAACAGACGGAGCTTTCTGACCCAGTGGAGCAATTTAAATTTTGTGCGTAGCTTGGCCACAACTTACAGATGTGTGTCCAAGCCTGTCCGTGGCTAAGGGAGCCAATGGGCTCCTGGGGTGCATCAGGAGGAGTGTGGCCAGCACGTCGAAGGAGGTGATCTTCCCCCTCTACGCTGCCCTGGTCAGGCCCCACCTGGAGTATTGTGTTCAGTTCTGGGCTCCCTGGTATAAAAAAGACAGGGACCTCCTGGAGAGAGTCCAGAGAAGAGCTACAAAGATGATTAAGGGCCTGGAGCATCTCCCCTATGAGGAAAGGCTGGGTGAGCTGGGACTGTTCAGCCTGGTGAAAAGAAGACTAAGCGGGGACCTTATTAATGTCTATAAATATCTTCAGTATGGGATGCAGGGGGAAATGGCTGGCCCCTTTTCAGTGGTCTGTGGGGAAAGGACAAGGGACAATGACTGCAAGTTGGAGCATAGGAAGTTCCGCACAAACATGTGGAAAAACTTCTTCACAGTGAGGGCAACAGAGCACTGGGACAGGCTGCCCAGGGAGGTGGTGGAGTCTCCATCTCTGGAGATACTCAAGACCCATCTGGACGCCTATCTGTGCAATATGAGCTAGGGAGCTTGCTTTGGCAGGGGAGTTGGACCCGATGATCTCTTGAGGTCCCTTCCAACCCCTACAATTCTATGATTCTAAATAATTCACTAGTGCAAGAAAAAGACAGAGTACTGTAGGTAATAGCTTCTTAAAAATAAAATTAAAAAAAGAAAAAAAGAAGTTGGAACTTCTAGAAAAGTGTTGAGTGAAAGGCTGTCTTGTTAAAAGATGGATGTGCTCTCCAGAGGGTCTAATTTAGACACTAAGGAAATATATGTGGAGCTGATCGCTGGCTGTGTGCCAGTCACTGAAGGGCATCGGAGGCTGAAATGCCAGGCAGCGCTGGTAGTGCTGGCACTTCAGCCCATGACGGTTGGGTTGCATGAATTATCTCTCTGCCTTCCAGCTAATTTTACCCTGTTGATTTTTCATGAATCATTTCCCATCTCTGTGGGTTAGAAATTAAAGTGGAAGTTTGCTAGCCAGAATAGCCACATCTGCTATTTAGAAAGTAATGTCTGGGGTTTGCTTCCTGCCCACCCCCACGCCTTCCTTTTCCCTTTTTACCTCTGTCGATATTCAAGAGTGTCACTCACCCACGGGAATTTTTAGGCTGGGCAGCCCGCACAAGTGCAGGAGTCCTCTGGGTGCGTGCGAGCTCGCAGTGGGTGACTGGGCGAGTGCAGAGTGCGGTGTGGCAGGGTCCCAGGCGCGTGGCGAGGCTGCCAGGACCCAGCCAGGGCGTCCTGAATTTCCAGCATGTTCCTTGAGAAACATCAAAGGCACTCCGGCATCTTTTCCCTCTACCAGCACGGCAGCAGAGCAGGAGTGCTGGATTGGCCCAGCCTGCCATGTGCCTACCTAGTGCTTCCTCGCTCCGGCCTTTCTGTCTGTCCGCAGATGAGAGGAGGTTATTTGGGCAGGAAACACACCTCTCTGCTTTCTATGAAACCATTTGCTTGATGAAAAACTTATTTTTCCACACTCAAACGTAACTTCCCTCCGTTGAGCTGCATGTGCTTGATTGTCATTGAGGCTGCCTTCAGGGCCAGCCGCAAGGAAAGGTAAGTTGATTATTCAAAAGTTGAGCCCTATAAGCGGGGATCTAAGGACACACATAGGAATTGTGTGGATCCTTTGAGCAAAAAATGTTTTGCTGGCAGCTGCACTTAGGATAAAGCATGTTCCTTGAAACAAAGTGAGGACTAGATAAAAAAAAGGAGGTCTCTACCTTACTGGGGTTCATTTTGAATTGGTTTTGGTGGATCACAGCCAATCCAGGAGACTGGAAGAGTCATTGTGTTGGTACAGTTCTGAAAATTGCTAAGTGCAAGGCCCAATAAATGATGGGTTGGGTGGTGTCCTGGGTAAGTATAAAGTGATTTCCATGTGAAACTTGATGTTACGGAAAGTGTTGCATAGCTCTAAAGCAGGTCTGATGTTCTTCAAAAAGCTTACCGCTGGTTTAAAGAAAGACCTGCAGATGTGATACTAGGGTATATAAGGCAGTTAGCTCAGTGCATGAGAACCCAATTAATATCTAATGCCAAAGAATATCAAAAAACCACGACTGGTTTAGGAAGTGAAGGGAGTGATTGATACAGCGTCGGCATCCAATAAATAAACTGAAGTGGCAGCATAAACAGTAAGGAGGATGAAGGATACTCTAGGCTAAAGGACAGTATTACACACTAGTAAATCAACTGTTTGTGGATTAGCTTTAAGATGAATTTAGAAAATGGGTTTTTAACATCAGAAGATCGAGGCTCTGGCACTGCTGTGTTAGACGAGTAGAGCAAATAATCCAGCTATTTTAAGCTAGACCTTGATCATTTTAAAGAGTCTCTGCAAAATGGTATGTGGAGACTGTGTTTTGAAAGAAGTCACCTCTATGACCCCTCCCTTTAGATGAGGGAAAGGGAGAAGCCAATTCTGCCTGACACTCAATGGAGCAGAAGATAGCACGACTCACTGGTGGCAAAGTGTGTAGATGAAACAAGCTTGGTGAATTGTAGCTATTGATAGGGGCAGGATGGGGTAGTGCAGTCTGTTTGGGAAATGGAGCCGTTTAAACACAACCATTTTCATGCAGACAAGAGGAGAGTTACGAACCTGGAAAGGCATGTCCTGAACGTGATGTGTGGAGAGGGGGAGGCTGTGTCCTGAGCAGTCTTGTGTGAGAACTCTGTGTGCCCTCTTGGAATGGGCAGGCAGCTCCGGGCAGCTTTCTGTGCCAGGGCTCACCTGGAAAAGACGACCATGATTTTGGACACACCCTTGCACAGCATGAGGAGGTAGCTTTATGTCTGTATCCCTCAGATTTACTCCAGACTCAGTCTGGCTGGCTTTCTGGTGCCAGCATCTTGAAGTAGTGTAGAGAAAATTGGAAGAGTTACACAGAGGAATGACAAAAATTGTTGGAAAGCTGAGAAGGTACACATGGGTACACATCCAGGGCTCTGCTATGTATGTGTTTTTATTCAGTGCTTATCACTGTTGCTCTCCAAACACCTTTCATATTGCCTCAAGGAACAAGGCTTAAATGTGCTACTTGCGTGTACTTTTACTCAGTCCTTGGGGAGAAGAGCACTGGTGAAATAGCATCTTGTTTTAGTACTGGGGTTTTGCGTCTGTTTGTTTTAACTTTATAAATGTAGGTATGTATTTATGTTGAAGAAGCCAAAGGCGAAGAAGTTCAACTGGCGGTCCTGACCAAAGATGGTGCAGTTTGTTACAGCCATTAACCTCAGAAGTAATTCTTGCCGTTTGCTCAAAAGCAGCATCCTAATGTGACAGGTATTCAGCCTTTCCTGCTGCGTGGCATTCAGGGCCCACTGGAGGAACTGCTGACTGGTGCCCACAACTAGAGAGATTCACATACAGCTTGTCCATGATGGGTATTAACAATTCAAATGAACTTCTGTTGAAGTGTTGCCTTCTCTTCCCAATGCTAGACTGGGATGGAAATTTTGCCCTGTTCGTAGGCTAAAGGTAAGGGGGTGTGATGTTCAGGCGGTCAGTCAGGCTGATCCAAATCTCCTTTCTACCCTTAAACTGTGAATCTGTGAGATCAGTGCAGGGAGCTGGATACAGCAAAATGAGAAGTTTTCAGTTAAAAGGAATTATGTTGTTTTAAAAACACAAATCACGTATTCCTTCATCTGCAGTAAGTAGCTGCCTTGGCTCCATGGCACACCATGCTCTTCCAGAGGCTTTTAGGCTTTGTCAGAGCTTTACACTGTCATCATCCCACTGTGTTGAGTCCTTACAAAACACTTACCATAGAGAGGCGGCACCAAGTAATACCTGGTTTACAGAGGCTTGTGCTGGTTCATGACTCAAGTTTCCTACTCTGAGATCAAAAAGGGTAAATACTCTCAGCTGACCACAATGCAGAATTTTGTGTCAAATCCTGTAAGATCTGCAGTATTCTCCACCTTCACTGGAAGCCACTATAACAAATTTAAGACTAGTTCAGGGATTATTTCAGATGGTCTTTTCCTTCTTCCCCTTCCAAAACATGTCTGTCATGAAGTAGATCACGGCAGGTTTTGATGACGTGTTTTGCCAGTGAACCATGCAGAAATGGCCGTGGGAATGCATCTTGCATCCACTTGAAATGACAAGGAGGAGTTGCAGGTTGGCACATGGGAATTTCCCTGTCCCCAGCCTGTCTTCAGTTGGGATGACACCAGGAATTTGGTGTTGTGGTACCCCAGTGCCATTTGTCTTGCTGGTTGCTGGTCTTGACCAAGCCATTGAAACCACTGGAACTCTCAACCCTCCCTGCTGTAAAATGGGTTTTAAGTCTTCTGGTTTTGAAGCTTGCTTTACAAACTTGTTCAGAAAGCTGCAGCAAAACTGATGGTGCTTCCAGGTATCTTTCTTGTCACTGACCACCTTCAGTGTCTTCAGCATTCAAAACTCAAACCGTTTTTCACTTCTCTCCTGGTGAATTTATGGCTACCAACTGTGGTAGAGTAATTGGCAATGATTTAAGCACATCCAAGACACAACCTATGCTGGTCAAATCCTACCTCATCCATGCCCTATAATTTTCACTAAGTTTGAATTTGTCACTGTCCCAGCTTGTCTCCAGCTGTGCAGGCTGCATTCAGCCCTGCTCTGCAGCTGTCAGAGAGGAGCCCTGGCGTCACATCGACCTGGGAGGCACATCTTGCCTTGCCACCAGTCTTCACCTTGCCAGGATGCTGCTCTGCTACACTGATGGGTGCAGGACAACTTTGCTCTCAGGAACATCGTACTTTGGCGGGAGGGGAAATTAAGCCAATGCTGTGGCAGCTGTCAAGGCGAAAGCGATAGGGTTAGTGGACAGTGGTCCTCTTCTGAGCAAATTGATTCTTCCTCTTATTTTGTGGGATCTCTCGGTGTTTGCATTGGCTGTCCTCAAGAGCTGCATAGCCATGTGGTACTTCATAAAGTGACCTGGAATGGTTGGCATGCCCGAGGACCTTGGCAAGTGAATTCACCTCGGGGAAAACAGTCAGCCTGGGTCTTTCATGGCTATTGGGGCAGGGGGGAAGCTTGGGACCTTGAATGCTGTGCTTTATTCCCCCTTCTTGGCTCGTCAGTAGCTGACTGTTCTGGATTACTATTTCTGGTAATAATAATGCAACTGTAGAAAAAGCATATGAATTCAAGTCCATCTTTCACCATGGGTATGCAGTTCAAAATGTGGCACAAGCTACACAAGATCCTTCTTAAAAGAAGAGGGTATGACCTCCAGAAGGTCGGCAGTGAGAAACTGAGTAAAGGAGCTGTGTGCTGAGGAGAGGATGGATTCCTATACGGCTGTTTCACATGCAAGAATGTCCCAATCTGGGAAACATGCCAGTAAAATGTAAAACTTAAGCTCTTGTTTTGGAGGCTGATCCAGGCAGATAAGAGTCTGCGGCTGTTAACTAATAACTACAAGAGGGGCAGTGATAAAAGCAGCATACTTGAGGACAGGAATTCACAGGTTTGTTCATGCTTAGCCCCATTTAAAGTTGGGGTTTTTTTCCCCTGCATTCGAGATTAACAGGTCAGATGTTCTTCTGTTTTCTACTTCCCTGATTGTGACCAACATGGTAAAATCGCTGGAGATGTTAACATGTATCACGTGATACATGCAGAAACGTGACAGGCCCTTGCCTACTTTTGTAAAGAAAATGGAGAGATTTTGTGGCATTGCCTTTGAACTCAGGGATGTCTCTTGTAGCTGTGATGCTGGCATCTTGTGCATCGTGCCTGCCGAGGACAATCGTGCCTCATACCACGACTGCCTTTGCTGTCCAAAGGACTTGATGTTGTGCGTAGACAGCACAGCATCCCTCTCACCTAGGAATTGTCTGCTCTGACATGCTGCTAGGAAGGCTGTGTGTACACCGACATTGGGAGGACTGTCTGTCCTGATGGGCACAGGGACACACACGTGGCAGGCTGAGTAACCCCTGGGCATATCTTCAGCAACAACCAAGGAGCCTGCTCTGCTTATATGTATAGGGTGCTTCTCCACATCACCTGAAATCTTCGGAGGACATTCATATTTAGGTGTTAGAGCAAACACAGCTATAAAAATTGCAAAAAAAACTAGCCCAAAGCATGGGTAGGGAGTGGAAAGTGCAGAATGTGAACTACACTCTTGTAATTGTGTAGTTCTAGAAGGGAATGAAAGATAAAGTAATGGCCAGTGAAATCAGGAGGAATTAAAAGCAGCTTTAAATGCGTCAGAAGCCAAAAGTCCTAAAAGCACATTCATTTACCCATGCTGGAACTGGAGAAACGTCGAGTATTTCTTGTGGCTGGCAGAAAAGCTAGGTGATGGTACAGTTACAGCAGCAGTGTAAAGCTCTCTGTTTTAGCAGTAGCTTGGGAAATTACCAAACAGCAGCTACTAAAGCAGTACATTTTAAAGTTTGCTGTTCTGGCTAACTTGCATACAGGGATTTTAAAAGGGCTGGTTGAGCAGCGCTCTCAGGGCCATAAATGCTATTTTTATATTTTTAAAAAAACTGTACGTAATGAGTTAGGCTGAAAATAATGTGTGTCGGTCATAAACAAGTAAGCTAATATGAAGTCTGATCTGGGCAAACTAGAATACTAGGCTTCCTGCAGTCTGCTGTTGGCTTCCAATAAAATAATGCAATAGCTGATAGGGATCGGATTGGTCATGATTCAAGGGGTGTTAATTATAATAATCACTCTGTACATAGAGTATTTTTTAAATAGGTTTTTTCCTAACGTGTTCTTTCTTATGTTGCTATAATTTTGCCTGATTGACCTTTATCAAGTGTTGGAACATCTTGCATGTCTAATGCACTAAAGTTGTGGCACAGGTCATTGGACTAAGCAGCTAGAATGATGCAGTGTCACACACTGTTGAGCGCATCCAGAGGAGGGCCTTGAAGATGATCAGAGGGCTGGAGCACCTCTCCTGTGAAGGCAGGCTGGGAGAGTTGGGCTTGTTCAGCCTGGAGAACATGAGACTCTGCGGCCTTCTGCTGCCTAAAGGGGACTTGCAAGAAAGATGGGAACAGGCTTTTTAGTAGGGCCTACAGCAAAGAATAAGGGGTATTGGTTTTAAACTAAAAGAAGGTAGATTCAGACTAGATATGATGAAGAAATGTTTTATGATGAGGGTAGCGAAACACTGACACAAGTTTCCCAGAGAGGTGGTAGATGCCCCATCCCTGGAAACATTCCAGGATGGAGCTCTGAGCAACCCGGTCTAGTTGAAGATGTTCCTGCTCATTGCAGGCGGGTTGGACTAGATGACCTTTAACTATTCTATGAACAAACAAAAACCTGACTAAAGTAAAGGTCTCGAGCAATGAAAGGAGAGCCACTGCTGATACTGTATTTCTAGTAGTATCAGCTGGGAATTGGGTTTCTTTTGGCTCAGTGCTAATCCTTCTCTTCTCCCAAGTAACAAGTGTTAGGATGGGAAGAAACATCCTCAAGTTGTGCCAGGGGAGGTTTCGATTGGGTAATAGTAAAAATGCCTTCACTGAAAGGGTTATCAAGCATTGGAACAGGCTGCCCAGAGAAGTGGTTGTGTCAACATTCCTGGAAGACTTGGCAGTGTTCGATTTATGCTTGGACTCAATGATCTTAAAGGCCTTTTCCAGCCTAAATGATTCTGTGATTCTGAGTCATTGGTGTCCTGGAACACCACATTAACACGGTGTTAATTTGAATTATGTTTGTGGGCAACAAAGTCTGAGCAAGCCACAAGCAATGAAAAGAGGCAAGTTAGGGATGGAGCTGTGATAGCATGTATGCTGGGCAAGACAACAAGCTGTGTGAATGTCCTAAAAGCGTGCACATAGTCACAAAGCAGCTAGGAGGGCTGGTAAGGGGTGTGTGGCGGCCTGGGAGCTGTTGCAGGAGCTATGGCGGCATGGAGGCTCACCGAACACAAAACCCCAGCTGGGCGCAGTGTCCAGAAAGTAAATGCAGTACTTGGACACAAACATGGAAATCCTGAGCAGGAGCAGGGAGCATGTTATCTTTGTGCAAGGTGCTGCTCCTGTCAGCACAGGAGTGCCACAGCCGGTGCTGCGCAGGAATGTTGCTGATAACAATGAATGTTGGAGGGAGTTCAGGGAGGACCATGAGAGGGGAGGGCTGCATAAAAAATGTGCCTCACAGTAAAATGAGGCGCTCCGTGTGTAAAACAAACNTTAACCAGGAGTGCACTGAAGGGAGGGCTGCAGCCTGCCTTGCACAGGCACTCTGAGCACGCCATCACAGGGTCTCTCTCACTAATGGAGGAGTCTCCATCAAGAAAAAGTGGGAAAGGAAAAGCCATTGTCTCTCCAGAGACAGAAGTCTGCATCTCTTCCTTCTGAAGCCTTGGGGGTTGTGGGTGTTTTAACTCCAGGTGTCCTGTCCATCAGAATCTGCCCCACAGCCGGCATCCACCTCTCCTGCAGCAGTGTAGGCCCCACAGCTAACTGGCTCTGGGCAAGCACACATCTCTTCCTGTTTTTTAATATTATGCCCCTCCCCAGCTGTTGCTTATTCCCTCCTGAGCTGCTTTACCACAGACTTTTCAGTAAAGACTTCCTTCTCGCTTGGGAAGGGCAGGTAGCCCCTGCCTGCAACACCAGGTGGTGCATGGGAACAAGACTGGAGAGCTTCCCTGTCACTCCAGAGAGCATAGACCAGGGGCTCAGCTTGCCAAAATAATGAGCGCCTTCTTGCCCTTAATACTGCTTTTCTTCTGACTGGCAATGATAATTCTGAAAGATATGTCTTGTTTTGGGCACCTTGTAAAAGCTTGAAAGTGTGTGTGTTTGCACGTATGTAGTTGTACTTACGCTGAGGCTTTGCTTTCAGAGCACGGTATGAATATTAACTATTGCTTCCTTGATACAGGCTTGATAAAGGTCTTTCAGGCTACACATTGACACGTGAGAAGTTGGGCTGGAAAGATTAATCATTTGTCCCCTGGCAAAAGAGGAGCCAGAGAGGGTGGGAACAGCATTCCTTCTTGCTGTAAACAGGGCACAAATGCAGGCCAGACTTCCATGGTGCTCAGTCCCATCCAGACACGTGGAATAAGAAAATTCCTGTCTTCAGGGGTTTGTGACCTCAGAACACCAATTTTGGAATGCATACAGACGAGTTGTGATGGGGACAGGCTCTTCTACCAGCTCCCCTAACAGAAGAGGTCTGATCAGCTACTGATCAGACACACTACATTGTGTGCTGTGAATATGCAGCATAACAGAGTGTGTGCCATTGGGCAGGAGACATGGAAAAGCGGATCATAGGGGAGAGAGAGCAGCTGTGAAGTCTTTTTGACCTGGTGTGGTGTTTGAGAGCAGCCAGTTTGTGTACCTTGGAGGACGTCTTAAGAAGAACACAAGAGAGATGAACAATGCTTCACTTAATTCCTTGTCTTAACCTGGGATGCTCTGGACCTTAGACGCCCTTCCAAAAATCTTACTATTAATTACACCAATTCTAAATGATGATCACTTATCCGTATTTTCTCTTCTGCACCATCCCATGATGGGGGGAGGAGGGAAGTGTTAATTGTTTTGGAGCTTGTTCTCCTTATACATTATTAAGTGGCTCCTGGCTCTTGTGTTGAGCTGAGGGAGAAACATTTTCACTGTGTTGGCTTGCATGCTGGAAGGGTGATGGTGGCTCAACTCCAGTCATTGAAGGGACAGAAAGACCAGTAGCATGACTTGTGGAATATTGGTGGAGTCCTGCAGGGCACTGTAGGCACTTCATTGTTTGTCAGAGGTGTCTGGAGCATGTGGAAAGCTCCATCTGGAAGGGTGTAGTAGTACAATGAGCTCTATTGCCGGATGGAGTCTGGCAGATGTTATATTTATAGGTAGATCCTGATTCATGCCATGACCTGTGTTCGTCTTTCTTGTCATTCTGTCCCCAAAGACCTGCTCTGAGGTAGTGGTGCTCTGTGTTTACATAGCACATCCCACCCATCAGTCTTAAATTCCACGCACAACATTTTTAATGGGTGCTGTGGAGCATACTTGAGATTCTCCATGCCTCAGGTTGCTCAGTAGTGTCTCATGCTCTTCACCTGACCTGCAACTGAACTGCTTGGTGGTGCAGGAATGGGGTTCCACCTACATGTTCCAGCATGATGGAGGCTCTTGGTGCCAGAACGGAGCATGCTCTGCTGGCTGCGTCCTGGCCTGGAGGAGGAAGGCAGTGGTTCCTGGTGGAAGAGGGTTGTGATTTCCTGGCCACTCATTTTCTCCTCCCTTCTTTCATTCTTTTTCAGAACATGAGTGAAAACTTGAAGGACTGCTTGATCCAGACCCAGCCTTCCTTAGGGGAGATGGTGACGATAAAAAAGGAGGCCTGCTCTCCACACCGGGACCAGGAGTATGGACAGCCTTGGTACGCCGCTGAGCTTCAGTCTGATGTACTCTAACCCCCTTCTCTTCACTTACCCCCCAGCTTAAAGTTGTTTTTGAGGGATATGGTTGAACGTTTTAGTTATAAAAACCCTCCCTTGTGACATCTGCCTTGAGGTGTGCGACAGGGTGGTCACCTACTCGTGCTAGGCACATGTCTGCTACATGTGCTAGTTCACATTGTGCCCTGCAGTGCTGGCATGCTTTGAGGGCTGTGCCTTGCCTTTGAGCAAAATGTTTACCAGGCTGTAGCAGTGCTGACTCTCTGCTGGTGGGAGTCCCCTTTGCCGCCATCCTGCCTGGTGTGGGACATGCTGGGTTTGTGCCATGCATGGAGGTGCTCTCTCTGAAGCTGCTACCTGCTGCACGCCTTAAGCCATCTCAGCTTCTGATAGATTGGATGGCAGGTTGAATCATTTCTCTGCTGCAGGCGTGGGGGCTAGGAGCATTGTTCAAAACCTGTTGCCCCTGCTCCTTGCTTTGTGTAGTCTCGACACCTTTGTGGGTTAACATCATCTTTCTATTGTTCCTTTCCCAGCACTGGAAGGCCTGACCCACAGTCCATGGAGGTGGAGCCCAAGAAACTGAAAGGGAAACGGGATTTGATCATGACCAAGAGCTTTCAGCAAGTGGATTTCTGGTGTAAGTGTCTTGTGAATGAGGGAAAAGCAGCATCACCAGTTGCATAGACTTCACTCTTTCCTAGTTAGCACCCTGCCAGTTTGGGGTTGGGAGGCTGGGAAGAAAAGAAACTCAGGGACAAATTGCATCCTTTCCTGAAAACACCGGCACATTTGGTGGGGAAGCTCTTGTTCAAAAGCAGCTTGTCCATTGTGGGGCTATGCAATAGTGAGGAGATGGGTGAAAAGCGTACTGGAAACATGAAAATGCATGTGGGAAAAGCCTAAGAGTCAAAGACTTGAATTCAGAAACTGCAAAGGGAGCATTACATGGATGACAGCTCTTTCCCTTCCCCTGTATTGTGGGAAAGAAAACTGGTGCCAGTTGCATTGGCACACCTATAAAATACCAAATCATCATCCTGTCTGGCCACAGGGCAGGTGCCTCAGGTGCCTGGCGGTGCTTTCTCTCTCCCAAGCACAGAATGACGGCTGTGTGGTGAGGGTATTTGTTGTCAGGGATGTTTATTTTGGCTCCCCTCTGGTGTGTGGGGAATCATACCTTTTGGCTAGAGGACACCTCTGCTAGCAAGGATACCCCAACCTCTGTCTCTGCAGGTGGTGTCAGTGCCTTTCCCTGTCCATGTTGCTGTCAGTGGCAAATGTGTGTAGGGCACCAAGGCTCCCACAAGCACCAGTGTTGGTTGGGCAGGTGTAGGTTGGGGCAGAGCCCTTTTTGATTTTTTTTCAGGTGTATGGC
Organism: Zapornia atra; assembly: GCA_013400835.1. Lineage (NCBI taxonomy): Eukaryota > Metazoa > Chordata > Aves > Gruiformes > Rallidae > Zapornia > Zapornia atra. The sequence goes on along the minus strand of VZTU01018379.1, from coordinate 155,257 downwards.
AGAACGCCTGAGCAGCTGGTGAA
>VZTU01018379.1:127084-153372 GCA_013400835.1 Zapornia atra | reverse complement strand
CCCCCCTGCGCTTTTTCCCCTCCCTTCTGGGCTTTACTTGAAACAGTTGTCTGTGGTGGCTGTCATTGGTAGTGTCAGCTTTATACCGTCTTAGTAGTATAGGAGTGAGTTCCTGCAGCTCGGAAGGTAGAAATCCTGCGTGTGCTTGCGCTCCCTCTGCCGGCCACGGGCCCGACGGAGCAGAACCCAAACACCAGCCAGTGCTCAAGCAGGAATGGGGCTGCCTCTCGTTTCTTGACTGCAGCAGTAAGGGAACATGTTTAATGGCACGTGCCTGCCAAATGTAGGTCACTCTTGCAGCCTCCTGAGGCGAAGGGAAAGCGCTGAAGTGCCTCGTGTGTACGGTGAGTCACCAGAATGAGAGACTGCTGTGGCCCACACCATGTTAGGACCAGTCCTGCTTTCAAGGGTGAATTTTGGAAGCGATTGTTGTCAAGAGGGTATTTCATGCAGTGTGGGAGTGAACTGGTTTGTTGGCCTGGATGCTTGGCCTTTTCAGTTGTCACTCTCTGAGGGAAGAGAGAATGTGGAACACAGTTAGATGCCAGACTGACCTGGCTGGTCAAGGCTGGTTGCAACCACTTTTGCAGCATTTGAGTCTCCATGTGGATAGCAGCTGTTCTGACACTGTTCAAAAAGTTCAGCAGAGGAATCTTGTTTTTCTAAAGGAATTCCAGCTGTCATGCTTGTTCACTACTGGATGAGAGAATGTGGTAGACCTGGGCTGAGCCTGGAGTTGTCACTCCTAAAAGAAGTAGTGATAAAGTGGACAGAGTGGTACAGGGACATATATCTTGAAGTAAAGACTGAAGGGTTCAGAAACCAGAGTGAGATTTTTCTGCTTAGATCTGGATCTTTATGTGATCTGGTAGAAAGCACAGTTGTGTAAAGCAAAAATCCTGTGATGAACTCTTTTTCATAGTGCCATGAACACAAGCTTGAATGTCTGTGTTTAACCCATGGCCCCAGCACCAAAGAACAGAATGTTCGTGGCCTAAACTTGTATTTGCCGTGGTTAAGTCCCGAGGCAAGCATGGCCTGGGCCGTTCTGTACAGCCATGAAAGGTGAGGAGGTTGCAGTTTTGTGTAGAGGCGATGTCTGCAGCTCTTCTGGGGAAGGATGTATCAAAGGACCTCTGCAGGCTATACCGGTCTTACTGAGCTTCCTGGTTTTACTCTTGAAAATTGCTTCTAATATCAGCATTATGAGGAGTCTGAGTGACAGTTCAAGTGGAGATGGTAGTCCTCAAAAAGCCTTGGTTTTGTTTGTCCACAGCTTTCAAGCAGAGGTGCACTTGATATCTTGTGGTAGGACATTACCTGTCATGGAGATTACCCACAGAAACCGTACTTCCAGGACGCTGTAGACAGCGCTCTTTTTGTTTTTCAGATGGTGCTCTTTGCCATCACTCACAGATGGAGTGCTTTGCAAAGCAGATCTACTCACCTTCTGGGTAGGTGGGTATGGCATGGGGAGGGCAGCTCGGGCTGACTCCTCTCTCTTCTTGTAGATCTGGCTATTGTTTTTGTTATTTGACTACCACATCCGAGTCCATTTTCATGTTCCCACTGAGGACAGTGTGTACACTGCAGCACTTGCTGGTTTAATTTCAAGTGGCTGTTTACCCAGGGCAGCGGATGACAGGGAGGAAGGAGTATGTAGCAGATGGCATGGCAATGGTAACATCCTCTCGCCCTTTCCCTGTTCAGTCACTTGGTCGAGATGAGCCCCTGATGCTGGAGCAAGTTCTCCTGTTGGCACAAGCATAATGCACCCTTCATCTCTGTCCAGAGTAAAACACCATTGTTTCCAGTACTTTATGAAACCGCAGGAATATATGCAAACCTCTTCCCCTGTCTTTACTTTTCGGGGGGGGTCAGGGTGACTGATTACCATGGATCGCAGCGTACCTCAAGCAAAATAGGTACTTTCTCCATAAACTGTAAACTGCTGCTGATGGAAGTTCTCAGGGCTACTTGAAGGGTTGCACAGAACCAGCCATTGTTCCCGGTTACTTCTGAGGAAATTCTGTTACTTAGTTGTTGGGGACCTTTAAAAAAACACAGAGTTTGACCAAGAAATGAAAGTAGTTCAGAAAGTCTGGAAAACATCTCTCTTACGTGTATATATCACTTGGCTGAGACTGAGATGCAGGATAGGAAGCACCAGCAAGCTGGGGGTGCCTAACCAAATTGTTGAAGTGTCTTGTGTGTGGGATTTCCAGGCTAGTTCTGGCATTTATAGTCTGTATCCATTCTTACATGTAAGTATCTGAGTTACTAGGATTTTGGCACAGTTCAAATTCATCCCTTCCCTCAGCTATATGAAACGGCTGGAACAAGGCTGCCTTACTTCTTTCTGCTTTGCTTTCCTCTCTGCCTCCTTTCCCCTCCAAACATAGCAACAAAGAGGCCATGGTGTGCAAGGCTGTTCTGTATGTCTCCCTGTCTCCTTAGAATGGAGATGGCTGCAATTTGATCTGCGCAGTAACAGAGCATGGAAGGAAGCTACAATGGCCTACTCAAAGCAGAACCAATTAGATCAGTAGATCTTTTAAGTGCTGAGGTGCTGTTTCAACTTCACAGGGCCTTTTAATAACAGGGTTTTTTTAAAATTGTGTTTAGTGTGGCTGCCTATGTGTTGGGGGCGGGTAGAAGCCACCAGCCTTTGTGCAAGTCATTTTGCTGAACTTCAAGAACTGGTCTCTGCTACCTCTCAGAAAGCGCAGCAAATGACCTTCCGCAGTGCAGGCTGAAATTTATGCAGAGCGGAGAGGGATCCTGAAGTACTGCAGGACTGTGATCCCTGTAAAACCAAAACAATGTCCTCAAGCTCCAACGTGGTTTTATACGCTTGCTTCTTAGAGGCCAGGAAGAGTGGAGCCAGCTTTGTGGGGTGATCATTAAGGGCCAGCTGTTCACATAGGTTACAATGTCGCGTGTTTTTAAAGAAATAGCTGTACAGCCTCGCACTCGCAGATTGACCTGGGCTGAGGTGTGAATTTGCAGACCCACAGCTGGAACTCCTCAGAGCTTGCTAAAACCCCCACAGCATCCCCAGAGATGTACTTCCAAACATCCGAGACTGCTCCTAGGGGCACCCTGCATCCTAGAGGAAATGCACGAAAGGAAAAAAGATCTGACGGTAATACTGTCTGCATTTTTATGAGGAGGAGGTTAATGTGCCTGCTGGGAACCTAGCATGTAATTGAATTCACGATTAAAACCGGCCAGAACTCATTACTCTTTGCACGGTGAGGTTTCTGTTGGAATGGTTAAGTTATCTTAAATAGTTTTGACCCAAGTCATGCTGGAGCAAATGAGGGGAAACCCTGAAATCTGAATATCCAGGCCTGCCACAGGTTGCCCTAAGCGCACTTGGTGGGATAATCGGTCTGGGAAGAGCAAAAAGATCTCTCAGTCCCCATTGGTGGCAAAACACTTTGCAAAATCCTGTTCCTCCTTTTCACCAGAGCAGCGTGCCAGTGGATGTTTGTTTGCAGCACGTGGAGGCACTGACAGCAGTCTCCACATAGGCACCTCTGGAGAACAGACCTGAAGCCCAGTTTTGCTGAAAATGGTAGAAATCCAACCACGAATGTTCCCTTGCTCAGTGATCCGTGTAGCCTTTTCCTTCCTTCCAGGGTTCAGCTGGGAGAACTCCTTTCTCCTTTTAAGTGTGGGTTTTGTTTTGGTTTTTCCCTTAAGGTCAGTGTAGCGAGTGCTTTGCCGGCTCTGCATCATTTCATTCTCATCATCCCTAAACGCTCCTTCTATCCCTCCATAAATGAAGCTCCAGTATCTCAAGGATGCATTTATGTTTGTCCCAGTGAAATGCATCTCTGTGCACTTTGCTCCCCACTCTCCCTGTACGTGCCCTGGAGTTGTGCAGCATTTCCTACTGGTTTTCCAGCTTTATCCAAGGTTACCAGCTGCTGACACTGATGGAGGACAGCAGTGTCAATGAGCTGCGTTGAACAGCAGCATAACAGCGCTAAGGAGAATGAGAATATCATCTGACAAGGGTCACGCAGCCTTTCTGTGGGTTTTCCTTAGCCTGCAGCCCACAAGCACCTTTCACATGAGAGCACCCCAGACCACCTCTCTTCTGCTGGGGCGTGGCAGCACTGAAAGGCACCCAGCTCTGAGGAGGTGCAAAGGAGGGCCATCACACACGTGAGGCAAGTAGGAAGAATGCTGAGGACTAGGCTTATACCAGCTTTTCAGAAAGTATTTTGGGTTGGCTAAAGTCTGCCTGTGAGAGAGAGAGCATTCAGCCAAGATTTTAGGATTAAATGGAGTATTTTGAAAGAGGAGGGTCTTACCTGTCCCAGCTAGAGTTTATTACCCAAATATTGCAAAGATCCTAGCAGTAGGTCCCAAATTAAATAAAATCAAAGATGCTATCTCCTGGTAATACTATCTACTGTCTATTACTAGCAGATAGCATCTTTGGTTTCACGTTTGTGACCAAAAGCAGAAAGAAAACTAACACATGGGGAAGCCAATACATTTTTCCATCCTATGGTGTCACTTCAGAGTTACAGTTGTTAGATAGCCTAAGCATTAAGATGTCTTACTTCTTGTATGCTGCATCTTAATATCCTTTTTAAACTTAAATTTTCTAGGCTTGTAATGACAGATTTATTAGGGTGTTTTATATTAATGCTGAAGTCAGATGAGCGTTATGCTCTATAACTCTGTGCTCGTGTAGGTTTCTGAGAACTTCCTTTTAAACTATTAAGAACTGTATGGTATGAGCACTGGAAAGGTTGACCTTTTGCAAAAACATTCCCAACATCCCTGTTATTAATTAATTGTTTGAAGATGTGTAAAAGTGGTCTTTTGTAACATGTAGTGCTAGAATAACAATTTTGGCATTTTAGTTGATTCTGGTGTAATTCAGATCAAGGCATACGCTAAGTGTTCCCGGTAGTTCTGCTCCTCCATAGCCTCTAATCTCTTCCGTGCTGTTCTGTGTGCTTATACACATGGGTCCATTGCCCAGACTGCCGATTATTCCCCTGTCTGCAATCATACCTTGTTGATGTGCAAAACTATGTTCACACAGTTTGTTTTCTCCTTCCCTATGAACTAGATCTGCTGCCTCCCCTCCCCCCACCAAAAAAAAGCCATATTTAAGACTAGTGTTTTGTTTAGCTTCAAAGTTTCCTTCAACTATGGCTGGAAAAATTAACACACACACACACACAGAGACAGACACCTCTTTGGCCAAAACTGCTTGTTCTCAGGAGGACTGCCTCCTCTCCCTAACGGCTGAGGCTGAGGTTTTTGTTTGAAGCTCCGGGAATGGGGAGCAGGCTCCTATCAATAGCAGTGACAGCAGAGCCTAGCCAGGAAAAGCAAGTGGGTGGCCTCATTCATTTTGCGAACAATAGGAAACGGCAACCATTTCTGGGTGAAACAAGAGCTTGCTGTGAAGCAGACAAACGCTGGATGTACCATACCCCTGGTGCTGAAGAAAAGACTTTCCCTCAGGAAATGTGAGTTGTAGAAATGGCCCTTGAGTCTAGTTGAAATCTCCTTCCCCTGAGAAAAGTACAATTTGATGTAGCCTCTGCTTGACGTCCTGCAAATTTTAACAGAAAGGGTGGTGTAAAATTGTCTGTTGCGTGTCGCGCCAGGCAGAGCAATATGTTTCAGGCCTCTAAATTTCTTGAATAAACCATTTTTTTAGCAGTGTCACCTTAGGAGCCAATTCATCTGCATGATTGTGAGTCCTCACGCTTTTTTCTGTGCACAAACCATGGCAAGTGGTGTGAGGCTGTACTGAAATGCTCATACGTAAGTCAAGGCATCAGACAAAGTGTAAAATTCCATTTTGAGTGTAAAGCTGAGAAGGCTCCTTCACACTAGTGTCGCTTGGTGTTGTGTTTTCTTTTTCTTAAGCTTGAAAATTGCCTCTTAAAAAACAAAACAGCTTCCCTTTCCTGGTGCGATTGAGGAAAACTGAGAGGTTGTTGTGGGTGGGGGGAGCTGGATCCCACCAAACTCCTCTGCCCCCGTACCACACTGGCCGAGTGGTTGGATGCAGGGGGGTGCTTTGCGCTGATTTCCTTTTACCCAATTGTGCTTTGTGGGATGTTCAACCCAAGGAACATGGCTGAACGAAAGAGGAAGCCCAAGTTTTCCAAGGAAGAACTGGACATTCTGGTCACTGAAGTGACCCGAAATGAAGCCATGCTGTTTGGGAGGGAGACAATGCGTCTATCCCATGCTGACAGGGACAAGATCTGGGAAGGCATAGCCAGGCAGATCACATCAGTCAGCCAGGTCCCCAGGTCTGTAAAGGACATTAAACACAGATGGGACGACATGAAGAGAAGGACCAAGGACAAACTGGCATTCATGCAGAGGTCCCTCTCCAGCCCCGGCAGCACGGGGCGGCCCTCGGCCATCGTCCTGACCGCCCACGAGAGAGCCATCGAGTCGACACTGCATTCGTCACGCCAGATGCACGGCTTCCGGAGAGCGGATCTGGACGTGGTTGACAGCCTGTCAACAAGCTGTAAGTATCATTGCCTTAACACCTCTTTGTCTTATGTTTGCCTATCTCAGTTTGACACCAGAAGAGCATTGCGCGTTTTGAGATGCTGGGTTGCCTGTCAAGCCAGGTCCTACTGTCGTGTTCGGTTTCGAGACAGCCTGCTCTGGTGATCATGGAGTGTTGAGATGGATTGAGGGAAAACTGTTTCCAAGTTAAGATCATCTTCTTTATCTGTTTGTCTAGTCCTTTTCCATACCGTCTTCTAAAGATAGACATTGTTCAGATTCCACTTTCTTAATGGGTCCTAAGCCTGAACTAATCCTACAAGTGAGGGAACATCTGTAATTGAAGCGCAGCTACCTCCAGCCTGCAAAAAAGTGTTTGCAAAGGATTAGAAGTTGTTCATCTTTCACACACACCAAGAAAGCAGCAGTGCTGTCAGGCTGAGAAACATGTGCTGGTCTCTAACAGATCACTGCATGGTAACCGTCTTCTGTGAGGGCTGCTGAGGAGGCTCAGGGATCACTGTGGTTATGCTCTGAGGCCAGGCCAGTGATGGTTTCTCACTACCGGTCTGAAGGCTCAGCACAAGTGCTGTGAAAAAGGTGATCCCCTTCTTCAGTGTTTTTTTAATGATTCCTTTCTTCAGTGGTTTTTTTTCAGGAAACCACTGTCCCTGCTTTCTAAGTTAATATTTTTTGCACCACATCTCTCCGACGCCTTCCAGTGCAGAACCACAAGCTGCTTTTTGCAGGTTCTTTTCCCACCTATGTATATGAAGTTTTCTTGTGTGAAGGTGCAACTTCTTGGTCTGTGAGCTTTTAGGCATACAAAGGATAGAAAGAAGGCTAACCTTTTGGGAAGCGAGCCAACTAACACTTCACGGATGGCGCTGTCCTAACACATTAGGTCTTAACTTGTATCTGAAGTAATGTTCTTAGTGGGAAAGCAAGGACAGAAATCTTCAAGAACTGGCAAAGTGGGACTTGGTATATTTTTGCCTCTACCTTGGAAGCCAGTTACACTGTTTCAGCGACAGAATGAATCCAGCTTGTGCAAAGAGAGAGTGGGCAGTTGCAACAAGTGAAATACCGTCTCTTGTCACGCTTGATGTGCCTGTCCTGGTGAACTGGCACATCACTGAGGAGATCTTTTGCATGGTGTTTTGCTTTGGTTTTGGTTTCGCATCAAGTGTATTTGCCCAATTAATACAGGGTCCTGTTGCTGCTGGTTCTCTTAGTGATGCTAAGCCATGTAGTGGCCTCCCAGTACAGACTTTGTGAGCAGCCAATACTACATCTGTGCTCTTGTCAGTGAGGAGGATGTAAGAAATGACACAGGAACAGGGTTTTGGCATGAGGAACCGAATGTGTCAGGGTATGCCTAGACTGGACCAAAGGCCAGGAGCCTTTGTCCCTCCAAAATGTTGGAGTGCTCCAGCTAGTTACGGTTTTGGGGAAGGGGAGTCATTGCTACTTTCTGAAATGGATTTATCTTCTAGTAACAAACAATGTTGTGTCCAGGATGTAATGGCAGCTTGGATTCCTCCTTGGTTGATGGGTTCGTCTGCTTTTCAGGCATGTTGTGGCTAAGCTTGTCACCCAGATGCTAATGTTACAGGCTTGTCTCAACTGGCAGACTGGGGGGAGGGGAAAGCCCGTTTTCCATGTGCTTCAAGATACCATGAAACAGAATTCAGAGTTGTGAGGGATTTCACATTAATAATTCATACTTCCTCTTCTGTTTAAGCTGACGAAGATGAAGAAATGCCAGGCACTTCTCAGGAACACCGTTTCTCATCGCTGCAGAGGGCTGGTACAGGAATCAATCATCTTTCTGGGCCCCCCTTCCTCCACAGCTCTTCCTCATCAGAGCACTCGGAAGCTACCAGCCAAAGGCAGGAACTGCACCGTCCATCCCCGCGCACCACCTCGTCCTGCAGACCCCCGCACCCCCGCACAAGAAGCCCGCCCCTCTCCAGCTTCGATCGCCAGCTTCTACATTCCCACACGCAGCAAACAGATCTGTTCAGGCAGTTCTGCCAGGAGCTGGTGGCTATTCACAGAGATATGGCAGGCAGCATGCATGTCATCAGTCAGAGGATGGCTGACCTCACCAGCCAGCTTGGCCAGATGTGCCAGACCCTGTCAGAAATCCGTGATGGGGTCCAGGCTTTCCATAGGGTACAGGATCCTAGTGCCATGCAGGGGTCTAGTCTGCCAGCTGCTGGCTCAAAACAGTCCCCCAAGCCCAGTGCAGAGTCTAACCAAAACCCCCCAAAACAGACGACTCCTGCTCGGACTACCAGGTCACGAAAAAGAAAGCACCATTATTAGTGTGCTTTACAGAAAGTAAAGAAAGGTGCCCCTTCCTGAGCTGCTGCATGCCCACTTGGCCCCTCTGTGTGTATCAGTACTCTGTGGGGAAGGCCAACAGCCACCCCAACCCTTCCTTCCCCCTGCTAGCTAGCAGAGCAGTATAATTACGGCAGCTGAATAGTAGGGCTGGTCCTCTGCAATGACAAAGAGAAATCTTAAATCTTAAAGAGCTTGGGATGTAGGACATCTTCCTGTTCTTAGAGATCAGGAATTTCCACTGGCTTCCCTGTGCTTTGCACGCTCTATACGCTGAGAGATGCAATAGGAATCATTGTCTTGATCTCTTCTCGTGCCTGTGAAACTTATTTACTGAGACGTTGTACTGCACAGCTCCCTTTGCAATTAACCTACAAATTTACCCTCCAACTGCCTTCCTGTCATCTTCCTGCCGATTAGTATATGCACTGCTCAGAGACGTATCCTTACAGCTCTAAAGACTCCTATTGCTCGTTATTTTTGTCTTGCGCCCAGCAATAACGGGCAACCCAGGGCTTACTATGACTTACGCACAAGTTTGGGGAGACGAGTGTAAATGCAGAGCTTGTGCAGGGAAGGGGAGAAGGCACGATGCTGGGGACAGAAGGGTAGGTCTGGGCTGCTGTGGCACGTGCCTGGATCCTGCAGTACCACGTGCACTTTATATCAAAAGAGTTTAATCTTTTTCTGCTCCAGACTGAACCCCCTACTTACCCTTCACAATCACAGCTAGAATATGATGATTTCAAAATACAACAACATTTAAAGAGGACTGTATCATGTTGTTTTCTTGCATGTTACAATCTTTGGTTTTGAACAGCCCTCACCCTCTTCAGAACGTGAGAGTCTGCACAGAAACAAGGAAAGACGTAGGGCCTGCTTCTGACCTCTGAGGCAGTTTGGTTTTGTATCACTGCAGTTCTGTCCATTTTGGTACAGTTACTTTGCATTTAGTGTTATTTAGCGTGGGATCTGTACTGTGTATCTCCTGTGAAGAGTTTACAATCTAAATTCACAGCTACGGAGGTTAAAATCCTAGACACACTGGTTTTGTACTGCTTGCTTTTCCCATGCAGGCGCAAGAAAACTGTGTCACAATGTTGGAATTGCTTTAGTGCTGCATGAGGTGTCCATGTACAACCCCGATTCTGAACCTAGGCTTTAATAATGTCACCTCAGGTGCTGATAACATATGTGTAGCAGCTTTTTTACGTCTGTCTTCTGCTTGATTTGCACATCTGCATCTACTGTGCTGCCCCCATCTCTGGAAAAACCTGGACTGTTATCATGTCATGCTTCAGCAGGGAAAAGGGCTGAGGTGTTGCCACTCACAGGTAGCACACCGCTGCTCTCTGGGCTGTCTTACCGTACATGGAGGTGGGTTGCAGGAATCTAATCGAGTTACTATGAATGCCTGTCGTCATGCCATGTCTGGGCTATGGACTTGGCCAAAAACTTAGGTAAACTTCAGTAGGAGCTCAACACTGGCAGCACAGGATAGCAGAAGGATGGCTTGGTTTGTGTGATCTTGAAGGATCTTCCTTAATCTGTCTGGCCTGTCCTTTGAAAGTATAGTGCGCTAGTTTCTCTTCTGGAAAGCTCACTGTATGTCTGCTGTGTCAGGCATTCCTGACATGCTTTTCCTTTTTTTCTTTTTAATTGTTCTGTAATTCTAATTCAAGTAATTTATTTTTAGTGGTGTGATTAAAAGGCCCTTGCTTGAGGAAGTTGAGGTCTGGCAAGGAGAAAAAAACGCCTTTCTGAGGAATGACCCATGCTGGTTTCATGCAGAAGATGCTTCTTGTAATGCTGTTGCCAGACCAGGGCCGTACTCGCTCCCCTTCCTCTGAGAATGTCGTTTTACTTCTGTTGAAACATTTGTATTCTGCAAAAGTCACAGTCTCTCTTCAGTTGAAGGGAAGACTGGGAAATCTCATAGAAGTGGATCTAATTTATGAATCACAGAGAACTGAAAAAATGCTGATATGTTTTAAAGGCTTTTTTGAGTCAATACAGTGCTGCTGCTATATATTAGAATGAGGTTTTTATATTTTTATAATATTTGGTCCCTGCTGATGTTCTCCCATGGATATACTGATAGGATTAGTTCCTCTGGTGTTGTCTGAGGGGGTCCCTTCCGGGAACCCTCAGGTCTGCAGAGGAGGAGACTCCTGCAGGTGCTGGGCACTGAAGGGAGTCGGCATCGTCGCTGCCATCAGTTTGCCCACACAGATGCATTTAGAGAAAGAAACCTGTTGTCCTGGCACAGGATGCACAGCCTTCAGTGCTCACCCCAAAGGTTGGGCTCTGCTCAGGAGAGAGGACCTTGTACTATAAACTGCCTGATGTCTCCCCCAGTTTCCTCTGTGGACTATTACAGATTGGTCCAGATCTGGGGATGTATCTCCTGCCCTGTGTAGACGCTGCGGTGGAGTGGCTTTTCTGTACTGGCACACAAAGGATACTGCCTCCTGCACCCATGATATTAACTGGCTGTTGAAGTAAGTTACTCATGTGAAAGCAAACTGCTGTGCTCAACCCGAGTATGTCCATGTCTTGTACATGCTGAAAAAAATTTCTCCCTTTAAGAGTATTTTTGTTAAGAATGCAATAAATATATAACACTTTTAACACAGCTGCTGTTGAGTCTTTTGTTTCTCTTGTATAATTTTTGGCTTGCACTGGTAACAAGCTGATGATGGGTGCTGGGTCTTCTGGGGGGCAGTCAGTGTTGGAGGGCTGAGCCAGGGTTTGCAGGCACGGCACCCCGTGGTGTCTCTGCCTGGGGTGGTTGCAGCACTCTTGCGTGGGATGTCCTGCCCTGGCTCTGCACCTGTGCTTGATTTGGGAAAGGCCAGTGGCCTTTTCCCTGCGGCACTCTGTCCTGGCAGGGCATTGTCAGAGCACCCCTGGACCCAGTCAGAGGGTGAGTAGTGGAGGGGGCAGGGAGTAGGCATGGGGCAAATCCAGGGTTGGGGAGGCAGAAGCCTGAGCCTCCCTTCAGCTGCCGGGCTCTCCTTCCTCCTCACTGTCTCCCCTGGCAGCTCTGTTCCGCTCCTGGGGGGGGAATGGTCCCAGCAGCCAGAAAACACCTTGACATTTTTCTGGACGTGCTCACTGGGCCATCCCAAAATCTGGCAATTTGGATCCCTGAGTGAGCTGTGGCTTAGGAAAATGGGAGACAAGGATTTTTTTTTTGCTGCTGGCTAGAAGGGCTATGGGAAAGGAGTCCCTGCGAAGCAAGAAGCTGTGCCTCTGCCAGCCATGGGGTTGATCCAAGTTCCAATAGCTGCAGACGGGTCATAAATGGACTCCATAGGTGCAGTGGTTGGTCCTCTGAGTAGCCTGGGCAGAGTCTGCCATGTTCTTGAGCCTGGTTCACCCCAGGGACTGAGCAGGACACGAAACAACCTATTTGCAGCTGGTGGCAATGCCTGTCTGCAGGATCAGGAGCAGCTCATTGTGGCTGGCTCTGCCTTGATGGCAATCCCAACCCTGCTCTTCTTTTGGGGCCATGGTCCCTTGGGAAACTCTCTGTGCAAAGGGGGGCCATGCCCGTTTGTGCACAGTGCTTGTGTCCTGAGCATCTAAACTGGGGTAGCCTTGCTTCAGCTCAGCTTGAGTGTTTGGTATTGTCGGGGGACTGGCTGTGTTCCAGTCTTCGCAGGATGGGTTGCACAGGACATGAGTGCTTCAGCCTGGGGAAGGTAGGTAGGTCACTGAAGGCAGACCCGCACCATGTCTTTTCTCCTTAACAGGCAGCTTGTGTCTCCGCCTTCCCAGACAGGCTGCTGGTTTTGTGGAGTGACTTCCTCTGCCCTCAGGAAATCACCTGCCTCTAACCCACGGTGTGCAGCAGCAAGGGCTATCTTAGACCAACAGGTGGAATTTGGGTTTTCTGTGGTCCTTCATAACCTGTATCATTTGTGCCCCTGGGGTTGCTTTCGCTGGAGCTGGGACTGGGCAGCTCTGTTTCTGGAATGGTTTGTTTTTGTGCATGAACCCATCCCCATTTGGGTTACCTCAGGGAAGTACCACAGAGGTAAAGCTTCCTTGCAGAGCATAAACCAGGCATTTCCTACCAGCAGCTGTGAAGGAATGTGTCAGTGACTGGATTACTCCACAACTGTCAAGAGCTTTCCTCATACCTCCTGGTGAATTGGCAGTGTCGGTCACTGCAAGATGCTGGATGAGTGCAGGTGGCTGGGCAGTGCGCTGCAGGGATGCAGCACAATCCCGCCTGCCCTCTCCTCCAAATTCCCCACCATGCTGGGAGCTGCCAGAGCTGCAGGTTGGGGCAGCAGAACTGAAGGACACTCTTTGGCAGAAACTTGGAGGGGTTTATAGGCAGGAGGAGAGCAAACAGGAAAAGCATGCTCACGCTTAATAAACTACTTCATAAGAAAAGTGAGCCCTGGTGGGAACAGTTACCCAGGCTCTCCCCATGCAGAGCTGTGTGGTAGAGAATTTTCTAAATCTGTCAAATGCAGCCTGCTGGGAACACACCAGGATGTCCTTCTGCTGCCCTGTGAATTCCTTGGTGCCACTGGCTATGGGGATGCGAGTGCTGTAAGTCCTCTGTGAATGAAATGGGGGTGATAAATCTCTGCAGTTAGCTGGGCTCCTTTACTGGGGCAACCTGGTCTTGTCATTGTTCCATCTGGTGTTTGGGCGGTGGGACAGCAGCCATGGGGGCTGTACTAGGCAGCATCCTGGCATTTTGCTTGGACTAGGAAGAGCAGCTAGGATCTCCTGTGCTGCAGGGCATCAGACTGACAACAGCATATTGCTTTATCTCGAGGGTTGTGTATCTTGTGGCTGGCTGAGTCACTAACACCCAGACATGACAGCCTGACAGTGCTAGCTGTGCTCCATTGCCAGACCTCCTTCCCACCGCCCTGCTCCAGGCCTCCATTCCTTCTCAAATACACAAACTCATGGTTCAAAAGTTCCTTTGTTTTGCCATCAAAAGTAAAATTAAGGGTTAAAAGCCAATGTTGGGCTGGTCTTGGCAGTGCCAGAACCTGCTGGAGCTGGAGATAATAATTGCTGGAGATTGTGGAGCATCCTGGGTAGTGCACATTAGGAAAAATACAGCAGATTACCGGCACATGCACTGTTGCTTAACATTAAAACCAGAACTGCTGGAGCCTCGGGCAGTCTGAGACACCGTGGGCTCGTTTTCTGTGTTTTGTGGGTAGTTTCACCAAGTTTATGACCTTATGTGCATTGGTTGGTGTGATCACACGCAGGTGGGGTTGTGTCTCTCTCTCTGCATGCAGGCGGCTGGAGAAGGGGAGAGTGGTGAAGGAAAAAACTATGGCTATCTTAAGCCAAAGAAGTATCTTAAGCCAAAGAAGTACCTGTGAGCTGTAAGGGAACATTTGGGCAAGGACTGGTAGCAGCTGTTGTAGAAGCCATGTGCTGCTTGCCTTTGTTAGTGTTACTGTGGCAGGGGGTGCTGAATAACCAAGGGAAATGGTTTAAGAGAAGAAAAGGCTTTTTAGCTGCGAACTGTTCAGATCTTCTCTGGAGTCTGTATGTATCATGGCAGGGCCTTCTTTTGGTCCTGGGTGGATATTACGAGCTCATGTCGGTGGCACCTGGAACCTGTATTACCAAGCTTTTTCTGTGTCTTCTAGCAATAACACAGGAAATGTAAGAGCAAATATGATCCTAGATTTAGATCTCTGCCTTACCAAGTTGCACAGGGTACCGGTTGTTCGGAGTACAAATTAATACATTTATGTTGAGCTGAAACTTAGCTGGTTTAAATCAGGAAAACAAACCCCATGCCCATAAAGTGATCTTTCTGCCAACACTGCCGGCAGATCCCCACGATGTGGTACTGGGATTTTCTGAGACTTGCAGGGCTGCTTGCATTTTTATGTCACACCCCACTAAACGCCCAAGTACAAACCCTTCCACTACTTGCAGGTCCTTGGTTTCGTTTTGGACAATCAGGTAATACCCATGTGTACATTAGGTGTCCCTGTTCCTGCCTTGAGTATCTCAATTCTGCTTGCCCAAGAGGAGAAAAACAAGAAAATCTGGTTTCTGCTAAAAAGGAAGATGGTGGGTTTGGGAAAGAGACAGGCAGAAGGCCCCTGCCATATTCCAGATGCTTTTGAGAACAAAGGAGGTAGTCATGGGATGTGTAGTGATGGTGGGGCATCCAGAAGTTCCTTGTTTCCATCACTAGGCAAAGAAATGTATACCCGTGAGAGTCTGTATCACCATTACTGGCAGAGATACTTCAGTTTGGATCTACATCATTGTCATCCCTTCCCCAGCAGAAATGGACCCACTGGCTTGGTGTTTCCTGGGTGTCCATGCTTTTTGTTCTGTATCTCTGGCAGTTTGCACACCATTACCTAAAATTCCATGCTTTCCAGTCTGGCTGTGTTGATGGCTCTCTGAAGGTCATTCTGACTTCATTGTGGTTGTCATTCTGGTGCAACATGGGAGGGGGCACACGAGAGAAGTTGGTGCTTCATGCCTGCCTTGTCACCTCACCCTCAGGTATGTGATCATCTCCCGGGAGGCGAGGGAGCAGAACCTGATGGCCTTTCAGCACAGCGAGAGGATTTACTTCCGTGCCTGCCGAGACATCCACCCTGGGGAGAAGCTGAGGGTCTGGTACAGTGAGGATTACATGAAGCGGTTGCACAGTATGTCCCAGGAGACCATCAACAGAAATCTCACGAGCGGTGAGTCCCTTCCCTTTCCGCTCTCTGCCCCGATCCCCTTGGGCTGCTCCCCTTGTTGGACTGAGTGTGGTGGGTGAAGAAGGTGATGCACAGGCTTGTGTGAGCAGAGCTGCGCTTCTAGAAGCAGAGCACCTCTGCGTGAGAGCTCTGCATGGCATGGATGGATGGGTGTGTAGGAAGAATAATGTAACCGCTGCTACAGAGATCGTGAAAGAAAGATTTGTGCTGTGTCACGTCGTGTCATGTGTCATGTCGTGTGTGTGCTGCAAAGCCCTGGGATCACAGAGCTCCTCTGTCACAAGACTTCCTGGCCTGAAGATTGCCAAGCTGGTGGTCCCATAGACAGGCATTATTTTCCTCTTCTGAACCTGCTGCTTTCTCTGGTTCCTGAGCAGAGCAGCCGGTTTGAGGGCGCTTTGTCTGGTTTCGTGTGCATATGAAAGGGAGATGTCCTTGGTATGTTTGTACGTCTGTTTTCCTCGCTTAATTTATCTCCTCTTTCTTCAGAAAGATAATTTGGGATCAGCGCAACATCAGCTAGAGACTCCTTAGTCTCACAACCTTAGAGTGCATGTACAACGTACAGGAGGCTTTGTACTTGTCAAACTGATTCTTCCCTGGACAAAAATTGTTATCTTACCTTAAGAATAGCTGTGCTGGAACAAACCCAGCGGTCCTTTAGGTCAGCGCAATGTAAGCACTATAGGAAGCTTTAAAGGAGGGCAAAACTCCTTAATGCATCTGTTAATTTATACAGTGCTAAGACCTGAAGTTAATTAATGGCATTGCTTTCCAAGCCTAGCCACAGAATGGCAGGGCTTCAGAGGGGCAGCCATGCTAAATCTAACTTCCTCATTAAGATTCCCATGTATGTTATTACACAGCTGCTGTTGCTGCCTTGACTTGGTAAAAGGTGTCTCCTCTCTAATCATGGAGTGGACAAGATGTCCTGAAAAAGCTGGTTATCCTCTGTCACCTTGGAGTTACTATGCACTTGCAGTGTTGCATCTTACTGGCTGTACTCGGGCAATTCCCACTTCAGAATTAACATTGGTATGAATGTGCTTTTCTATGTTAACAATGATCACTGAGTTGTTAGGTACAGGCTGCAGTGAATTTGCTGCACCCCACGCACATGTTAGGTGACCAGATGGCTTAGTACTTTCTGAAAGTACGGCAAGAGAAAGACCATGCCCTTGGGGGGGCACCAAGGCCACAAGTGACTGCCCTGCCATACAGACATGCCTTTTAGTCATGGTTTGACGTGGTGTGTGGGAGCTGAAATGGTAACTCACAGCCTGCTCCACGCTATGAGTGCGGTGAAGATCTGCCTCTAGGCTCCTCAGGACCCGTTGTAGCCTAACTCATGCTGAGGTAGAAACCCACATGGCTGCAGACACCACCCTAGAAACCCCCTTATGTCTTGGTGAGCTTACTGTGCAGTGAGCTGGGCTCAGCCTGCTTGTGCAAAAGAAGTGCAGAGATGTTAAAACGGAGCTTCACTTGGGCCATTGCAAGAGACAGCACAGCCTCAGCTGGGAGGGCCCTGGGAGGCAGTCAAGGAGTAGCACCAAAACCTGTTGAGTCACTTCCTATTGAAAAGATTTTAAATCCCCTGCAGAGAGCCCATGGAGTGAAGTGGCACGCTTTATTAACTCGCAGAAAAATAACATGGTTCCTGGGGGTTGTTTCTGTCGGTAGCTTCTGACCCGCCTCATCAATGGAGTTGAGACCAATAATCCAAGGGGTTGTCTAGCCATCTCTAGCTTTTCCATAGGGCTGAACCACTTGGTTGGTTGCGGGGAAAAAAATCACCGAGAAAGAAGAAGAATGTGTTCTCTAAACCCCTACCTTGGCCAGTAGTCGCTATAATCTGTAACAGGATAAATACTAGGGCAGAGACTCAAAGCTCTGCCCATAGACATTCCTCATCAGTGTGTGGAAAATGAGATCTGTTGTTACGGATTCACTCAAGATGTGGCTAGGTTTGCCAGCCAGCACCCAAACCCAATGCAGAATCCCTGCCATTCGGGCCAGCCCTTTTCACGGTGCCTTACTCTAACTGTTTCGAGTCTCAAATCTTTTCTGCATTCTTAGCATTGCTCTCCTTAGAGAGGGAATGGTAGCTTTTGCTCCGTAACTCTTATGAAAGCATGAATACACTTTAAAAGCAAACAAAACCAAAAATCAGCATAAAGCAGCGTCTTGTTTGGGAAGCCATCAATGCTTGAAGTTATTTACAAGATAGAAGAATGATGGAAATTGAGACAAACCTATCGTCTTTTGAATTTCCAGGTAAGGAAATCTGGCTATTCCCTTTATTTTAAGCAATATAATAATTTGTATGAGGTTGATTTTATTATTTTCTGTTTTGTAAACCACTGAATGGCCACCCTCTAGACTCCACAGGGACAAGCTAAGATGTCCCATCCTTGGAGGGCACTCACCCGTTGTAGCTCAGTTGACAATGGGTACCTTGGGGTTTAAGAGCGCAAGTTATTTTTACGCCTTTACCTTTGCATTTCTGGAGCAGCCTCCAAACTGAACAGGAGTGAAGGGGTTTGCAAATACTGTGCCACGTGCACAGATGCTGGGGTTGTCATGAAATGGTCCGACTCTCTTGCTGCACTGCTGTACGCTTGATACCTTTTACCAAGTCAAAATAGGCACAGGTCTTCCAGCCAGCCCGAAATGGTGCTTGGGCTCTGGGTGTTAGGTTCCACCACAATTCAGTCATTCACCTTGTAGTCTCCTTCTAGCACAGGTTGGTTCTACCTTTAGGTTAAACAAGCTGTAGTTTCTTTTCTCTTTAAAGCATGTGGGTCCTACTCTGCTGTGGCTACCCAGGACTGTCTCTGTTTTGGCAGACTAGCCCATTAGCAGGGCTCCTCCTCTCACGGGCCTCCGTCTCCACTGAGTTTTGTCAGTTCCCTGGTTTGTAATGCAACATGCAGACCTGCAGGGATACAGCCTGCCTTTTTGTTCTTTTTTGTTTATTTGAGTTTTAGATTGAGGGATGTTGCTCAGTTCCTGGTGATAATCCCCACCCCTCATTTTCCTTTCCAGGGGATGGAAAGTTTCAGAAGGAAAAGTCAGAAAAGAATGTAGAAAATCAGGAGGATTCGAGGGGGTCACTCCAGCTCACCACCTTAAAGCAAGGGAAGAGTCCCTACAAGCGCAGCTGTGACGAGGGGGAATCCCATCCCCAAACAAAGAAAAAAAAGATTGACCTCATCTTCAAAGATGTCCTGGAAGCTTCCTTGGAGTCCACCAAATTTGAAGAGAGTCAATTAGCAACGGGTAAACAGCTTTCCATCAGAAAAGCATCCAGATACCAAGCTGAAGACATCTTTGAGAGGTGTGGCAGTGCCATGCAGCATGGCTCCCTGAACCTCGTCAGAAACCAGAGTGAGGGGGAATGGAAGGTCCCCCATGGTTCTTCTTTCAGCTCAGCCAAAGAGGTGGGCATCCTTGAAGATGAGGAAGAAGAGCCTCTGTCACTCAAAGCAGACAGTCCAACCGAGCTGTCGCTGGCCTCTGCACAAGGCAACTCCCATGAAATCCCCACCACCTCCTTCTGCCCCAACTGCATCCGGCTGAAGAAGAAGATCCGGGAGCTGCAGGCCGAGTTAGACATGTTGCGATCTGGGAAGTTACCCGAGCCACCTGTGCTACCGCCCCAGGTACCCGAGCTTCAAGAGTTCTCAGACCCCACAGGTAAGCTTTGCCAAGTAACAGCGTTCTCCAAACCCTGCCTAAGGAGAGTAGTGAGATTCCTGTGTGCTCTGTACCCACCTAAAGTGTTTTGCTCAGAGTATTCAGGTGAACACGGGGTTCTGTGGAAGGTTCGTTGTCAGGTTTTGTGACTGGGTGGGCCAGGAGCTGACACATCTGTGGGCACAGTGGAAGACACTGTCTGGGAAAGACTCTGTATGACAACTTGCTCTATTTGTTGCCATTGTAATTGATAATACACTACCAATAAAAGAGACATTCCATTGCAGACAGTTTGTTTGCTGTATTTTTGATGCATTCTCTTTCAGCGGAAACCCCTCCGCAGTGCCTCACACACTACCGAGAAAGTCCAAATGGCTCTGTGGTAACACTGGAATGTGCGCACTTTGTGTATGAAACCGTGTCCCACTGTGTCCCTTTTTGGAAAGCCCTGTCTGTTTCCTCCACTGCCTTAACACAATCATATGTCCCTTGCTGAAGATATGTTTCATTTCCTCCAGGAACTTGCTTTCAAGCAGCAGCCAGGAGCCTTCACCAAAGGAATGTTTCAGTCGCACCATGTATTGTGCAAGTGGCCAGGATGTAGTGTCATTTCTTGCTGTCCATTGTGGCATGTTGGAGACAAAGTTTATATGCAGAAACACTGATTTGTTTTCCCTTCAAAGCCATGATTCAAATTCTACCTATAGGTCTTTGTGGGCAGGAGAGAGCCGGTTGTGGCCAGCTTGTCAGGCAGTGCTCTACTGTCACCAGTAGGATGCTTCTCTAGCTCAGCAACTTTGTAAATACCTTATTTTTTTCCTTTTTTCTCTCTCTTTTTTTTTTTTTTGTTACAGCTTCAGAAAGCATCATCTCTGTTCCTACCATCATGGAGGATGATGACCAAGAAGTGGATTCTGCTGATGAATCTGTTTCAAATGACATGATTGCTGCTACAGACGAGCCTTCTAAGATGTCTTCAGCAACGGGCCGGAGGATACGACGGTTCAAACAAGAGTGGCTTAAAAAGTTTTGGTTTCTGCGGTACTCCCCGACCTTGAATGAAATGTGGTGCCATGTCTGTAGGCAGTACACAGTGCAATCCTCTCGGACTTCGGCCTTCATAATTGGCTCAAAGCAGTTCAAGATACACACAATAAAGCTCCACAGCCAGAGCAACCTCCACAAGAAGTGCCTGCAGCTTTACAAGCTCAGGATGCACCCAGAGAAGACGGAAGAGATGTGCCGAAATATGACCCTTCTCTTCAATACAGCCTATCACTTGGCCCTGGAGGGCAGGCCCTACTATGACTTTCGGCCTCTAGCAGAACTACTGAGAAAGTGCGAACTCAAGGTGGTGGATCAATACATGAATGAGGGAGACTGCCAAATCTTAATCCACCATATCGCCCGGGCTCTTCGAGAGGACCTGGTTGAACGCATCCGACAGTCTCCTTTCCTCAGCATCATTCTGGATGGGCAGAGTGATGACTTACTCGCAGACACGGTTGCAGTTTATGTACAGTACACAAGCAGCGATGGGCCTCCGGCAACCGAATTCCTGTCTCTTCAGGAGCTGGGCTTTTCCACAACAGACAGTTACCTCCAAGCACTAGACAGGGCTTTCTCCAGCCTGGGAATACGGCTGCAAGATGAGAAGCCAACTATTGGCTTGGGAGTAGATGGTGCTAACATTACTGCCAGCCTGAGAGCCAACTTGTTCATGACAGTCAGAAAGACCTTGCCCTGGCTACTCTGCCTGCCCTTTATGGTCCACAGGCCTCATCTGGAAATTTTGGATGCAATCAGTGGGAAGGAACTCCCGTGCCTGGAGGAGCTAGAAAACAATTTGAAGCAACTGCTTAGTTTCTATCGTTACTCTCCCCGACTCATGTGTGAGTTGAGGGTCACTGCTGCCACTCTGTGTGAGGAGACTGAGTTCTTGGGAGACATTCGAGCAGTGAAGTGGATCATTGGGGAGCAGAATGTGCTCAATGCTCTAATCAAGGATTACCTTGAGGTTGTGGCTCATCTCAAAGATGTAAGTGGCCAGACCCAAAGGGCAGATGCTTCCGCGATTGCTTTGGCTCTCCTGCAATTCCTGATGGACTACCAGTCGATTAAACTCATCTACTTCCTGCTGGATGTGATTGCTGTACTTTCACGCCTCGCCTACGTCTTCCAAGGGGAGTACCTTCTTGTGTCACAGGTGGACGATAAAATAGAGGAGGCTATCCAGGAGATCAGCCGACTAGCAGACTCACCTGGGGAGTACTTGCAGGAATTCGAGGAAAACTTCCGTGAAAGCTTTAATGGCATTGCTGTGAAAAACCTACGGGTGGCTGAAGCCAAATTCCAGTCGATCAGAGAGAAGATCTGCCAGAAGACCCAGGTGATCCTAGCCCAAAGGTTTGATTCCCGTAGCCGGACATTTGTGAAGGCGTGTCAGGTATTTGACCTTGCAGCTTGGCCCAGAAGCACTGATGAGCTCATGAGCTATGGGAAGGAGGATATGGTACAAATATTTGAACATCTGGAGACAGTCCCATCATTTTCCAGAGAGGTTTGCAGAGAGGGGATGGACACCCGAGGGAGTCTGCTAATGGAGTGGCGAGAACTCAAGGTGGATTATTATACCAAAAATGGTTTTAAAGACTTGCTCAGTCACATCTGTAAATACAAACAGAGATTCCCCCTCCTAAATAAAATAGTTCAGATCCTCAAAGTCCTTCCCACCTCATCGGCCTGCTGTGAGAAGGGGCGCACTGCCCTGCAGAGAGTGCGCAAAAACAACCGCTCTCGGCTCACGCTGGAGCAGCTCAGTGATCTTTTGACGATTGCCGTTAATGGGCCGCCCATTGCCAACTTCGATTGCAAAAGGGCGCTAGATAGCTGGTTCGAGGAGAAGTCGGGAAATAGTTACACGCTGTCAGCTGAAATGCTGAGCAGGATGTCCTCTCTTGATCAGAAGCCAATGTTGCAGAGCATGGACCATGGCTCTGAGTTTTACCCTGATATTTAGGAAGGAATGCCTCAGATCAGAAAGCTGTTGAATTTTTTTTTTTTTAATCTATACTCGAAAACTTTGATATATTATATAAAATATATATATATTATATATATTAAGGAAAAACCCACACTGAAAATTTAAAGGTTAAGACGACGTGCGTCTGATAGAAGCTCAGCAGAATTTTAAAGATTTGAGACAATGTTTAGACATTTACAGGTGTCTCCAACCATGGCAGCTGCAGTGTAGGTGGCAACATTTCATTCTTTAGAAGCATGTGCTGGGGCCATACTCTACATGTTCAAACCTAAGGATCTATAAGCTAGATGACGGGTCTTTGTCAGCCTCATCCTCCTGGCGGTTTCCTTTGTATGTCTGTTGTCGATTTGTTGGGTTGGGGTTTTTTTGTGTTGTTCTGTTTTGGGGTTGGTCATTTGTGGTTTTCCCCCCTCAGTTTTAATCTCTGCCTCTCTTTCTGTTGTTCGGTCCAGTTATTGAGCCATTTGAGCCTTCTGTTGACAACCGTCAGATTTCTGATTTCCGACAGAGCATCCCGTGCGTTTATGTCGACCCCCCCCAGCTCTCCACCCAGTTCTCTCTGCTCGAGTGGGACCTTTCTTCATTCACAGAGATTACGGGGCAGGAGGGAAAGGCTGGGGTCGTGATTTTGGGGTTTTAATTCTGACTTAGAAACAAATCTCTCCACTAAACTGTGATGCCCCTTTCTCAGATCTCCCTACTTTTGGGCTGTAGAGTAATACTTGGCTTTCAGCTCCTTTTATGGTAACCGTAGTACCAGTCTATCATACGTATGTTATGACATGAGATCATGTGCAGACTATTAAATAGCAAAATAGAGAAGGCGGGGGAAATTTTTGCATTTATATTTTTATATTGTAGGAGATAAAAATATATATATATACAACTATTCATTCTAAACCAGGGCTGCTGTGGAAGCTAGACAGCCAATGAGTCAAGAGCCATCTCTGGGTGGAGATTCAAAGGCTTAAAAATTATATTCTAATTTACATTATTTATACTATGTCTTTATAATCCTAGATTGTTGTGGGGTGGTTTTTCTGTTTTGTTTTGTTTTGTTTGGAATGACTGAAAGAAAAACCTGCTGCAGTTTGGTGGCAGGAGCTATCAATGCAAGTTTATCTTGGATTATATTCATGTGATGATGTCCTACAAAGGTTCATGTATTCTCTTGTGACCAAGGTAACATGTTCCACAGCACAGCAGACTGATGACAGCAGAAAGCAGGAATGCTCTGCTTCTTCCTGCAACATATTTCTTCCTTTCTTGAAGGGATGCAGAGTCCACCTGAAATGTGAATGGGGGACTTGCACCTTCCATAACAAAGATTGTTCTGTGGGCTTGGGGTTTTTCTTTGTTTTATTCTTTAAAGTGAACAAGCTCCAGGCATTCACACTATATCACTTCAGGTTAGAAAAGGAAAAAAAAAGAAAAAAAAGAAAAAAAAGAAAAAAAACACCAAAACAACAAAGGAAAAAAAAAACCCACAAAGAAAAAAGGTGCAAAAACTCCATAGATGCTAGTGCCTTGTCCCGCTGATGTGGCATGGACAGCACCAACCTGACCAGACCATCGAGGGAGTGAGAACCTGTTGACCAGAAGGTATCTGAGACAACATGTCCTCATTTCCTAGAGGGATGAGCTTTGTGCCAAGCTGTGTTGTTTTGAAACATGATGGTGGTATCAGCAACACTGAACCTTTCCTTTCTCCTGTTATACCCCTGCCCTTGGTCTTGGTGCTAAGATATCTCTAGAACCGTTGCTGCTAGTTGATAGCTTTTCATTTATATAAATATATATATATTATATTATTTTATTTTTTAAACTTTTTCGTTTGTTTTCAATGGAGATGTAGCATGTTTGGAACCGATCTCTCTTGGAGTCACTTTCACTGCCAGGGTTCACGCACTGTCTTCCCCGGGAAAACACGCACTTCTACCTAGGTCTCACTCACCTCCCACTAATCCCTTTGCCTTCAGCAGAGCTACGCAGCCAGCACCGGGCAGAGGCATGCAGCCAAGCTGCTACGTACTGGCTCAGCCTTCAGACCCCCTGGGAACAGTCAGACCGGTGTTGGTCAGAGTATGGGGAGTGTTTCCCCTCTGTCCCTGTGGGACTGAGGAAGGACTGAACCTGCCTGAAGCACTAGCAGTGGCCAGTCCTTGTGTCCCGACTCTACCTACCCTCTTTGCTCTAAAATGGGGGTCTTTGGGCAGAAAGTCCGAGTGGAGTAGAGTGGACCCCGTGAGCGTAGCAGCGAGGGCTGGGCAGGCAGCGTACCCTCTGTAGCACTTACTCTTTGTCCTCTCTGCCTTACCTTGGATGGTGTGTGCAGCTTTCAGGCTGGCTTAGGCGGGAGGGAACACCTGTGCCATGGCGACCCTCCTGCAGCCGAACCAGCAGCAGGGAAGGAGGCACCAGGCACTTCTCTCTGCGGTCCTCATGCAAACGTCACGAGCTAGGTCGAGGCATCATGCTGTTGTAGCGCAGGTGTATCGATATGCAACACCTAGCAAGCAGAAGAATGGCATTCTTTGCATATTTTTCCTGTCTGTCATGATAAATGATGTGATCGAACTGACCCGTTGGTCTAGAGGAGTGTAAGTTGAACTGGAAGCCCTCTGCCAGCGTTGCAGACTTGGGGGTTGTTTGCCTGACTATAAAATACAATTGGGGTGCTGACACAAAGCTCTTGGAGCTGCTCCCTTGCCAGGGAGGTGGCAGGCTCCCTTAGTGAAAATTTGAGGAGATGTAAAAAGAAAAAAGATAAAAAAAGATACAAGAATTGCTGCTCTATTTGTCTCTGGCCTGGAGATGGGCAAGGTGAATGTAAAAGTTGGAGACAAGAAATGAATGAACGCACGGAAGGGGAATGGGTGGGTGGGGGAGGCTGTCTAGTCATGCATGAAGGTGGCCACAGAAGCAAAAGTACCGAAGATACTTGATGCAAACTGTGGGGGCTGTCAGACAAGCTGTAAAGACAGTTTCCTTCCTTTCCTCTCATTTTCTCTTCCTTTGCTCAGCTTCATAGCTCCTTGGTGGGGCGGGGAGGGAAATCACCCACCATTGTGTTTACAGCAGTGGAAGAACCTCAGCACGAGGCTCTGTCACAGAGGCCCATCAAAGTGCCTGGCACATATGGAGGGAAGGGATACTTCGGACAGTCTCCAGACACCTTTGCAGATGGGAGCGCTCCCCCCGGGCTTGCGCTGAGCCACCTCGGAGGCCTGTTTACAGCTCTGCTCTGAGCCTCTTCACTTTTGCCACTGGGGAGAAAATGGTGCCTTGAGGTAAGGGCTGCCAGAGGCCTGTTCAGTAATTATTCCTCTCATTTTTCACTCCTTTCCTTTGGTTTGTTTGCAAATCCTGCCTTCATCAGTGACACTTTTCACTGGCTGCTCTTACTCCTAATGTCAGAGAGAAACATGCAGCAAGTGGGTTTTTTTCTCTCCAGGCTGTCAGCTGGCAAAGGGAAAGTTCTTGTTTCTTCTGCAGATAACTTTGCATGCACCTGTGAGTTGTGCTGGTAGGAAGCGTAATTCCCTGATGTGGGATGTTACAGCTACTGGTGATAGGAAAGGTCAGAGACCCCTAGCATTGACGATGAGGGGGGAAACGAGCACTTGGAGCAGTTGGCCTGGCCTGCCCCCCAGCTCCCCTGGTGCAGACAATTTTCCCAAATTGAAAAATAAACCTGTCCTTTGTCCTAGACAAGCGTGGGTGCTTTGCAAGTTTTCCCTCTAGGTTTACCTGCCTATCTCAGATCTGTAGCTGTTACTCCCATGAATGGTCTGTGGATGGAAACGGGACT
Organism: Zapornia atra; assembly: GCA_013400835.1. Lineage (NCBI taxonomy): Eukaryota > Metazoa > Chordata > Aves > Gruiformes > Rallidae > Zapornia > Zapornia atra. The sequence goes on along the minus strand of VZTU01018379.1, from coordinate 127,229 downwards.
GCTGGCATGAGCAAGATAGGGAGGAGAGAGGAATAGCAATGCAAAGTGCCCCTGGCTTCCCAGTGCCTGCCAAGCTTTTTCAGGGAGCAGGTGTGTTCCTGTGCCCTGTTCGCAAGCCCTGGGGCCCAGTCTGTCCACAGTACGG
>VZTU01018379.1:65900-123960 GCA_013400835.1 Zapornia atra | reverse complement strand
ACCCACCCCACCCCCCACACACATATGAAATGAGAGAAAAATATCTAGATGTCTATTACTACATATGTATTAATATGTTAATATCACTCTTTTTGGAGAACATTAAAATGTTATTACTTTACAGACTATGCTTTATAGTACCTGTGTGAAAGGACCTAGGACACTGGATACGAATAGAGCTATGTTGATATATTATAGTATGTACACGAGAACCTTCCTTTTGTCATATTATCCTTGTAATGTAAAATGATTGTTAATAAAAAACATTTAAATTTATCGAGTCGGGTTGCTAATTCTCTTTACATTGTTCTCCGAGGTTATTGGCATTTTCCCAGAGCACAGCTGGCATGCTCCCTCTTCCCCAGCCTGCATCTGTCAGGAGCGGGTCCAGTGCTGATGTATCCAGAAGGGTCAGTTGCACCCCCTGAGGTGCTGGTAGCTCTCCCTCCTGGGTTACTCACTTCCTCACCTGCTGGGTGTAACTGCAGTCCCTCCACCTCCTCGCCTCGGTGAGCAGCTCCAGCATGTCCTGGGATGGAGCTGCATCATTTCACTACAGGCCGGGTTATATCAGCTGTGCTGTGGCTACAGGGGAGCAGAGCAGGAGCGCCCAGGTCAGCACGGGTACAGGTATGTCAGCACAAGCCACCATCAGGGGAGGTGCCCTTGCAGCCTCTGTGCTCCCTTTCTAGCTGAGTACAGTGTTGGTATCATTGACTTCGCTGTGGTGGGCTGTACTTGCAATGCACATGGACAAAACCTTCCACGCATGCCTGGTTTGGCTTGAAGGGCGGAGAGTCTGTTCCTGAGCAAATACGTGCTCCAAAGCTAGGGGAAACCAGGCTTTTTCTGCCCTTAAAAGAAAGGGATAGTTTAACTGTGGTTTCTTCTCTGACATGAAAGTTTTGTTTGAGGCTGAGTCCATGGTGGATTAACTATAAAGTTGTGACTTTTAAATCAGTTCAGTGAAATGAGTGCACGTGGGTGTTCTTGCACCTGCTAAATCGGGGAGGGCAAGGGAGCCAACCTCTGAAACCAGCATGGGTGCCTGTGGATAAGCACTGAGTTGTGTTTTCTGACCAAACAGCCATGAAAGCTGTGGCAAGGGGGTTGGAGCTCTGTTATCCTTGGGGTCCCTTCCAACCTAGACCATTCTATGGTTCTATGAAAGCTGAAACCATTGCTCCCTTGGCCTCAGCCTGGCTGCTGCTGGAGATACACCCCACAGCAAAGGCACAGCAGGCGCCATGGGCCATCCTTCCTTCACTGCAGCTCAGGTTTGCACGGCAGTGCAACCAGGGAGGATGTTTCAAAGGTTTAAGCCAACCCTGCTACAGGGTGCCAACTGCATCTGGAGAGAGACAGGCAGGAAAAAAACCCCTTCCATCTGCAACAGTGGCTCTCTCAGCTGTAGATGTGCCTGTGTGCCAGTGGGGGGAACCAGAAAACACAGGAAGAAGCTGTGCAGCCAACTGTATGGATCCTGTATGTGGCACCTCGTAGTGGTAGTATAGTTGAGCTCTGGCATGTAGAGGTGAAAGGTCCCACAAACAGGACTGGCTCTTCAGTTTACCGGGTCTGGAGGGATCTCAGTTTTCCAACTGATCCTAGGTATGGATAACTGGGAATGGATATGAGCGGCTAAGCCAGGGTTACATGAAGTGGGCAACAAGTTTAGCCCTCTTGCAAATGTTTGATGCAACGGATATGGTATAAAGGCATATGGTGTAAGGATTTTGGTCTCCCCTTGAGGCTCCACTGTCATATGGATGCTCATGGTCTTGGACTTCCAACCTGATGCCCAGTTATGTCCTACTGGTGTCTGTTGAGGTTGCAAAGTGTCAGTGCTATGCAGCTTGCTGGTCCTCCCAAAGGAAAAGAAATTTGTGTGGAAATTCTGTCCTTGAGGGTGGTTTGGGCTTAGAGGGCTCTGGTCCTCAGGGGAAGGGTGCATGGGGATGTGTCAGTCCTCACAGGTGATGGGCTGTTCATACACTTTGGTTTCAAAGAGAACCCCCGAGTTTAAATAAGGGCCTCAACCACAGGGGCTGGAAGCAAGAGGCAATTTCCAGACTCAGAAGTGAAAATTTGTGGCCCACTAGGGAAGATCGCTTTCAGTGGCTTCTGAGAAGTTATCGAGCAGTCCGAGTGTTATAAACGATTTGCTACTTTCTGGCAGCTGTCACCGTAGTTCTTTAAAATCACTTTGGTTCTGAGCAGTAAGCAAGCCCAGCAAAACCCCGGCAGTTGTCAGGGCTTAGCTCCAACTCAAAGGGCACTGGGTTTGCTGGGCACCCAACAGCCAGCAGTGGGAAACTCATCCTCATCTCCAGAGGTTTGCCTTCGCTAGTCAATCAGCAGCAGCACATAAAGCAGGACAGTGCTTCACTTTCAGCAGCTCAACCGTGTATAAAGTGTAGGAGGCAGCGTTTGACATGCACTGCCAATGTGTAATTAATTTCTCAGGAGTGGGTTTGTCCTGCAGACACTTGACCACCCCTGTTGGCAGTTATCAGCCTCCTTGCTGATAACTTCAAACCAGGGGCTTAAAAGCAAGATCCCTTCAAGCAAAGCATGCAGTGTGAACCAGTGTCAGGAAGGGAAGCTTGAACAAATTTATCCCATCTGGGGCTAAAGGTGCCCTCCGTTTTCAGGACCAGTGATTCTCATGTCAGTGTGAGTGAAAAGGAAATGGAAAAAAATTCCTCTATGATGGTTGTCAGAGCACTGAAGTCTGGCATGCCCTTCCCCAGCTCTGCTGGTGTCATGGACAGGCTCCACAGAGATGGCTGTTGTTAGCAGTTGGCACATAACTCTTGATTTAGAAAGAAAAAACATCATTGCGGTGTTTCTTCCCAGAAACAGGACAGCTGTGGTGCCTACAATGCTGAGGGCTTGCAGGCATAATGGACGGGGGGATTTGGGGTGCTTCTTGAGGGCTATCTTCTTACCCGCTTCTCCTGAAACAGAAGGGCAGCCAAGCACATCAGTGGGTTTCAGTTGCTGCCCCCCTCAACGTGTTTAAATCAGAGAGCTGGGCCCGGATCTGCAGTGGCACAGAGCAGTGCGCACAGGGGACCAGAGGCTGCTTCTCGCAGAGCTGTTGCCAGAGGAGCAGAGCCACAGCTCATTTACAAGGGGCTCTAAAAATATCTGAAGTATAATCAAAGGCTCCTGTGGAACAGCGTATGTGCTAGCTAGACTTCTCAGCTCTCTGAAGTCCCCCATTTGAAGTTGTTTTGATCCAAGGGGAAAAATAGGTATGCCGTCTGTGCCTCTGCCAGCCTCCCCATTTCTGGGGAGACTGGTGGCCCCTCCAGAGGCACACAGGGGTGGGAAAGCCAAGCAGATCTGCCGGGGCCCAGACAGGGAGCTATGCATGGTGCAGGGATGGGCTTTGCAGAGCTGCGCCCTGGCCACTGCTGCACCTCACGATGTTCATGAGACCTGTCCTGGAAAAGTGGGAAGTGGGTGGGCTTCAGGTCTGAGCTGTCTTCTCAGAGGCATCATGGAGCCCCTTCCTCACTGGGTTTATTCCACATTCAATGGTCACTTAGAGTTCAGGGAAGCAGGGGGACTGGCTCCAAACCTCCAGAGATAGGAGTGGTGATGGCTGTGACACAGCTGCCAGATTAGGTGCCCCTCCCTCCTGGTAGACAGAGGATTACAGGCCAGCCCCATTTTAATTTTTAAATACCAGGGGAGTGGAGGAAAACTTCTAATAAATCCAAAGTGACAGCGAACAGCAGGGTTAAGAGAAGGATGGTTCTGTGGCAGCTATTCCCGCTTTTCAATACACTGGTAAGGGAATTACCAAGCAACCCTGTGCTGATGCGCTAGGCAGAAGGACTGTCCCTGGCAAACCCACCAGCCATGTTCCACTCCCTGTGCGGTGAAAATCCAGCTCCTTTCCCTCTACCTCTATGGCAAATGCTTCAGTACCATCAGCCTCCCTGTGCAGCTGACAGGCTGGTGGCAACCCTCTGCCAAGCCAGCAGCAGCCTGGGGCTCCAGCAGATTCCCTTTGTTGTTCCACCTTGTGCTTTAACACTGACTGCGATGGGTGAGAGTGCCCCCAAACTGTCNTCTGCTTTCTCGTACTTTTATGTGCAGTTTTTGATCTCTGCATCTTGTCAGGAATCAGCTAATTCCAGTGACGGTATTAGGTCAGCTAAGTACGTATTCCTCCTTATGGATGCATGATTGTAAATCATCAGCACCACCTTCAAAGTAGTGAGACTGGCAAAAAGACTGAATCCAAAGTTTCTTAGCTTTGTTTCAGAGATAGAGCCAGTATCTGTGAGGAACCTGTTTCCCAGATCCTGTTCCTGAACCATCTCGTGGCTGCAGGAAAATCTTCCCAGCCTTGTTTAGCTACCACCTTGCTGAAAAAGCCAATAGATTTTCTATGCTTGGACAGGACAGCACTCCATGGCTGACTGCTCCCCTTCACATCGTACCCCCTCCTCTGATGACACCCTTCAGAGGGCCTTCTGTTGACTCACCCCCAGTACTTGGTACCCCTGACAGGAGCTACAAGCAGAGGGGATGTACCCTAGAGTAAACAGCGTGGACACACTGTGAATACAGTTAGGAATTATTTACTTGTGCTGATTTACATGTTGTGCTGGAACATTAGACACAACACCCGAGCCTCATGCTCTGATTTCGTGCTTTGGACTCTGCGAACAATACAGAGACTTGACAAACAATACCTGGCGCTGCACAATAAACACACTGGGACACTAAAGGACCAAGGAAGCAGAAAAACCTTCTCATGCTGGAAGGCAATGAAGCACTATTTTCACTTTGCAACTATCCTTGTGCAATTTGATTATCACCAACAGAAGATACGATATAAAGTGTGGAGTGTTAGCATTAACTCATCATGCTTGTCTTTCAGCAAAGGAACCAAATACATTTCGAGGCTTAGTGAAATTCTGAAACACATAAAAAAAGCCGCCAAAGTTCTGCCCTTCGATTCAATGAAACTTCGTAAGAGTGCAAGAAGGGCGGTCCAAACCACCTTAGCTACCAGTTCTTACTAGACATCTCTGTGCTCGACTTGTCTTAGACATCAGGAAAACTTTGACAAACCTTCAGATTTATTTATAGACCCCCAAATTGCAACCTCCTCCATTCCAGAGCAAAATATTCGGTGTCTTTGGACACTACTGCTAGATAATATTGAGGACAGATGCTAGAAAAATGCGGAGTCCAAGGTGTTGAGAGCACAGTAATGCCTGGGAGAATAGTTGAGCCTCAAAATTTTCCCAGCCCCGATGAAGGAAATTTTCCATTAATTTCTGCTGTATTAAACTCTTTGCAAAGCAAACATGGTTCCTGTCACCACACAAGGATGTCTGGGACAAGAAGTGAAGGGGAAACTGCACTGAAAAAGCATTACCCTTATAGGAGACCAGCTGCAATCACCCACCCCTACAAGTAGGGAAGGGTAGTAATGAGTAACGAGAACGTCCCAGAGATGTTCTAGTAAGTATTGATGGTCTGTCCTTTTTTAATCTCTTCTACTGTAGAGCAAACTGCCTAAAATCAAACTAGGTAATTTCTCTGGGTAGATGGAGCTCTGAGGGCAGGTCGAGGCAAAGCAACATATGGCTCTAACCCATATATTTTAACCAAGTAACTATGATGTAGTCACAAATTATTTCCTCTGGCCTCTCAGTCCCCTCCTCTGTTCAGAGGCCACAGCAGGAGACCACCTCTCCCAGGCGATGGTGGATGCAATATGGGGCTGCATTTCTCTTTCTGTTTTACTCATGTTATTTGGTTTCTGTTGCTGGATGAGGGACTGGAATCCCTGTCCTTAAACCCTCAACTTTCTGGCCCTTTGTGAAAAGGATCGTTCATCCTCACCAGGCAGACTGCTCACACACACCCCTTTTTTTCTTTCCTCCCTATGGTCTCTTTGCTTCCAGCTTTGTCATGTAAAAAGGTTATAGTAGGAAAAATAATCAGCACAGCCACTGAGTAGCTACTGGGGAACTTAATAACTATTTTTTGATCACACATGCAGCTTAAGAATATTGATTGTTCTGTTTTGTTGGGTTTGGGTTTTTTCACTTCTTCTCTTACAATGCAGTTTATAAGCAACACCCTTTAATTTAAGGCCTGTTTATGGTGCTTGCGGATGCTCCTGTATATTTGCAGCTTCTGGAGGTGAAAGCCATGGGGCAGGCTTGCTCTGTCCTCTGGCCACCTTTGCACTCAAGTGATGCTTTCGCAGCTCACGTTGCAGGAGCCACTGGATATGATGGCACTGAGCATTTCCAAATGCTTCACATTTATATTCATGATGTTGTCATGGACCACAACTCCCCGCAGATTTGTCTCCACCTCCGGCCCTTGGGGTGCTGGGGGCTCAGGGGCATTTGAGCATTGCTAAACAGGAGATGCAGGTGGTTCAGGGGGATAAGGGCCTGGGCAGGCGCTGGAATGCAATGACAAACAGCTCCAATAATTCACAGAGTTCAAAAGGGCCCGGGCTGAGCCTCCCTGTCCCTCCAGTACCACACGTACACAGCATTCCTCCTGCTCCCCACAGTCAGCACCCTTAACTGCATTTGCTTTCAGCCCCGGCCCAGCCGATGGCTGCCTCGTTAAATAAACAGGCAGGCTTTGTTCAGCCTCCCTGAATGCAGGAACATTCTTCCCAGGCTACAAAAATGATCCAGCCGGGAAAGATGTGCATGCATTTTCACCCTTCCTCTCTTCCCTATTTAAATCCCACTGCAGCAAAGGAGGGAGCAGCACCCCTGCCTTGACGCTGATAGCACCTCTCTGCTTCTAAAGCAGATATGGGGGTAAGCAGTGTGCATGCACGTATTTTTCTGCTGTGGAAGCAAAATTAGATTGCACGGGGCTATTCCTTCAGATGCTACAGGGTCGCTGTCTGATTTCAGGGCGTGCCAAAATCACCAGGGGCAGAGGCAGATAATGCTGTTTAATCCATCACCAACATGTTATAAAAAGCTCATTAAAATAAGCAGAGGGCAGAACTAGAGAAATCTCTTGGCAGCAAGGCAAATATTTGGCCCTTCAGGCGTTCTGGTGCCAGCCAAGTAGCACCATACTATGAAGTTATCCCTCTTCCTTATTATTATCCTAAAAAGAAAGAAGAATTGCGGCACTGACAGGGACCTGTATGTAAGGTAGGCCAATGTCAGAATGGATTTCGCACTTACATGGAAGTCATTATTCCAAGTCTATAGGAATACATATGGGCAAACCATGAACACAACTATTGAGAAAGCACTAGCAACTAAACCCCTGTGTCTGCTTTTGTTTTCCACAGTATCCTCCCTCTCCTTGTTCATAAACAAAAACTCACAGAGCGAAACAAGAAGTCAAATTTCTTTTTGTTTAAATCCCCTCTAGTCAGTGGAGCAGCATCAGAAATTAAACCGACGGGTGTAAGTCTCACTGGCACACTTAGCTTGCTTGTTTGTTTGGCCAAAGCTGGTTTTATCATAGTCTTCAAAATGATCCTGTAACTCCTGGCTACACCACCTATAAAGGAAATAGCAGTGTAAAGATAACAGAGTTTGCTGTGTATATCAACCTTGTCAGTACCTTCACAGAATCACAGCATTGCCAAGGATGGAAAGGACCTCGGCAGATTGTCTGGTCCAAACCCAGCCCTGCTCAAAGCAGGGTAAACTGGAGCAGGTTTATGATCAGATATGAGAGTTGCTCCAAGGATGGAGACTCCCAACAACCTCTCTGGCAACTTGTTCAAGTGCTTGGCCATCCTCACAGGAAAAAAAAAAAGAAAAAAAATTCTTTGTTTTTCATGTGTTCAACTGGAATTTCCTGTATTGCAGTATGTGCCTCTGAGATGAGTTTGGCTCCATCATCTTTTCTCCTTTCCCAGATCAAACGCTTATACATATTGATAAGTTCCCCACCAGACCCTTCTCTTGACCAGGCTAAACTCAGCCTCTCCTCCTACAGAAGATGCTCCAGTCTCTCGTGGCCATTTTCTGCAATCTTTCTAGTAAGTCCATACCTTTCTTGCACTGAGGACCCCAGAACTAGACACAGCACTCTAGATGTGCCCTTGCCAGGACTGAGTAGAGAGGAAAGCTCATCCCCTTTGACCTACTGGCAATGCTTTTCCTAATGCAGTCCAAGACACTGTTGGCCACCTTTGCGGTGAGGCTCATTGCTGGCTCATGTTTAAATTGGTGTCCTCCAGGAACCCCATGTCCTTTTCTGGAAAGCTTCTCATTAGGTGGGCAGCCCCCAGCCATGCAGTGGTGACTGGGGTTGTTCCTCCCCAGCTCCAGGACTTTGTGTTTCTCCTTGTTGAACTTCATCTGTCTGAACAGCAGCATGACCACATGGTGTATCAAACACTACTCCCAGTCTTGTGTCATCTGCAAACTTACTGAGGGCACACTCTGACCACTGTACAGGTCTTTTATGAAGATGTTCAACAGTGTCAGTCCCACTACCAGCCCCAGTCACCACCAGTGACTGGCTTCCAGCTGAACTTCATTCCCCTGTTCATGGACCTCTGGGCCTGGCGCTTCAGCCAGTTTTCAGGTACTGGTTCCTGTGGTTCCCCTTTGCCAATAGGATGGCAGCTTTCACTTGACAGTCTGCTAGACTTGTTTGACTAAGGCATCAAAATGGGGTGGATACTAGATTAAGCCTGGCTTAATATTTTGAATTAAATAGAGGATCAAGTTGACCCCGCAAAAATTAAGTTCTCTGAGTTTTTTCTGTGCTCCAAACTGTATGGTTCTGGTTTTAGATTTTTGGATGCCCTGTCCCTATGCAAGTCCCTTAAAGCTGCGTCTCCTACTTGAAATAAAGTGGTAGGACAAGCAGTGTTCTTATGGGGTCATAGCAACATCCCTGTTGCTATGACCAATACCAAATTTTCAGTCCATCTAGACACCAAAAAAAAAGACAGTAACATTTAAGCCACATCAAGTTTTGAAAGTGCACACAAAAAAACAAGCCCTGGAGAGTCTGTCTGGTCAGTGAATTCCTTCTGTCTGGAAGTGATGAAAGACATGGCAGTCCTTAAGGGTTGTCTTCGAGTAATGCTGGTATGAGGATTTCAGTGTGATAGTTAACTGTCAACCTGAAATCATCAATCAACTGCTAAGGTACAAAATGATCCCACTTCGTTTGTCTAATCATAGATGTTGCCTGGAATATAATTAGAACACTTGAAACTTTCTAGCTCAGAAAAACCCAAACAGAAAAGATGGCACTAAGAAGAAAGATTTGGTCCAAGTTTTTGGAGGTAACATCAACAGTAACTTTTTGTCCTGGATGACACTGCAGAAAGATAGAAGACACAGATATTCTGCTAAAGGATCCTGAAGCATTCATATTTCCAGCAGTTTTCATTATTCCTAAATACAAGCTATCAAACACTCTAGGAAACAAGAGTGAAGGAAGGTGTTTGACTTTTTGTCTGGCAGCGTTTGCTTCAAAGGGTACACAGGGTGATCATGTTGACTGTATCACTCTTTCTTGACCCTCTGTTCACTCCCTTAGTTCTGTATCTTTTTCTAGTTACCCATCTACCGCAGGTTGGTTCCACTCTCTTTTTCATACCAATACTTCGGGTCTACAGCGAAAGTTCGTTTTCTGATCTTCATTTCTCACAGTCTTGTAAAGTATTATGACCAACAGCACCTGGTAAAACATCTGCCATGTGTTTATGATGATGGAGCCAGGACTCATCAAGGGACTTGGGTGACGGTGCCGAGTGCCAAGGAATGGCTTCCATCTCCATGATACCTTTGCTTCCCTCTACTCCTCTACAGAAACAGGGACTTCACAGAAACCACAGTGGACAGGCTAATAAAATGAATTCGAATCATCCAGGCAGCCAGATCCCTTGTTTGGGAGAACCACTTGGTTAGGTGAGAGATTGTCCTTTAAATACGTTTTCCAGATAGTTTCCTGGGCTAGGATGAGGCAGGAAAGTCAGAGAAGGTGGTGTAAAAAGAATGCTGTACCAAGCAGCTTTGTGGAGGGGAAGGTGAAAGGTGAAATGCAGCTTATTACCCCCAGCTCAGAGGCCTGGTGGAAATCTGTTTGGCAGTAATCATGATGATCCTACATGTGGAGCTGGTGCCACATGGCTATCTGTCTCCTGGGGTTCTTCAACATCTCTTCCCAGTGGTTCTTCTCCGTGCCTGTGACATGCAAGCCCAGGCTGCACTTGCCAAGCACGTGGCTCTGCCCAGCACCATCCTGGCTCAGCATTTCCAGCTCCACACTGGAGGCACGCAGGAGCTCATGAGGCACCTCAAACATGATCATCTCATTCCACACAGGATTAATCTTGTGTTTTGCACGTTTGGTCTGCTTCTTCTTCAGCTTCAAGGACTGATGCCTCAGTGTCACCTTGACAGAAACATCTGGATAGGAAGTGGAGAGAGACATTGTTTTAATGAGCATGCAACAAAATGAACGCGAGAGAATTGTAACTTGTGACGTCAGACTGAGAGGGAGAACATAAGGAACATCAACCTTGGGGGTTTGGTTTTCACTTTTTAGAAATTATTCAAGTCTTTTTGGATTTCTAACCCAAACATAACATTTTTTTTCCTTTTTCCTGAGAAACATGACACTTCCCACTATCTTGCTTGATTTACATAATAGTGGAAACAAGAGGCTCTGCTTCCCACTTTCTTTCTGGATTTATATAATAGAGGAAACAAGAGGCTCTGTTTTCTTGCTATTTTACTCACCATTGCCAAGTAGATCTTTCAGCTGCTTGGAATGGAGATTTTTAGCCTTAATAATCACTACCAGCAGGCGATTAGCTGCTGGCAGGTAGCTGATAGAGAGCAGAACTTCCCCATGGCCTGTAGACGGTTCCTGAAAACGGAGACACGGGAAGGATTAATTTTTTTGTACAATCTTGCATGTATCATTAGGAAAACTGGTACAAAGTGATGGGTGGCAGGTCGCAGACCAACAAGGTTGTCTCCCTGTCTTTGTACAGGAGATCTTTCCAGTTACACTCAATGAGAATTAACCTCTAAAAGATGCCTGAGAGTGTTCCCCCACTCGTAACACCCAAATCACATGAGTCTCTGCTTGCTTTTGTCACTGGAAAGAAATGGTTTCCCAACACCTCCCTGTAGTGCAATACTTAGTCAGAAGAAGAGGGATTGGGGTTGAACTACATGCCAGTAGTCAGACGCTCTCTTTTTTGAGAGATTATCTAGCCGCCTTTTGTTTATGTCCCCCACTTCCAGGGCTGCTTTTTGTAATTCTTTCCTCATTTCAGCTGACCTTTTTGTGAGGAAACTGTGACCAGACACAAACCCCAGTCCATGCTGCCAGGCAGGAGTGTAGAGCTCCCTGGGAAAGGGTGAGCAAGGCCTGGGTCAGTGCTACACAGCCAGACCCTGGAGCTGGAATTGAACCTTCTCTAGCACCATGACTTGGTATGGGAAAAAAACCCCAGCCAACCCAAAATCTTCCATGAGCTCAGCCCAGTGTCATTCTTCCTTCCCCAGGCATGCAAGCAGTTCTCCCCACTGCCCCTGTGGGATTTCCTTGAGGGCAAAGGCTCTGAACCATTAGGTGCTCACTTCAGGGACACACACGTTTCTTCCTTCCCCCTTTCCTTCTTCCCTCCTTTTCCCCCTTTCCTTTCTTCCCACCAGTGACTGGCCTCTTAGTCTCCTCACCCCTCTCCCCTTGTTGCCCACCTGCACTGGATGAGCACCTCCCGAGGGGGAAACTGAGGGACATGATGCCACTGCCCATTGCTCTCCCCTGGGAGAGTGGTGCTGTTTCCTCCACAGGAGCAGGCAGGGAAGGAGAGAAAGCCCATGCCGGGGTGTGCAGAGCTGCCAGCCTGCGGTGAGGGGCAAAAGGGGAGCAGTAATTCTCCCAGTGAGTAGGAGCTTGTGACAGAAATCTGGTTTAGTGTGAGGTTAATGACCCAGAAGATTCCAGAAAACAAATGTCAATCCAATATACTCCCTTTGGATTCCTTAGCATGATCTAAATGCTCTAGGACAGACAGCCCTTCTCCAGGCCAGTCCTGTGCTCTGCACTCTCTAAGTGAGCCATAAATATTTCAAATTAAGTTTTCACCTGGTTACTCACAACAGGCAAGGAGCTGTGCGCTCCATGTGAGCTGACTGACTCTCCAGAAAACATGGCTGTCACTGCTGTCTGGTTTGAATGACTTATTTGTCCTGCACAGATCAGGTGGGAGGCCATTAGCAAGGCAGCCTGAAATTTATCCCGAATCAGCCCAAGTAAATCTGGAGGTTTTATTCATGCACTCAGGGCTCATATGCATTTCGCTTACAGAATCGTGTCCTAACTCTAAGCAGATCTTGAAAAAACCCCGACGCATAAACCCAAACAGGTGGTTTCCAATGGCTGTATGTCCGAGACAAAGGAAGAGGTGTTTGTAGAGGCAAATACAAATACCAGCTCAATTCAAAACCACAGATTAGGCAAGTCACAAACTGCTTTTATTTATTTATCTACCCACCCCACATCTCACCGGGTCCCACTCTACAGCTCTTGGCTAGAATTTGGTTCCTGTAGCTCCAGGCACAGATTAGTGGAGATTAGGTGGGAGGGGGTGGCAGGGCTCTGTAAACGTGCACGAACGCACGCAGGGACGCACGCGCACGCTCCAGTGCACACACATGCCATAGCTCGTGCCTTTCTAGCTCCTAATAATCTGATCCATTTTTGACCAGCCTGTATCTACATGAAACCAAAACCTACAGTGGTTGGTCTCTGCTGGAGTTTTGCATGAAGAGCCAGAGCCAGAAGTACTTTTCCTTCTGTCTTTTTTTTTTTTTTTTGGAGGGGGTGGGGGATTTTTTTGTGTTTTGTTTGTTTTTCTTTTTTTCCCTTTTCCCTATTAAATCCATAACCTGCATTTTGTGCTGCAACCTTGCAAATTCACACCACCAGAACTTCGGTCTTCCCTTCCCTGCAATAAGGATTAAAAGCATCAAGGGGTCATCAATGGTCTACGTGTGTAGGGAACCTGAAATCACAAAAGGGAAGGTGCTATGCAAGCAGCTGCTATTATCACCGTCATTAGCAAAGCACTGGGAGGGAAGGAAGACAATCTGCGGTATCTACGCTCAGCATTGCTCAGGGCAGTCCATGAATTCCTGAATGCTAATTACATTACCTGGTTAGCTGTAAACTCTCCTCTGAGCTCCCTGCCTTGTGTGCGGGAGAATTGCTGTGAAGGTAGGAATGAAATTTCTGGAGCTCGTGGCTTTTCAAAGCAATGCCAGAGTTAAAACAAACCCCAGTAACTTTGTTCCTGGATGGATGCTGTCAAAAATAGCTCCTCTTTTTTGATCAGCTCTCCCTCGCTCCCTCCCGCTCTGGTTCTCAATGAATGATTCAGGAGCTGTATATAAGCTATCTGTGCAATGGTTGGCTCTCTCAGGTCCCAGATGACGCAAATTCAGCTTTCACTGCACATCCTCAGCCCAAACTGGGGCACTGTTCAGCAGTGCTGCTAGTGTTAACCTTGTGCTGTCAGCCTTGAGAAGAAATGAGTGCTGCCCTGTTTCTAGGCTTAGCTCTGAAGACGGCGCAAGGCAGAGCACCCAGTATGCCAGGACTCCATCAGATGTACTTGAGTGACACCTGATCACTGCTGTCAACAGGCTGTTCTTTGGGTATTGCCTAAAAAGCAGATATGACAGTAGATTGCAACATGAGGTGGGGGAGAGGGGAAGGGTGAAGGAATTTAAATCACTATATTGGAATAATTTGTTTTAGACATCTCCTTTTACAGAAGCAGACTGAGAACTCATCTCAATTTACAGCTATTAGGCAAGTCCTCAGTCTTGTGCTTGAGGTTTATCAAACTGATTCAGACCACACGTGTGTTACAGTGGTAAGGTGCTGGAACAGGCTGCCCAGAGAGGTGGTGGATGCCCCGTCCTTGGGGGTGTTCAAGGCCATGTTGGATGGGGCCCTGGGCAACCTTGTGTAGATCCAGGCCTGGAGGCTGGTGGCCCTGCCTGTGGCAGGGGGATTGGAACTCTGTGATCCTTGGGGTTCCTTCCAACCCAGACCAGTCTGTGATTCTATGATTCTATGACTCTGCTGTCTCTCTGCCAGCGGTTTTTCAGAGTGGCCAGCCCTATTAGCATTCAAGTGGCGATCAGACAAATTAGCGTTATTGGAAATCAGAAATGCTAACTCTGTACTCTCTGTCTGTGGCCAACCCAGCAGAGAGCCCTCACCCCTGATGGTGACAGGCAATAATTATTTATTTCAGCATGCTTAATGACAGTGCTGGTGGCACTTTATGGTGTTCACCCTGTACCATGCCAGAGTACTGCAGATACCTGTTTGTAGCGATGTACTAGCTGCAACGATAGCAGCACCATGCTGCCTCATTTTTAAGTGTATTGCTGCTGCTGGAAGAATTGCCATGGCAGGGAAAAGGCTCCTGGGGAAATGTGCAAAGAGTTAGAGCACATGAAGCATCCCCTGTACCTTCTTCAAGTGCTGTTGTAACCCTTCCCTCCGCCATTTTCTCTGTCTGTGCAGTGGGAAGGTGTGTATAATGAAGGAAGGGGAGGTTTTGACATTTAAGAAAACCAACACAATGCAATGAGAAATATTTAGACATCTCCCAGAATGAATAGCACTGCTGGATTGATCCCAGTAAGGATAAGTGGTCTTCAGTCAAACACTAATTCTCAAGAAAGTACTTCACACCTAGATTAAGGCTCCCTGGGGTACCACCATATGCCCTACCCACCCCCAGATCTGTAGAGTTCTTCTGTCCCACTCTCTCCATAGGAAGTACTCTGGTATTTTGGCTCTTGCCACTACTGTCCAGCATCAGTAATTCATGGAAACTCATGCTGCTTTTTCTGAACATAGGCTTTGAATTACAGAT
This sequence comes from Zapornia atra, assembly GCA_013400835.1. NCBI lineage: Eukaryota > Metazoa > Chordata > Aves > Gruiformes > Rallidae > Zapornia > Zapornia atra. The sequence goes on along the minus strand of VZTU01018379.1, from coordinate 109,046 downwards.
ATCAGTGTCAGATTGTCATGTAAGTGAGGGAGGAGGAGAGGGAGTTTTGACACATCTTAACTGCTGGGAGCTGTAGATGGAAGGGCTGGGTTGGTGGGGCTGGGTTGATGGGTCTTTGACTGCTTTCTGAAATGGTTAACTATGGACCAACACAGAACAATGATGACGTTTCAGTCACATATCACCCCTCTAAACCTGGCTCCAAACAAAGGCAGACACTGAAACACAGCCATCCTGCAAGAGGGCTTCTCTTGTCCAAACAGTCATTAGAGTTTCTGGACTACTGACACACACGGAGTCCATACCTTCTCTAGGGTCTTTAGTCTTTCCCACTGGGCCATCCCGAAGGACTCCTCCATCTCAGCAAGGCTTAGTTTGAGTTCCCCCACAATGCTGTGTCTGGAGAACTTGTCGCAGTTTCTCAGGGTGAGAGTCAGTGTCCCTTCTGGCATCTCCTCCTCTGCTAATGGGAATCGCAGGACCTCCTCCCAGAGGGTGTGAAGCACCTTCTTCTTCAGCTCTGTCTGGGCCTCAGCAATACCAGACTTGCTTGCCAGTGTGCCCAGTATGTAGCAATGGCAGCCTGTGTCTTGTTCCCCACTCATTCTGCTGTGCATAGCTGGACAAAAAAGACTGATTTTAAGGACCTCTCATGAAAGACAGCCCTGACACATCTGTGGCTAAATTGCCTGAAAGCCATAAAAGAAAACAGCTGCACAGACATTGACCCCTGTTCCCGCTTGCATGGACTAACCACCATGCTGTGGTGTTTTCTTCATGCAGCACAATGTCCTTGTCCTTCTCCCACTGCAGAAGGATTCTGTTAGTGTTTTGGGGAGCAACAGCAACAAGGAAACATGCCCTGTTGAAAGATACAGAGCAGCAATTTGAGGAGCCACAGCACTGCATGGGGATGGGCTGCTCTCAATTACTTTGACCTTGGCACACAAAGACTACTTTATACAAAGGGTTTAGAAGCAGGATGGTCACTCACAAGCCTCAGAGATGGGAGAGACCTCTCTCTTGGCACACGTCCACCCCTATGGGACAGTGTGGGTTATTACGTTCTGCTTGTCCAGAATTTCAGAAGCCATGCAACAACCAAACATACTGTGTCAAGAGACATTCATCCCTAATTTTATATCCCTTTTATCTTGGGAAGCCTAGATTGAGAATAGAATTTCAGAGTCCTCTTCAGCTGCATCAATAAAATTGCCCTCCCCTCTCCACAACAAGAGGAGCACTCCTTCCTCTGAGGTTCGTGAAACAGTATGGCTTTGTGACCAAAACTGAAGTCCTGCAGCCAGCTCAAGGACAGCTGGTCCCAAGCTTACAGGTCCCAGGGTTCACAGGGGTCTTCTTGGGGAACAGAGCTGGGGAGCAAAGCCGTACCCTTCCCAGTGAGGTTCCCAGGGAGGAGTGTGTGTGCAGGAGACTCAGGGTGGCAGCCCATAGGCATGGGTGTCCACCCTGGGGGGGGAAGCTGTGGGCTTGCTGCTGGCAGGAGACCCACAGCAGCAGCTGCCACTTAGCACCCTTTCAGTTCTCGCTTCAGAGGGTGCGATTTGATTAGGTTTCCACAGAGATCTGCACTCTGCATGAATTATTCAGTCAGCTTATTTTACTTTCCCAGAGGAACTGATGATACTCCAGCTTGAGTGGAGAAGCTGTTACAGTTGTCAGATCCCACTTCAGAGTGACAGAGCTTGGCCACCTGGCCAGGCACAGCAGAGGGACCTTCTTCAGTAGCCTGCAAGCTGAGTCTGGTATCTCCAGCTCAACCTTTGGTTTGACTCGAGGAAGAGGCAGTAGGGAGTGGGTCAACTTGAAGAATGATAGTTACAGAGAGGAAGGAGATAGCAACACCCTTCCCTGCCCCCAAGGAATAAAAAATAAACAGAAGAGGTTCCTTTGTACCATGTCTGGGACTGGAGGAGCCCATCCTGCTTCCTGACTTCTACTGTGAGCTGTGCAAACAGTTGTTCCCAAGCCATGCCCAGCACACTCACTTCAGCCATGACATCGCCAGGTATTTCTATTCTGCAAGCCTGCAAGCAGTGAAAGATCCAGTGGTCCTGGGGACATATGTTGATTTTAAGGTAGGAAAGAAACTCTGTAAAATCAATGGGTGTCTTGTACCCTCCTGACTGAGAATCACCAGTGGCAGATCTCTGCTCCTTACCTTCCAGAAGAGCCACACGCAGCTCGGCTTTTTGTTGGTCATACACAAGGGAGTAGCGCAGCTCAGGGGCCTGGTTACAGCTGCCAGCTCTCTCAGGGTTCAGGTGCTCTGTGACACACACGTCCTTTACTACACCTGGAACTGAAATAAGCCCTTTAGCAAACAGGTCTTCTCACTTCCAAGGAGAACAAACCCACCCTGTCTTGACTTGACTTTTCTAAGTGTCTTACTATTCCTGCACCTTGTATGCAGGAATATCATTCATGTTCCTTCTTCATCCATCTCCACATCTCTTTTCTACTCTGTTTTTCCACTGTTTCAGCACTTTCTACGGTACTTATACAAGGGTTCTGCTCTCCACCATCACACACTTGCTCTTTCACCTTGTGTCTAGGTCAAGGTGTCTAAACTACACTCATATCATTATAAATTGTTTTTAACTTGAATTGATGAATTACGTCTTGTCTTCTTTGGAATGAGAACTTGAGTCTGCTTTTGAGGTGCCATGAAACTCTGCATTAGTTCTCACCTCTCTAGATGTTTTTAAATTTGTCATGCAGAAGGCATCTATTTCCGTAGTGCTTGACCAGGTTGAAGATAATGAGCCTGGGAAGCTGTGAGAAAATTTCTTCATGTGTGATTTTGGAACTGAGTACGTATTTCATACTGAAATAAAGCAAATTGCAAGACTAAAAGGGGAGCCACAGTGCTTTGTCATTAAAAGCTCTCATACACAAGGTCAGTTCCAATTCGCACAGAAAACAATAGTGGCACCAGCACATTTCATCCTAAAATTCTCAGCCACAGTCCAGACCAATTCAGTGTGGCACCAAAAGGAGAACGCAGCAATTCTTGCTTTATTTCAGCAACACTTGAGCCATGAAATCAGGCACAGCAGGAAGCAAACTTGCTTGTGCTATCAGCAGCGCAGAGAGGCTCTTACACCAACACACTTCTATAAATCTTAAGCCTACATACAGCCATCATCCTTCAGCCTCTCCACCCTATAATCTTCCCTGTGACACCTAAGGCTGTGGCTTAGACAGTCTCTTCCTCCAGTGCAGCTAATTCCCATGGTGCTTTCTTTTCCATACTCACAATCCTCAGGGTGGAGGGGTGAGAGTATCTATTGTCCTCCCAGAAGGACAAAAATATAATCTCAAGCAATTTAAAAAATGAAAAAAGAGTTCTCTTAAAAAAAAAAATCATGACAGATGGCATTGTGTCTCTGGTAAATACTCAGGAAGGTTTTATTAATGTGGTAACCATAAGAGTCAGTTATCTTGTTAAAAGACAGCTGTGAAGGTAAAAGTCAGTATGGAAGCAACCCAGACATGCTGCCAGATGTATATAATTAATGCTGCATTTTCTCCAGGAATCTTATGTTCCAGGATTTGGCATGTTACCCATTGGGCTGGCTGGAAAACAAGAATTCCGTTTGGCAAAAATGCCTGACGTGTCAGCCTTTGGTTTCACTGCACATTACAAGAAGACAGGACCACCCCACCAAATGGGTGGAAAAAAAAGCTGCAGAGAAGATAAAGTAAGAGCTTGAACCCCCACTGCCCATGTCCCTGGCACAGACAGTGGCTGGACAATTAGCATTTGTCCTGGAGAAGATACTCAGCCTAAATTTGAACAGGTATTTCACCCACAGTCTGGCAACTGCTCTCAGTAAAACTACACTAAATATATGCTTTTCTACAAAATGCCTGAATCCAGCAAGCCAATGCTTGCTTCCAGAGAAGCCATTGTTCAACACAAAAGATGTTTAGGTAAAAAGAAATTGCAACCAGACAAAACTACAGATTTGTTATCTGAATGTCCTGATGAACTTCATGGCTACTTTCCATTAAACACATGAGTAGGAGACAGAACTCATTTAAAATGCTTGTGATAAGAGAGCGAAAAGTGCCTCATGTCTTCATTTTCGGAATTATTTCTGCAATCACATCATGCTCAGAAGTAGTACAGCTCTACACCCAGAAAACAATTGTTAGTCTGAAGACCAAATGCTCCTACCGTTTTGAGGGAGAACAAACAGCTCTTCGTTGACTTGTATCTTCATCCTGTTCTCATCCAAACCAGTATGTTTTCCAGTAGCTGGTTCTTCTGTTGTCTTCAGGGAGTACTGTGTGTAGTTAACAATTTCAGGTGAAGTTACAACTGGTTTGGGGCCATAAATGTTGGGAAACTTCAGGAGTGCTCGAGGCTGCACTGGCTCTGCGGTTTTCTTAACGTTGAACTGAAAATGAAAACCCTGTTTATTACTTTGCACTAATTAGACTAATTCTTCCAATTCTCTTGGTGTTAAATGAGCTAAGACAAAGGGAGAAAAGACAGTGCCTCTGGTCATTCTTACCGTCATTGTTTCTTGGGTTGTAGAAACCACTCCCTGTATAACTGCAGATTTTCTTGCCAAAGCCTACGCTCCATGTATATCTTTTCAGATTTACTCCTCTGCAGATGTTTGGTTGCAGCAAGAAAAATGTTTGTTCTTATTGTTTGATTATTCCTCTCTTCCTGTACCAGTTAATCCTTCTTTCATAAGTCTGTTTTTCCTCTTAGCACAGAAATCAGCCATGAAGTTAATTTTGCTATGATTATGCTGGTTTTTACCCTGGTGTTTGTAGTCAAACCCAAGATCAAGAGGCTATAGCCACCCACAGATTTCCAAGCATTTTATGTGAGTATGTAGTAAGCATTAGAAAGCCAAAGGCATGGATCATACAGTCACTTGGAACAAGTACAACCATGGTGTAATAAGACAAAGGAGAATAGATTGAAGAAATGAGCCCTGCAATGGCATACCAAGAGTAACTGATTCACTGGTCATCTCAGCCTCTTGGACTACCTCTTGGCTCTGTGGACCAGAACTCCACCTGACCCTTAGACTTACAGTTCCCCTGTATTATACGGAGATTGAAATTTGGAATTATGCCTGAATTTCTTCTTGACATTTCAATTCCCTGCTGAAACATGAATGTGAAATGAGTAGAAGAACCTGAAAGATGGTGTAATGCTCAGGCAGCCCAACCAAAAGTCGTCACAAAGGCATTACTGTTCTCCCAAAACAATGAACAATATTTTAGTTCCTTATAAATAAGGGATATAACATAATTCCTTATGTTCCAAGAAAGAATCCTGTCTGCTTCTAAGTGAAATAATTCCTGATTCATTTATATTTGGATTCATCAATGGGAAAGAACAAAAGTTGACTAGCAAATGATCCTGACCCTCGACAACAGATTTTATTAATGTTTCCAAAACACAAGAGCCAAAGAGCAGAAGTAAAACTGCCATTTTGGTTGATTATTGTGCAGTGGGATTCTCTCCAACCTTGCTGCCTGCCAACCTCTTCTGTGTTAAGTTTAGATCGAGGGGTGAGCCAGAAAATGTTCATAATTGTAATTAAAGTTTTTCATTAGTCTCATTGTTTCCTATTAATAATGAATGTAGAAGATGCCCTGAAGCACTTGTCTGTGTTGGGATTTTTTGATCCCAGTTCTCATGTCCTGAGAGAGCATGCCTATTCCTCAAGAAATACAGCTGAAGAAAGAGAGCAGCCTTGGACCTCAGCTCTTCAGTCATACCTTGTTCATGGAGATCAGAGCACTATGGTTACATGCACTTGGCAGTGGTGGAACTAAATTGGTCAGTGACTCTATCTGCTCAAGGCAGCCATTGCATCAGTGTTTACAAAGCCCACTACGTTACATAGAATTTTGCCTTGCCTAATTTTAAGGGTTTTGAAAGAGGAGTGGGTTGAGACAGACAGATGTTCCTGTGTGCAGTCCTCACCTACATTCAGCTGACTTTAGACATTATGTAAAGCACATGGTGCGGGTTTGAGAGTGCGATCCCTCTTTTAGAGATGTGAGTCTCCTCACAGGAAATTTCAAGTTCCTTATCCAAGACTTAAATGCAGTTTTCCATTCTTCTAAAATTAAAGCAGACCAACCGAGCAAATTACCTTAGGAATCACCAGACAACAACTTGAAAAATCAGGTTGCCTTTGTTCTGCAGAGGCATTACTTCTAACACGCATACAGAGCCCAGCATGGTGTAAGGCTGCTGCCCTACCAGTCCCTGACCATCACACCAGAGCTGTGTGCCTGCACTGCTGTGTGCTGCTAGCACACGAAGCACTTTGGGATCCTTTGGGATGAAAAATGCCATACAAATGTGAGGTATAGTTAGTACAGTCTTTTCCTCTGCTTGCTAAAAGCCAGACATTTACTCAGGAAATCCATCAGCACGCAGCAACTAAGAGCTCCAGTGGGTCTAAATATTCCTCTTGTCTGTCTGCTCCGCAGAATTAGAGATGAGAGACATATGCAAGCACAGTGGGACTAGCCCACCCCCTCTTCCAACCGCATCTGCCTCTGTTTATTATTTTTGCTGCCAGCTCTGTTCCCAAGCACTGTCTGCTAATCTAGTTACGCAGCAGTGCCCTATGCAAGTTCCCTTTGCAAATCAGCAGCAGTGTCTTAAATAAAGGGATCAGCAGAAGACTTCAGGTAGTTCTGCATAAAATGTGTGAAAGCAAAGAAGACAAGAGTAGCAAGGAGTCTGTTGCTGATCCTGCCCAGGGTCCCTCAGACGATGCACCAGATGGTTGCCCTTGCTGGATACGCTTAATAATCTTCATGCTGCCCACTTTGCTGAGGCTTTGAAAATTTAGAGCTGGTTTTTTATTGTTCTGTAGATGTGTCTTTGTGTTCGAACTCTTACTCCTCCTGTATGCAGGGCATGTCCATGGGGAGCCATGTCTGTAGCAAATACAAGCATCACTGTCAACGGGAGGCATGCCAAGTGAATAAAATGCAGCCTTGCTTCATCTTTCTTTTGTCGTCTCTGTTTATCAGAATCGGTGGCCCTGACAGGCCTCAATAATTAAGTATGTCAAGCACTGACTAGGACATACAGTGTACTAATGTAGTCGGGAAGAAGTCCCGACAGGACAGTTTATAAACACAGACACGGATGATGAAGCTTCACAAGCTCAGAACTCAATTTGAGATTCATTCCTTCAAGGTATATAGACTGCTCTGGAATCAGTGACAGCACAGGAGAATGCGTGTTCCTGGCAAGAAAACTATTTTAATTGGAAAGAATCGTTAAACATACGGAATATGCAAACTAAGAACATTTTGCACTTTCTGTGACAGAATGTTCATTCAGCTGCTATAATTTGGACAGATTTCTTTTAAAAAAAACATCCAAAAATGCACACAAACCAAAATCAGTGCCGTTAGAAATAATACTTCTAATTAGGAGGTCTACAATGCTGAAAGAATCCAGTCACTCAGGTAGTAGTGATACACTGAGGGCCGGTTGAATAATTTGATGCCCTGGACTAAGTTATGGCAAAACTTGATGGATGTAGAACTACTGTGAGGACTACAACCTAATGGTTGCTGGATACTGGAGGCTTGATTTCACTTCATGGTGACTTAGTGCTTATTTCAGTCATGCAAGCAGCATGACACCCCAGAGGACAGTCTCCAGGATGGATTAATACTTTCCCGAGATGTTTACTATATAAAAGAAAAATGGCCTGTCCAAGGATGGAGTTAAAGTAAAGATCTGAGAGGTTTTGAGCTAGAAGATGACAACAGAAAGTCTTTTCTAGAAAGAGACTGGTGTTAAAGCTATCTGTGGGTAGTGTTGTTCCAAACAACAGCTTAAAAAAAAGCTGTGTAAAGTGATATGACTGTCAAAGTTAAACATTTCTCATTCATTTTAACAGTAAATGTGGAAAATCTCAGCATTATTGTACATCCTTATGTACAGGAGCTGGCAATTTCTCTCTATGGGTTAGAAAAGACAAGAAAGGTGCCTGGAAAGGGCATGACAAAACCATCAAGCACAATAGCAGGTGAAATTCATCCTAGGAAAATGCAAACAGATACTGGGAAGTATTCACTGTGGTCATGGATAATCACTCAGAATTAGCAGCTCAATCTCTTGTGAAGTCCTTGGCTCAGTGCAGATGTTCCATACTGGTCAGTGGAGCCATCATCCCAACCCCCCCAGCAATCAGAAGCTCTGGCAATGTGATTCTGTCTATCTGCACCAGATCTTACAAAACAATTAGTAGATTTGGTCATCTTTCCTCAGAACAAGCTGCAACAGGAGCATGAGGATTCCAGGGTGGTTTTTTCCCCCCAAGAGCCTAACAGTGGTAGCCAGAGAGAGTCTGAATATGTAATTACAAATATTACAGAGAAGTTCAATTAGGACTCCTGCTACACTCGAAGAATACAAAAATAATAGGCAGCTCAGGTAATGAAAAGGCAAACAAAGACTGTTAAACAATAGATCACTGGCCTTTGCAGTTGGCTGCTACGGTATAACATTCGGTTGAATGAAAATAAAGAAGACGTTGGCACAATCAAATATCAAGAGCAACAGCCAACAGGTAATTGTCTCAGAGACTGACCAGTGCTACAGTTCACACTAAAGACCAGGGTCAACCAAGGAAATCAGACAAACATTTCCCTTTGAAGTAGAGCTTCCCATTAATAAGTATATTAGGAGGGTCTTATAATTCCCCTTGCTCTCTCTTGCGAGGGGCTCAGGAGTGAATCAGAATTTGTGATTTCTAAGAAAAAGAAAGACCTCACAGGGATGCCACACTCTGCATTGCCGTTACAGTAAGTGAAAAAGCAATTCACAGTGTGGTGAGATTGTTGTCATCACACTCTAGATTCTCCCTTGCTTTTTATTATCATTTCAATGCCTTGTTTTAACTTCACACACAATTAATCCCCTCAGTTAGAGAGGCAGAGGGAGGAGGAGAGATAGTTTTCAGAAGAAACCAGCTGTTGACAGGGAACTATCCTGCAGGAACCATAAGATGCTGTGAATAGAGTTAGAGAAATAGCTGCTTATAGGAGATCCCAGCAGAAGTCATCTCCCCTTTATAATGCTGCATGCCACCTGGTAAAGTCCAGTCGTCTCAGGAAATTATTTCCCTGATGATCTACCTTGACAGCTAAACAGCATTTCCAATCTTCCTCCCCTATTTTTTGCCATTAGCAGCTTGCTTTCTGGCAATGTGGCAGCTGTCTCCTGCTCTGGTAATTCTGTGGGTTACCCAGCCCATCTCTGTTTTCCTCTCAGACGTCCTCTCATTAACATGTTGTTACACCCTGGACACAGCAAGCAGATAAATAGACAGCATAAATCACACGCTGAGAAGCCTAACAGAGAAGTTGCATTCTCACCCTCTGCATTTAAAGACAAATCACAGAGTAAATTAGAGACTGTGTCTTACTTGCTGGACTGGCTGAAGCACACTGGGCTTAGTATTTTCGGTGTCCTCATCTTGGTCCTTTTCCGAGAGTCCTTTCCCAGGTTGTTTGCATTTGCAGAAGCAGGTGAGACCGCAGAGAGCAAGGATGCTAGTAGCAGTTCCTAAGGTAGCCCCCAGGGCTATAACTGGGGCAGATAAAACCATTGTCCTGCCCTGCACAGGAACAAAAAGCACAGAAACCCTGCGACTCCTTCTCCTCTCTGGGAGAGCAGCTCTTGCACATCCACTCGGATTTCTAGCCTGGCTTCATTCTCCTTGGAAGTCTGAAAACAATTCTCTTGTGCAGCAAAGAAAAGGGACCAATCTAGAGACAGAGATAAATCATCCCACCTTTGCTAGGCAACAAGGCTACCTTTCTATCCTGGTGATGGAGTTCCTGCTCCAGGTCAGGTAGAGGAAATAGTGATTGTGGTGCCTGCAGTCTCCATAAAGCTGCAAACAGGCAGTTTTCATTGAAGCCCGTTCTCCAGCTCCACTGGGAAAAGTCTGATGTGTGATAGAGAGGAAAGACGTCAGCAGAAGGGGCTGGGCCTTGCTAGCTAACTCACAGAAAGTGCATCCAAATGTTTGATGAGCTCCCTAGCAATATTTCCGAGGGCTAGTTTGCAAATTTGCTCGAGTGGGTGAATTTTTCTGTCTTAAGGCAAAGGCAGTGATTGCCAGAATGTCCTGGCCTGAGAAGCCGCGGTCTGAACGCACAGCGCGGCAGCACTGTAGCCTGAGTAAAGCCTGTGTGTAAGTCAGGCAAAACTTTCTTGTTCTTCAGAGGCTGGTGAACAAATGCATGGGAGAACCGATCACTGCCTCACACCCCACCAGCTTCCCCTTGAAGTGTGGGTCTGAACCTTTTAGAGCTGCTTTCTGCAGCATCATTGCAGAGCAGCACTTCTATTTAAAAACCCAGCAGAAGATCCTATGAAACAAGACACACTGGCACATACGCTGCTTCCTCTGGAGAGGATGAGAGAGCAAACAACATATGCTAGGTATTAGTCATGCTGCTTACTACACCGGTGTCAGGCGGTGGGCTGCTGAGCACACGGTGGAAGAACTGACATGAATAGACCTGAAGGGCGACATGTCCGTCTCCATTTTCTCTTGATGGAGTGGTTAACTTTCTCTGACTCATTTGTTTTTGCCTTGTTTCTCAGGCTGCCCAACTCGGGGAAGAAGAGACTAAATGCCATCTTTCGATGTGTTTCTTGTGACACGTAAAACCATTTTCCAGGTACTTCTCAAGAAGTACCTAATGGCCAGAAAATGACTATAATTCCAGGTGACTATATATCTGGGACAGAGTAGAACTAGTAAGCAAGAAGCAAAACATCCCTTATAAGGCTCTGGAAAAAAGCTCCCAGTTCTACGGTGAGTTTCTTTGATTTGATGCCTGTGGATCAGGAAAAAAATGAACGGTGTACACAGAAATCATATGAAGTTCAGGGATTTTGATCTTTCTGCAGCTCAGGTTTTGCTGGAGACTTTTCTTGATTTTGTGTGTGTGTGTGTTTCCCATCTTACTCTTGACGACTCACTCGGCTTTTGTTCCATTATGGATGACATATTCACCTCACTGGCATGTAGCTTCCCTCATACACATGACTTCCTTTAATTGCTAGATTCCTTTTTAATACTGCAGCATCCTCAGGGATGCAGTGTGCATTCCATCACCTTGCCTTCTCCTCACCTTATCACGCTTGTCAATAAAGAACATGTCCTGCCCATAAAGAACATAGAAGTGGCCACACCAGGCTGGACCACTGACACATCTCTTCCTGTGCTCAGCAGTGGGAAGAGGATCACTTAGAGGGGACTGTGAAATTGGACTAAACACTCCCTTTGCTCCTTGCTCTTCTCAGGAGCTTCCAACGCTCAGGAGCTTCCAAAGCTTTGAGCAGCATCAGAACTCATGCCGATCTGAACTTTCTCTGCCATTTCTCTGTAACCATTTGCTGACTTAACAACTACTTCATAGGGCCTCAAGGTCTTATAATGAATCTGAAGAATATACCACGCTGTTACAGGCTTCCACCACCACTTAAGACAAGTGGAAGAGAGGAGAGTCTGAAAGAGGACAAAAGGGATGGACCTACAGTTTATGTGTCTTTTGTTTCCTCCACAGGATGGGCTCTTCCTCAAGGTGCTAATGAAATCTAATGCAGCTAGATCAGAGGCCCCAGAGATTTGGAAATCATGTGAAAAGGAAGCCAGAGCTGCTAAGGGTAGAATACATTGACAGACATTTGGAGCAGAGAAGGTGTTCAGTCCATGCATGAGAAGCAATCTTCATGTGTTTTCTGCAAGCTGTTCTGAGAATTATATAAAGGCTGTTTACAACAACCAGGCTGTGGAAGAAAGGCAACATCAAAATCTCTCTGCAAGATGATAATTTAATTTATCTCTCTCCAAGATGTTTTCTAGCAGCTCATATATGAAGATTAAGTCTTCCTTGCCAGAAATTGTATATGCTGTGAAATGTAAAATGTAGAGAATTATCATCAGATAGCATATTTTTGTAATAATAGCCAGACAGCAACCTTTTGCTGCTACTGCTAGGAAAACAAACCAGGTCTTGCTAAACATTTAATATTAGCAACGTGTGAGCTTCTACAAGGGACAGGCCAAAGGCTGCAGAATTCTCTATGTGCACTGATGCATGTAAGTGGTACAGATATATAATTTAACTGTAGCTTTGGCACACACTGCCACTGCATCTATCTCTTGTGGTTGCTTATTTTTAACACATACTGTCCTAAAAAAGAAAGGGACCATAAATGTATTTCAAAGTCAGCTTTACACTTGCTTAACCCCCAAAAATAAAATAGCTTCTTTTTCATTAAAGCAGTAGACTAATATAAGACCAGGCTAATGACTTTTTAAGGTGATGGAGACTCCACAGAGAGGTTCTGGAGTCTCCTTCTCTGGAGACATTCAAACCCGTCTGGATGTGTTCCTGTGGGATTTAGTCTAGGTGATCCTGCTCTGGCAGGGGGGTTGGAGTAGATGATCTTTTGAGGTCCCTTCCAACCCCTAACGGTCTGTGATTCTGTGATCCTGTGACTTTTCTGACCATTCACACTGATATTGTCCAGAATCAGATATAATTTTTATCTGCCACATCTGCCACTGGAAAGAGACTTGCAAAGGCAGAAAGATGAAAGCCTGTTTTTGCAAGCAGGCTGTTTTTAAGGGAAAGTCAATGGGCCTGACAATGTATTTTTATAGTCACTCTGTCCACATATTTTCTCCAGATTCTGATAAGACATGTATAAGAAGGAGAAAAAAAGATATATGTTTTTCAGCTCCCGGTACCTCAGACACGAACATTCTGCGATGACAAAATATAAGGCCCTGGGCATCCTTTGGTGCTTATAGATCCTTTGTTCCTGCTGTGAGCCTTTCCACTGATACATCCATTGGCAGTGTGAAGCAGGCTCTGTCTGAATGGAGGAAGAATTGGTAGTGCAGTTCACATGGAGAATCATAAGAACTTTTATATTGCCTGGAAGTAGTTCATGCCCTACCAGGGAAAAAACAAGCTCTTCAATGCGATTGCCAACCACCTGAGTAAACAGGTCGGGATATGCAACTTTTATTCTTGCATCAGAAGCTCCATAATCTCTCACTGTCCCAAGAACAAGGTGACAAACACCTGAATGGAAGGTGGTTGCAGACTACTTCCCTGACCCAGCCTGCTCTCTCGGGCTCTGCGATTTGTCAGAGATACTCTGGTTCTCACTGAGGCATTTCACTGGGCAGAAGTGTGAGTTAACAGGCAGAAAGGGGAAGGAGAGGGTTTATTTTTTTGCAGGGAAATCCTTGTAGCAGTCAGATTTAGCCTGAAGGTGTAAACTCATGTTTTCACTTGTGTTGACTTGTTATGCATGAGATTCTGAGATGCTGTGCTACAGAAATGGGACCGTTTGAACAGGGTGTTCGTCTATAATAGCTTGGTAGATCACCAAGCATCCAGCTTTGGTCACTGAAATAGCAGGTTAGTGACAGAGGACCACATGAGGCTGTCGTGCATTTCTTTAACAAGAAAATGAAGCATGGTGAAAATAAAAGGTGAAAAGCTTGTGCTTACCATGTCTACATCCACCTCCTTATGCTTTTATGTGCTGCTGCCTTAGATTGTAAATGCTTTAAGAAGGGGATTTTGTCTTCTTCTGCATGGTGAAGTATTCCTCCACCAGATGATAAAGTATTACAGACCACTGAAATAACCTTTAGCAATGCTATTAAGACAAAGGGGTTGTCTCTACGTATTTATATGGCCCCCCAAAAAAGGAAGATTTGTGAGTGGAATGTGGGTGTGGCTCATCCATCACTGTCACTGAAACATACCTGCAGATAGAAATCAAGTAAAATAAGTAATTAAGAGAAGGACAAAGAATCATTTTCTAAAAGGGAGATATACAAAGATCAACCTCAAGAAAATGAGCTTCAGCCTGTGGTGCTTCAGCTGGTGTTAATGGATACAGAGCTCCCGAAATCTCCAGGCTTACAGTACTGGCCAGCGGTGTCTGTAGCCTTTTGCTACTGCACTGCCCTCAGGATGATGGTTTGGATTTAGCACGCAAAAGGGTATAGATGGTTGCACGCGTACGGTGAAGGGCTTATGGTAAATTATTCCGTGCTAGGACACAACGCTCTTCTGAGACCAAGATCTGTGGGATTCAGGAGATTTGGATAGTCTGGGCAGAGCACCAACAGGGCAAATTATAGCCAGCTCTGGAAAGAGCCACGTGAACGAATAAAGGGCTTGAAGGCCATGGATCGGAGTGGGACTCAAGCTGGTCAGTCTGGTGTATCAATGAAAAGGTGGCGGATGACTCAGTCTAAATCCCAAAGTACCCAGCCAGGGGAATAAGGTCCTCTTCTGTCAAACAGGTCATTGCCAGGAGCTAATGACCAGAAGCTGATGCCAGACAAACTCAGATTAGGAACAGGTTGCAGATTTCCAACAAGGGGCATGGTTTGAGTGGAAGTGATTTCTGAGGGATTGTGGTGGGTTCTCCACTGTGGGTAGTTTTGAAGTCAAGACTAGTGTTGTGCTGCTGGCTTTTACATGAATTATTTTCATTCAGTTACAAGTTAAACTGATCTTTAACCACTAATGACACCTCTGCTGTGGTGTTTCGTGTTTACAGAGGGTTTGCTTGGGGTGTTAAAAGAATTTTAATGTGTAAGGCAGTTTTTAAAAAAAGATCACAGTTCCTCTGAGAGCACCCAAGGCCCAGAGGCAAAGAGAAAGGCAGCTGTACTTTCAGAAGTCACATCACACCGTAAAGCCCAGCAGATAAACCATGTCTGTGCTTCAGCAACAGGTCAACTGCTTCAGTGTGAGGTCTTAGCACTCCAGGAATGGAGGATCAGAATGAAAACTCCAGGTCCAGCTCAGGACAGGCCCAGGTGAAAGGAAAGCAGGTCGCTGCAAATGCAACTGAAAGAAGAGAGTTGTTCAGTAACGTGGCAAGCGGGAGGTTAAGTTAGTTGCCAATCAGCAGGTGAAGTTAAGCAAATGAGCAAATTCCTGCATGGGGGAGGGCATCTTGCTGAGAGAGGCCGAACAGCCCAGATATCCCGCTTTTCCACCCAGCTCTGCTGACTGGCTATTGAAACCCCAGGAAAACGGTGCATTTTATGCCTGTTTCCGTTTTGCCTGACAGCTGGCTCTTGCTGGCTGGAGAAGCAGAGCTCATCTCTGCACCCGGTTACAGTTCCGCAGCAAGCGTATGTTTAGTTCTTACTGCTATTTATTTGCTTATTTATTTTAAATACTCGCAGGAGATGGGAGAACCCTCGCAACCCTCCAGAGTGCCAGACGCCGGATTGCACGTTGGTTATTTGCAATAAGATGCTGCCTCCTAGAGGTAACGAGGCTATTCCTATAGCTTCTCGTCGGGGTGGTTAAGCTGCCAAGAGTTTCAGCTTTACACAATGCCACGGCTGCAAAGGATGCTTTGCAGAGAGAAGCACTGGGGTCTCACAGCTGAAATGATGCCTCTAGCTTTGTTAAGGCTGCGAAGCCAGGAAACTCAATGATTATAGTTGCCTATCCACTTCCACATCAGACTTTAGTTCTTAAAAGTACAGGATGGCACACCGTTTTGTTTCTAAATGGGCTCTGAGTAGTTTTCTGGTAAGATGCACTCTTCAGGGGAATGAATTGTGTTTATATACAGAAAGCAGCTGGGTTTTGTGTGTGTGTTGCCCCTAAGGAGGAGTAGATAAAGAAAAGCAAGATTCCAGATTTCTGACTGATCTTACGGTTTAAGCAGCTGGAAGTATAGAATCACAGAATCACAAGGTTAGAAAAGACATTTAGGATCATCCTGTCCTAATGCTAAACCATATCCCTAAGTACCTTATCTACTTTTAAACACATCCAGGGATAGTCACTCCACCCCCTCCCTGGGCAGCCTGTTCCAGGCCCTGACAACTCTACAGTGAAAATTTTTTTTCCTAACATCTAATCTGAACCTGAACCCAGAGTAATTGCATGTTTCTTTCTCACTTTCTGCATGACCAACTTGGAACCTTGTGGTCCGATTTACCCAAGAGCTGAGTGCTCACATCTGCAGCAAAAGTCCACGGGAGCCACGCTTGAGCATATGTGGCAAGTATTAAACATACTGATAAAAAAAAATAACCTACAGCAGGTCTTTAGGAGGTAGTGTTGTGGGAGAAAGCCCAAGGAGCTTGGGGAAAGACAGGGGAGACATATAAAAAAGGCTGCTGTGGTTTTGACTGTGGTGCAAGAAGCAAACTGGTAACATAATGGCCAAACCTGTTATCTCCTTTTGTGTGAGTTAATTCTGCTTTGGGAGCAGATTGCCTTTTCCTTAAAGCTTACATGAAGTTCTTGCCCCCCCAGTCTAAAGAAAAAAGGTTGTCACCCATCTGAAAAACAAGTCCAGGGATGGATCAGAAAGGACAATTAAAGGTGTAGAACAGCTTCTGCACAAGGAACGAATGAGCCAGCTGCAACTCCTCAGCCTGGAAAAGGGATACTTCAATGAGAGGAAAAGAAGGGATTTCTGAAATCCTGAGTGTACTGGGGATGCCGACAGGATCCAAGTTCAAAACAAAGGGGAAGTATCATATGTTTGCCCTGTTCTTAGGTGGATTTTTTTAGGCAGACACTTTTGGTCCCTGTCAGAGAGAGAACACAGGGACAGGGAGGTCTGTGGTCAAATCCTGAGTGGCTATTCTAGCAGACATCACATCCTCTAGGTTTCCTACATCTTTTAGGTAAAACTCTAAGAATCAGCTTCTTTTTTGGAAACGTTATTTTGAGTCACTGACTCATGTAAAGCAGCACTTTGGCAGCAGCTGTTGGCCTCTCACTCTTTCTTTCTATGTTTCCTGTGAGCAGACAGCAAGCCAATCCGCTTTGTCTAGTCACTCACTGCGGTTTTTGGGGTCTTTTGCTATGTGCCCCCATAACCAGAAGCTGCAAGTCCCTCAGCAAGGGGTAATTCTTAGTGCCAAATGGCAAATAACCTTTTGCAGTGATTTTTGCACTCTTGTTAATATGGAGAACACCACAGGAACAGTTTTCCCTAAGATAACATTGCTTGATCCTGTTTCTTAGCAGAGAGAGAGAAAGGAGGAAGTTGTTACAGATAAGAGAGACTCACAGGTTCTAGTTCTGGAGCTGAGAAGTTCCATTTCTGTCCATGTTCACCTCTCACAATTGCTTGTGACTCACAAGATTTCGCCTGACTTTGAAATATTTTAGATAACACTGCTATTATACAAATTTCAGCTGGCACTCTGATAGAGAAGAGTTGGTGCATACAATTGTGCACCCAAACATTCCAGTCAGGAGAGAAAAAGATGTTACACACACCGTCTACAAAAACAGTCTCTTCAGGAAAGTTTCCAGCTGTCAGGATAGATGCCTTCCAACAAGTTTACTGACAACGAGTTAAGTGCGAAGAGTGGCACGAGTCCATGCTTATGATAGCCTTCCTGCTCCACCACTGTGACACACCTGACCTCCATCCTTCCTTTGAAATAGTTGAGTCTGGGAATTGGGTTTGCTGTCTGCAGAAATATATGCTATTTTTAGTTTTTCAGACTGAGATCATAGTGAGATCTGACCTTGTCCTGGTCAAATTTGACAGGTAATTGCCACACAAAATCAATGTTGTCCAGAGTGAAATACAGCAACAGGTCTTTCACACTTCACACTCCAGCCAGCACCACCCTTATTGACAGCTTTTCAGTCAGGCTTAATCTAAATGATCTTGAGATAGCCACTGCCTTCAGGATGTAAGCAGTTCTGTGGTGGAAACCATGGGGACATTGCCTGTGATTGCCCCAGAGGCCTGTACCTGCTTTATACACAATTTTCAACCTCCAAAGTAGTCATAGCAGAACCTTCCTTGACATGAGATGAAAATGTTGCATCCCAATGGGGAAGGTGGCCTCCCATGTATGTTGTTTTCAGAGAGGACAGTCCTCTCCCCAGTGGGTTCCCTGACTTGACTCCCTGTGTCCTCAGCTGTTCCCCAGCCCCTCACAAAACTCCTAAGTGAATTGTCTTCCTGCTGAAAAACTGAAAAGTGGGTCAGAGCCTCTTCCCTGGGTAACAAAGGAGGAAATCTGGCACAGTTATGGCAATGAGTAAAGCCTTTACTGCAAGTTCCCTTACCTGACTTGGTTGTTTCCACTTCAGTTTTTGCAGTCGCTACTCCATGGCTGTGCTTACAGTGGCCAGCTCGCTCTCTCCTTTCTTCCTGGACATATTTACAACTTTTTAAACTCTACTTTCATAAACTTTTCCTTCCTCTTTCTTCTCATATTTATTCCTTTTGTAGGTCTTCTTCTTTTGCCCTCATCATATAAGAATCCATTATCCTTTGAGAGAATAATTCTTCCTCTATACTTTACCTCCACCCAATCTTTTCCTGACCCATTCCTGCTGTCATATTTCATAACGGTTTATAGAGCCCATACCAGTGTCTTGCTGATCTGTCTTCTTCAATGTGAAAGCTCAGGTTGACACTGATGTCTTCTCCCGAGAGACTTCATATAAGCTGAAGTCTAACACAGTCATATTAAAACTCATTATTTTCCTTTCATTGTCTTCACCATCCAACATGTGTCATACCACTAGTTACATATCAAAAGCCCCCATCACTCAAGCCTATACATCTTGGATATCCCCAGGATGACATATACATATCATATCAGCAGCAGTTTACATCTTGGTCAGTGCCAGGCTCTTCTTGCTGTCTGTACCTGCTTGGAAGTACCAATTCCACTGAAGATGTTTCATGGCACTAGCAGACAAAAATATATGATTAAGATTAAATCACCCAAAGCTATGATTTATGAGAGAAAGACTTCTTGTTCCAACAAAGTTTGAATTTTGCATTTCACCTAAATTGTGGCAAAATACGTGAATCTTGTGTCAAATTTTCAGTTCAAAGTTGAGACACTCATGGTACCAGACAGTAGGAGGGAAAGGTCGTGTCCTGTCTCTAGAACAGGAACAGTTGTGTAACCGTCAACAGTTGCATGGCAAGGTGTGTAGCAGAGACTGCTGCCTACAACTTTTCTTCCCAGCTTGGCCAGCTCAGCACAGATGAGGATACAGAAATGATGTGATACAGAAACCACACTATGATTAGGTTCAGAGGCTACTTCTGTATTTAAAACAACAATGCAGACAGTCCAATGCAGACACCTTGGTAGGGTGTTCCAGCCACAGCAGAATACACAGTGCCTTCTGGGTTATAGAATCATAGAATCATCTGGGTTGGAAGAGACCCTTTAGATCATCAAGTCCAACCACAGCCTAACCCTGCCTTGCCCACCACTAGATCACGTCCTTCAGTTCTTCACCAAAAGAGTTGTCAGGCATTGGAACAGGCTGCCCAGGGAGGGGGTGCTCAGGGGTGTGGTTTAGTAGAGGACAGGTATGGTTGTAATCCATGATCTCAAAGGTCTTTTCCAAACTAGTGATTCCGTGATTCTGTGATAGGGCAGAAGACTCTGGGAGATGTGAAGGAACCCCTTGACCACCAGTAGGAACATGGGCTGGGACAAGAGAGTTGCCTGAGGAGAATGGCCCATTCTGATGTGATCCGAGTAAAATGTGACAGTGTCTATCTCTGGAGAAACATCACTGCTTCCCTTTTCCTAGGCTTGGTTTGTTACCCCTAGCAAGTGGCTGACAGCAAAGAGGTACACATAAGCAACAGTGCGAGGAATTTAAGTGAAATACTGCATCATGAAAGGTTGCTCTAAATCACCCTGGGATAGCAGTCAAACCATCTGTTACAATAACCATGCACTGGAGTGTGGAAAAGATATCATTGTCTCATAACAGCTCATAATTTGGGCCAACTGCGTTCACTGACAGCAAAGAACATCCCCATTAGTTTCAATCTGTGAGTGCTTTAATCAAGTACACCCATCAGCAGAAATGCATGTGTTCCTCCTCCTGTGGGGACTGGTAGATCAAGACTGCTGTCCAGTTAATTGCTGATTAGGCATAAAATGACAAAGATTTCCTGCTTAATTGGGTAAAAAGGTTGACTTTATAATTTGATACATATACATTTTTTTCTACTTGCATTTTAATATTTACGTTATGTTATCATGTAAACCAGCACCTTTTGCTTGTTTCTTCATCAAACTGTTTCTTCATCAGACCTCAAGATACCTGAATTGCAATGGTCTGGGGGTAGAGCCGTAATGAACCTAATGGCAGGCCACAGAGACCACCTCTATGGCCCTCATAAATTCTTGGAGAGACAAACTCTGCATTCTTTTCTCCTTTTTATGATTGTCCAATATGAGTAGTACATGGGCTTCTCTTTTCTAGATCAGAAAGATCAGAAAAGATTACTGGAATAAAGGAGGCGATAAATACTCCACCCTTCTCTCCTTTGCAGGAACCAACCACCATGAATATTCCACATCACCCACTTCTTCGATTTCCTACAAAAAGAATGTACTTATTTAAAGGAGGAATACACATATCCTTACAGATCCTGTTTATGACATTCCTCATACAGAGATAGAAGGCAGATACATATGTAAAGGATGGGAGCAGACCTCTAAGTACAAGGTTTCTCAGTGTGCCATGATCTTGATTTGTTGCTGAAATCACTCTGTATCTTTTGCCAATCCACAACAGAACCACTTCTGTAAGAAACCAGAGCTGCACTACAATTCTAACAGTACAAATAAATGGTTTTCCTGTGTACAAGCCTGAGAAATGACAGACAAAGCTGAGTCCACTGAGGAGAACTGAAACTCCAGCAAAGATGTATCCGAAGCCAAAAAGCTAGACTTTCAAACCCTCAGGTTGAAGCTTTGCCATGTGTGCTTCTATCAGCTAATTGCATAAATGTGAAATAAAGGAAATATGAAAACATAACTAGGCTTTTCTCTCCAGCATAAGATCTCAAGGCAGCCTGTCTAATATATTTCAACTACAAGCTCTCTAAGGAGAGGGGGGCGGTATTCATCGAGCAACAGAGAGAGGACTGGTAAGTGCTTGGGAAACAATAATCATAGGTAATGCGTCAGTGTCCCTTTAATGTGTTCAATAACTAATGGAAGAGGCACTGCAGATGAGTGAAGAAGAGGGGTCCCCTTGGAAGCTTTTTCTTTAATGTATTCACAGCTGTAAGCCAAGGTTAATGTAGCCACAGCTCCTCTGGGAAGCATCACGGGTAGATTGGTCACGGTTTGGGTAGCAGCCATCCTCTGCTCCCTGTTAGGTCCCCTCCTCCCCAAGGAAATGGTGAAGGCACCGAATTGTCATCTCTTCAGGGTCCTTCCAGGCCCTGTGGAAGAAAATCCTGCAATTCCTAGGAGACCTGGAGCAAATCAGCAGTGGGAGGGAGAGAGGAGTGCATATACATGTGGACACATTCATCTCCTCTTTCTGTGAAATGGAGAAAAAAAATCTTATTTCCTTTCCAGATGGGAGTGCTGGAAGGGTGAATCCATAACGATTTATGGCACATTTGTTTGTGCTGATAGCAGGAGCCCTAGCATGGCACAGTGAAAGAGGCAGTCTTCTGCTCCTTGAGGAACAGGCAGCCCTCAGAAACTGAAAGATGATGTTTTCCTGTGACAGATGACATAGTTAAAACTTGAGTTGCAGTTGTAGATTTTAAGATGTGTATTATTTATCTGTAAAAGCGAAACCACAGCAACAAGCAGTGACAGGAGTGGTTAGCCCAGCTGAGGCTGCTCTGTGCAAACTGCCCCAGGGATGCTTTGCCAGTGCAGGGAAGGAAAGCCTTTGGCCTCCGACCCTTCTTCCTCTACCCACTGCAGCTCTGCCAGTGATCCTCAAGCCTCCCCTGCAGCAAACCCAATAGTCCAGACACTCTCACTGTCATCCCCAGCTCTGTGGCAGCACCTCTGTCTGGGGTGGCAGGCTCTGATGCTCCAGTCCCTCTGGTCCTCAAGCCAGACTGCACTCCTCAGTTTGGCTGTTGGAGATCCATCAGGGTTTGCCAACTTGCTCACAACAGACAAGGAGCAAAACAAACTTGCTGGCTGTCCTGCTGTGTCCAGGAACCCACGCTGCATTCCTTATGCTGGTCAAAGCTGTCGAAGATCAATGGCTTGTTCTTTGGAGTCAAATTTTCACTTTGGCAATGGACTATGGGAGCAAGAAGCAGATTATTTTATATGTAATAGTTTGAAGTTTATTATCAGGCAATCTTCCCAATGTCACTTTCTAGTCACTACTGTCTGCCTGGATAGCAGCTCTCGTAACAGGGGCTGCAAGGGATGTGCCTCAACTTTTCCTAAAGTACTTCTCTGTGCATCCAGATAGTCAGAAGTAGCAGGGGAAGGTGTCCAAACTCACCTGCCCAGGAGGCATGATAGTAGCTACAAATTAGAGGAAGCAAAGCCATATGTTAACCTGGCAGCTGGGTGTAATTCATGGCACGGCTGACGTTGGGCAGCCCACGTTGCGCAGGGAACTTGCATTCAGAAAGACACAGTCAGACACAGTCTTCATGAGACTCCCATTGAAATATTCAAAAGTCCCGCAGAGAGGACAGCTGGGAAGCCAGTAAGTGAATAACAAGCAAAAGTGCTGAGATAGGCAAGACAGACAGCCTTTCTGATGAGATACAAGCGAAAAAAGCAAAGTGCGGTGTGGCTAGCAGATGGGGACGATAGTGTACGGGAGCATATTTGTTCCAGGGTGAGACACAATGGCTAGGATTACCACTGGACTCTTTTATCAGGCAGAGTTCTGTGTAAAGGCAGGGATGTGGTGCTTTTTACCTACAGCCCACGCAGTCAGCTCCCATGCACTCATCTGAGAAGACGACAGTGAGACAATGCTTCAATTCCCTTAGTTAAACCGCCAAACAAGTGTTCCGAAAGTTAACGTTCATGGCATGGTTAATGTGACTAGAACTGCTACCCATAGCAGAGGAGCTGGCTGGCATTGCACAACCTGTCACTGGGAGATGCAGACAGGAGACCTCCCCCAGTGTGATACGTGTGCAGCTGGGGCAGCCCAGGGTGATGGCATGTCTCCCTTCAGAGGGCAGAGAGACCAGAGATAACCCCAGGCACCACTCCAACAGCTCACACCTTACCCCATCACCCCATGGATTCCTTTGCAATCAGCATAACATTGTTCTGCAGGTTGGAAGCACCATGTAAAACCTTTGATCTGTCCATTCTTCACCTAAGGGCAGCAGACGAATCAGATGGCTTTTCCTGATAAAAGAAAGGAATTTGTTGGGTTTTTTTTCAAGACAATCAGAAGTTCATTACTAGAGCTGTCCAAATTAAAGTTCCAGTTTCATCATCTCCATTCCCCTCCCTCACCTCAAATAATCATTGGATCATATGTTAGTTTAACAAAGGTTAGCTTAATCGCAAATTATGTTTCAGTAAATTTGGCCTTGAAATCCCATTTTAAAAGGAAAATCAATTTTGTTTCAACATTTATTTTAGAAGTTATAGTGTTTTGGCTTTTCAAATCTGTTTCCTTCCTAAGGTGGGTTTTTGGTTTGGGGTTTTTTTCCTAGTTGCGATTTTAATTTTGTAAAGAATAAATCATGACAAAAACCCCCTTTCATTTATCCTCTTCTGAGGAGATAAAATCCTCTTCAGACTGGTTTTCAGGTTTAGCTCTTTGAATAGAAAAGTGACGAATAGCAAGCCCGTGTTCATCATTTAGGTTTGAGTCCTCTCACAAAAACACTGTCAGGGCTAGGAATACAGCTGAGCTAGTCATTAATAACATGGAGGATGTGTAAGTGGTCTGCTAAGGAATCTGAAGACCATTCAGATTTATTGCTACAGATTATGTTAGCAAGGACAGGAGAATCCCTCAGGAAGCCCTCAGAAACTGGAAGCACAACAGAAAGTGGGATAGGATTCACACTGAATGACTCCAGGTCTTCACTGGGAGGTAGGATCCAAGAAAGAAGTGTGGAGAGGAATATAAAGGAAGGTAAACTTATTGGTTCAGCAAGTATGCTCTGAGGTGTGGGAAAACAGCTTCTAACTGCTCTATGCCTTATCTAGAGTTGTCTTCTATGACACGTCAGTCTTCTATACAGTGACTATGCTGGTTACCTATGCTGAAATCCTCAGAAACTGCCAGCACTTGAAAAATAGTCTCAACCAGCAAAGTACAGTACTGACTGACATGAACTCAACTGAAACTATCCACTCCTCATCACTGCATTACCAAAAAGTTATGGGCAGTTTGGAAGAAATTAAAACATGATAGCAGAACCAAGAAGAACTGAATTATAAGAAAGACTAAAGGCTAGAAAAAAACACCTTGTGTGGGAACTGATTTATACCTGAAAAGCATCTGATAATAGAGAGACCATAGAAAATGAAGCAAACTCTGTGTGATAACAGTGTTATGACACCTGGAATTTCTGAGAGGGAGATTTAAAAGCATGGAGCTGGAAGCAGCTCTGCACAGGAGCAGACTTCTGGCCAGAGGACTGAGGTTCAGACTGAATGAACTCAGAGCTGGGCTGAAACCAGAATTCCTCTTCCAAATAAAAATAAGCCAAAACACCAAAATGCCCCACAAAGCAGACATTCCTGAGAAACGATATTGAGCCGTTCTGCCTAAAATAATGTATTCCTCATTCAGACTTGTCAGTTACTTCAGACTGTAAAGGTAACATAAATCTTCTCTTTTCCTGAAGTTATTTTTTCCTGCATTTTACTATGCAGCAATTAGTAGCTAGTAGTTAAAGAGGTTAATAGTTAGCCACAATAGACGCTTAATTCCTTTTCTGTAACCAGGTCTCAATGGTTTACATCCTGTCTTGGGAGCTGCTTACAATGAAACACTCTGAAGAGAGTAGTAATTGTATAACACATATGGTTAAATGACACACAACCGAGGGCGATCCAAGAGATGTCTACAGAAGTGTGGTAACTTCTGTCCATCTGTTGTGATTCTGGCTACGTATACTTCACAGTGAACTCCCATATGCAACAGAAGAGAAAATACACTTTTTTTATGCAAGTGTCTTGTAAAGCCTTTCCTTGGTTATGCATACAGGTCTCTGCAAATCAACATATGTCCTCAGGCATAAACCCAAGTTTTGTAGTGGTCTTTTCAGGAGCAGTGAGTGCTTTTTGCTGACAGACTTCTTCCAGACTGTGACGCTGCTCAAATAATTCCTGGCATTTTGTTGTTGTTTGTTGGACACCTGCCAATCACTGTTCACATCTGTGTACAGGCTGTGTGGTACCTACTCCCCACGGACGGTACCGAACAGACAGTAGAACTCATCTGGCCAAATTTCCCACTTGCATTTCTTCTATGCTTGTAAAGAAGGCTTCTGTTTCCTAAGCCCTAGTTTGCTTCCTAAAGGTTCAAGACAATTTCTGTGATGCTTTTCCTGGAAGAGGTGCCAGCTTTAATGCATCTGGTAAAACCGTGTCCTATTTTTACCTGAAAAGATTAGGTAATGCTTTGATTAGTGAAAACAGGACTGCTGACAATTCCTCCCCCTTGAATACACACTTAGGAAAAACACCAAATATTGAAGCGACACATCAGGCACAAACCAAAGCTTATAAAGTCTTCAGGATGAGGAGCAGGCATGGGTGTCAGCACCACACCCTTGCTCTGTTGTGTGTATTTTGCTGGCTGTAGGCTGTAACACTTACAGCCACATTCTTGATCATAACAGCAACCTTTCCTGTCATTACAAGAAAGACACTGAGGTGCTTCAGTGCATATAAAGAAGAAAAACAAAGTTGCCAAAGGGTTTAGGGTCTTATGAAGATCCTGGAGAAAAGGAGGTTGAGGGGAAACCTTGTAGCCAAGTGATTCAGTCTCTTCTCCCAAGTAACAATTGATAGGACAAGAGGAAATTGCCTCAAGTTGTACAAAGGGAGGTTTAGACTGGATATTCAGAAAAAATTACTCGCAGAAAGGGTTGTCAAGCATTGAAACAGACTGCCCAGGGAAAGCGGTGGGGTCACCATCCCTGGGGTGTAGATGTGGTGTTTAGGAACATGGTTTAGTGTAGACTTTGCAGTGATAGGTTAACAATTGGATATGAAGATCTTAAAGGTCTTTCCCAACCGAAACAATTCTATGATTCTATGACCACTGGCGTCAGCATACGGAAAAGGTGGCATGTAGCAATCTGTCTGATGAACTTAGTGTGTCAGCATATCAGTGTAAAATGTGCAGCATCCTTTTGGCCAGCCCAGCTCCTTCACTCTTTCCTGAGAACAAGTTAGGAAATTGTCCTCCCACTCAGGAGGCTCTATTATTTTCCCAGTGACATGCTACAAAGATGTTAAGGTTACCAACCTTTGTAAATTGCTTTTTGACTTTGCTTTATTCCCTTACTATCTCTGATCCCTCCTTTTCCTCTTGGACTAGTGTCCCCTGAGAGCAGTCTGACCTTTCCTTTTTTCCTCCAAAAGTCTAATGGAAGCACTGCCCCACTCTGCAGCGTCTTTTTTTCCTATGGTCTTGGAAAACCAAGGTATCTGACATCATGGAGATTTGTTTTGCTCTTGTATTGAGTGAAAAACATGGAGAATCATTCTAGGGCTGCAGACCAGAGATGCACAACTTAGCTTCAGGACAAGGAAGATTTTCATCCCTATGAAACCGGAATATGAGGAAAGGCACTCAGCACTACTTAGTGTAAACACTTATTCGTACAGGGGACACACAAGCTGCCTTTGTCAGCAGGATTAGCATGCTGGCAATGCCTGCTCGATCTTTGTTCTTTCACGGTCACAAGGACCGTGTGCTGCCCTGCTTTTTACTCTCTGGTGCCTAGGGCAAACCTGACTTCAGCCGTAGTGCAGGGAGATAAAGGGAAAGGTAGTATTCCTCTATGCTGCCTCCCTGTGGGGTTAATGGAAGTTTATCCCTGGATTTTGTCAGTCCAGAGTTTTCTAAAATAGTCAGCAGTGTGTGATTGTGAACTTTTCTCCACTTAAAATGCCCAGCAATGCAATTCAGACTACATTTCCATGTAACGCCTAGTCTTGACTGGGTGTGATTTGCAGGCTCTGATGCTTATTGATTCATTCACCAACATGGAAAACTTCTTGAACATCATATTCAATACAGAAAGGAATAACAGTGTGAGTGGGTTTAAAGCTTATTCTGAAGGTACCCGAGCACTGTCATGATCTAGAGTGAGAATCTGTACTTTCTACAATAGTTTCCTTCTCTGTGCATGGAAAAAGTACTCTGACATAAAATGAGAGTGTATCAGAGACCAAACAATTCCCCAGCTACAGCACCTTCAGCAAATGGTTCACCAAGCAGAGCTTTGCTGTGGGAAGAGGTTGTACCCAGAGGCTCAGTGGTTGCTGGTTTACCTCCTACAAGCATTTCTTGTAAGGTCGCCTCACTGCTTCCAAATCCACTTCTGGACAAGTGTACTCCAGCAGGCAGCAGATCTGTTAATCATTCGTAAAATAAGTTTTGCTTATGCTGCTGATGCCTTTTTTCCCCTCTCTGACTGCTGGTCACAAAGCTCATGAAGGCATCTATAACTGTCAAGCTGCCAAAAATTGTGGAGTGCAGGAAACGTTCCTGATGTTATGAAACATCAGGAAGCACAGAGGAGGAAACAAAAATTCTACTTATAGAGACATAATTTGAGAATATGGCAGATATCTTCTCAGGGAAGACACAAGCATGACCTCAATGCACAGTGGTGTGTTGTATGTTCCAAAGCAACACAATACCTTCGTGGCCTTCTGTGCTTTCCATGACATAAAGAAAAAGGTCACCTACCATCTGACATCCCAACAAGACAGCACTCTGGAAGTTATCCAGGTGCAATGTCTTCTTAGGTGGTATCAGTCACACTGAATGCTTAAGGAAAGATCCTCCAAGACACAGAGGCAGTGCATGGCAGCACTCTAGAGAGTGTCTTGAGTGATTTTATGAAGACAAGGGATGCTATAGATCACAGTAGCAGCAATAGCACAGCACTGGGAGATGCCCAGAGGCTAAACTGGCTGTTGAGGCTGTGAAAGAAATTTGCTTCCTGCTAGGATCCCCATTGGCTGGTGCAAGTTTTTTTCAGCCCTGGCAGAGCAGGCTCCACTGGTATATCTAGCAGCAGCCCTCCTGAAGGGGCAGAGATAAGGACACTCACTGGTGGTCTGTCCAGCCTGGAGAATGGATCTGAAGATGTTCTTCGTTTTCTCTGCATTTTTCCTTCACGCTACTCTGGGCTTCCCTATTCAGGTGAGAGCAGTTCCATGCAACCGTGCTCCATCTTCTAACTCACATAATCTTCCTGGAGTGAAGCTGTGGAGAACTGATTTCCTGTAAGAAAAATATTAGTGATTTAATAATATATAGAGCCAATTTAATAATTTAGTTCCTCCCTTTGGCCTGATTTTGATGCTGTTGTTGCTGCATTATGAGCTGTGAAAGAATAATGCCTTTTACCTGTTGGTTTTGCAGGAGAGCTATGAGAACACCACAACAAGTAAGTAGGATTTCTACTGCATTTTAAAGACAACTGTTAACTTTTGACTGTGCATCACACACACTTTGTTGGTGTGTGAGTGACTTGACTTTAGATCATGCAAAAGCACTCTCAGACCTTTCAAATAAGACTGTGTTTCCTAATTTGACATTGGGCTGAATGCAGATGTGTTCTCACACAGATGTGCTTTGCACATACTTTTGCAGTATGGTTTGTTAGGCTAATTTAGATGTGCTTTCACAGTCTTGAAGATAACATTTTAATAAGACATTATAGTACCTTTCAACTAAGTTCAGTGTTAAAGACTCCTGCTCATTTGCCTCCTTGCCTTCCTTGGTGCTGCAGTAAGAGAAAGGCATGTCAGATAACAGAGAAAGCTTTGCTTTATGCTGGGATAAAAACTAAATCGTAGGTTTAGCTGAACAGCTTATGTCAACTCACAAAATATATGGAGGTGGTTGCAGATCTCCAGAGAAGGTCAGTGCACATAAATCTGCAAGTAGACTTTAAGTACAGCAAGAAACTGCCAGGTAGGGGGTGATGTGTTGTGAGAGAAAAATTTGCTTGATATAATCAGAGCAAGTGAGTGGCTAATAAAAAATGTCCATTTCTTCTTTTGAGCTGTCATTTATGGCATGAAAGCACAAGGGTCTGTAAAATTGCTGCTCAGTATATTTGGAGACAGCCAAAGGACACATTTGCTCAAGTTCAGAACAGTCGGTTGCTGGGACTCAAAGTTGCAGGGTTACTGGGACAAAACCACACAATCAGTTTTAATTTGCCATCATTACTGCTTTTTTTGTGCCTTTTGAGACATCTTTCAGTATTTACAGTGCAAGGAAAAAGTGAATTGTATCATTTGGAAAGCTGTATCACACCAGATGCTCATTTGATCAAGGACATGGCAAATGCCTTCTGTGATGACTCATTTGGGTTTTAAAAAGGGGTTGCAGACTTTATGTGCTTAGGAATCTGGAGCCTAATTTCTACTGACTTCGACTAGTCAATCTAGTGACTCCTGGGCACATGAATTCTGAATCCAGCCAAACCATCTCTAAACTGTCCTTGCAGAATTTTAGGTGCCATGGATCTCTCTGATGCAACTGGTGGGAACCAATTGCACTTTTCTATAATAAGCCACCACCATTACAGTGGGCTTTGCCGTGTAACTGAAGTATAAGTCTGGGAAGACAGGCTGAAGTATTTTTGGCTCAATAAAAGCAATTCTGTTGCAGGTTCTAGATAAATTCTGAATAGGAGGAATTCCCCTCAGTACATTTGGGCAGTAGCCACTGTGTAAAGGGAAAGGTGCTGCAAAGCGTGGCAGAGCTTGGCACATCTATTGAAAAAGCATGGTAAAAAAGAGAAGGAACATGGATAGGCTTAGAAATAAGCACAGTTTGTATAAGTGTTCTCTGTGACAGTGGTGGATAGGAAAAAAAATAATGGCTTTATATATTGACAAGAAAGAGCACACTTACTGGCAAACTGGAAGGGATTGCCAGAAAGGCTTGCGGCATATCCATCATACTTAAGATCAGGTCAAGCAAACTGTGGTCAGGAATAACATAGATAAAACTGTTTCTGCCTTAGGGAAAGCAGACAAACAGGATGACCTCTGGAGGCCCCTGCAATTTCTAAACTTTTATGGTATCATTGAAGTTTCTGCTCAGAGATTTGTATATCGGATCAGATTTTCACTTCCATGCTTGCATCTAGAAACTGACATTTGATAGAAACCAAAAGATGCCACACCAGAAGGACACCTTAGGACTCAGAAAGGTTCCAAGCTGCTGTCTGGTACATGCTGTAGCTGAGGTTATTTGCCCCATGCTAAATTATAGCCTTCGTTCCAGTTTATTATTTTACTCTTTGACACCGCGAAACGAGAGGATTGTTGAGCTGCTCAGCCTGTACCTGCTGCAGAGAAATCTAGGGACAAAACATATTTTTGACCCTTGCTTTCTTTGTCATTTTCTACACTGAGGCTGATAAAATACTTTGCTGGTTCTTAGAGGGTAAATGACCAGGATTTTGTCCCTCAGCATGATCTACTAGGAATTTTCATAGCTGTTAGTCTAATGCTGTGAAGTTGCATTCAGAATCTAATTTGTCCTTTTTGCTTGTCTTTTTCTTCCTTGTTTTTTTACAGCAACAGAACCTACTGAGGTAAGGACAGCTAAATCAGCTCTTTTGATCACTTTGAGGTTCAGCATTGTGGAAAAGTGAGGTCAAGGCTCATGTGCTCCACCCATACCTCCATCTGTGTGGGAAAGTCTTCTCAGGTCAGCACTGTAACAGAGTGAGCAGTTTCTATCTCTATTCCATGTATGGCTCTGCAATTAGTCCTAGACACAGCCTACATGCCAGGGAACTTTTGCCTTCTCTGGAGTCAGAGAAGAAACTCAAACTCACTTTTTATTTATACAAGGCAAAGAAGGCACAACAGTCTGGTTTCCTACAGACATGACCCCCACAGCTGGGTACCAACCCCAAAATTCCGTAGAAGCAGTGCATACCATGGCCTTTCACCACTGCCTTGCGAGGTGATACTGGGAGGACTTCACTGGTGATTTCATCAACCTTCCTCTCCAGGGACATACATAAATCTGGAAGATCTAAAACTTACTCCACACTTCAAATTGCATTTCCCAAGTCTCCTGTGCTGTTTCCCTTTATGATACCCATATTTGCCAAAATATTAACGAATATTTAGCACACCATGGTAGTTCTCTACATATGGTACAGTACGTAAAATCTCAAGACTGCACCGGTGAAAGATACTTTCAATGGCAGCCTGTTATATTATTTAATGTTCATGTTATAATATAAACTATGAGCTAATACTACTGTATCATTCTTGCAGGTTACTACACAAGAAGATATATACGGTATGTATTAATTCATCTAAATGTAAGTAGCTGATAGACTATACTGATTGTTAACTACCCAGTTACTCCAGAAAATAACACATCCTTAACACAAATTCATTTTAAGGAAGAGAATTTAAGTGAATGCACTCACTTCATGTAAAGCAGCGCCTCTTTGTTCGGGCCTGTTGCTAGGCCTTCCTAAAAACCTCAGCTGTTACTTTTGCTAAATATAGCTCTGCTTAGATAATGTCCCCATTAAAGTCATGTCCAAAAGTTACAGCAAGCATGGAGGCCATGAGATTGTGCTTTTTTTAGTGCCAAGACTTAGCTCATGATGCTCAGATTTGGCTGATTGTACTTGTAAGCCCTCAGAGTCCCTGATGCTGGGCTTAGCTGGGGACATCAATGTGACCATTGGGATAGGAATGCAGTTCTAATTTCATGGGTTTCAAGGGTTTTTCAGCAGGCAGAAGGACTGCTTTCCATCCTTGTTTGCTCCTAGTGTCTTATGTTGGGGGTTTAAGTGTGAGCTGTGGATGCAGAAGGAGAACTGTGCTGTCTGAGTGCACAAAGGGAGCTGTGCAGCCAGCTGGTCACTTGAGCAGGACAATACAGACTTACAAGAACATAAAATATGATGGCAAGGGGAAAAAAAAGGAGAGAGGGGGAAATATTGAAAGAGAACAGCTCTCCCGCCTCAATGCTAAAATAACCACAGCTGTGAGGATCAGAAGATTGTGTCACTGAGCTTATATCTACATGACTGACCACCATACCAGTCCCTAAATAGGCTCTGTAAGTTTTGCATGCATTACTGTAATCAGGACCTCCTACAAACTCCTTAGGTTAAAAATCAGGATTTGTATTCTCCCTGGGAATAAGAAAGTGATACTCTTCCTTTTTTTGCACAGAATCTACTGCACCTACAGAGACAGACTCTGAGGACGAACTTATTTTTAACAGAATTCTGGAAGTCAACAAAGGTAATGCCAGCAAAGTCCTGCTTACAATGGATCTCTCTTTGTTACTTTTTGTACTCTTCCTGAGCAAATATTTGATGCCAATCATTTAGTGTCACATGATGGATGATGAAATAGTACCAAACCACAGCATCCCTCTCACAATTAAAACTGCTTTCAGTCATTCCCTGTCTCACCTCAACCCTAGCCAACAGCAGGAAAGTCTGGGAAGCTGATAATGTCCACCTAGCCCAAAAATCCATTTCTTAATGTTTGTCGGGAGCAGATGCTTAGGGAAAAACAGCAAAGGAGGATGAGTAAGGAGTGACACTTTTCCAAGGGTGCTTAGCAAGTGTTCAGCAATCTATTGCTCAGGTATTTCCGTCCTTTCTCATCACAGGCAGCTCTCAGTTCTTGCAAGAAGGTGACATAGTTCCACAAAGGACTCGCAGTGCCATCAACTGTCGCCATTGCAACTGGCCCCAGTCCAGTGATGGGATTGTTCGTGTTCCCTATGTCTTGGATCCTGCTTATGGTGGGTGCAAATTTTGATTTTTTTAAAATGTACTTTATCCAACAAGCTTTAGCTAGAAACCTACTTCTAGTGGCCACAAACAGTTAATTAAATCAATTCTTCAAGCACAGGTGAACTGTAAATTACAAAGACCTTGAAAAGGAAAAAGAAAAGAGATCACGTTTTCTTGAGACATTTGCATCCATATTATTTTGGGTCTGGTCTCTTGAAGACGGGAATGGTCATTCCCTCTAAAGGTACCTGCCAGAATACCTGCCTTTGTAAGGTTCATACCAATTGCAGTGTGGTTTCAATAGCCTACTTTCCATTAGCAAAATAGCTTCCCATAGCAGTCTCCAGCTGTCCAAGTAGAAGATACATCAATAATCACTACTAGAATTTACAAGTAGTTGAGGGAAAAATAAAGGTTCCCACCTGATATTTGGACAAATATCAGTATAAAAGGATCTTGTGTCAGGCTATTAATATCTCAATTTAAATTAATTACTTAGCAAAAAGCAATAAAGAGCCTAGATGAATGTTTCCGTCCATTTACCCTGTTTTTGAGCACATGCGAGATTTTAATGGCACCTGTCATTGTCCTTGTGTGACCACCTGAAATTAAACCTTTCTTCTTCAGAGGAGAACCACATAAAGGGCATTCATGATGCCATGGCAGAATTTGAAACACTGACTTGTGTTAATTTTGTGAAGCGCAAGACAGAACGTGACTACCTCAACATTAAATCTGCCGATGGGTGAGTTGAATGATAAATTAATGAGTTATTTCTACATTGTTTTTCAATTCTTCACTACACTCATTCTGTGTGACTTTAGAGAGGAAAGAGGAATAGATTTAGAGAAGAAACTTTGTTTTATCACAGTGCCAGGGTCCTGTGATATCCTTCTTGGATTCCTTTGCTGTGCAAGGACTCAGCAGTTTCATCAGGTAGTCACCAAAGACATCAAAGTGATGCAGACCATGGGAACACAACATTATCTGAATCACACAGTTGGCTGTCAAGGTCAGAATTAGAGCCTACGAGAGAATTGTTCAACATATATTAGCTTGAAAGCACTGTTCGCCTTAGCTCCAGCTCTGATACAGTGTTTGGCATTATGGAAAGAAAAAAAAAAGTCATTTCTAGTGAGTGCAAGTCATTGTGTACAGAAAGTCAGAGTGCAAGAGCCTCAGTGCTAATGAAGGTCTTCCAGGAAGCTTTAGCAATGATCATACTTTTTGTTGCTTGGTCAGTTTTGCCCTTCTGTGGACTTGATCACAGTGGATAGGAAAGACTCCTTCCACTTCCACATGAGGAGTGTGAAACAAAATTCTCTGTACTGTCCCTTTTCCTGCCTGCCAATAAAAATACCCTAAGTCTTCTCTTGGTGTTCAATGCTTCTCTCAGTTGCTGGTCCAACTATGGCAAAGTCGGAGGTGGACAGACTGTCTCTGTGATGAAAGGAGGCTGCATGTGGAAAGGAATAATTCAGCATGAACTGGACCATGCTCTGGGCTTTTTGCATGAACATTCTCGAAGTGACAGGGATAAACATGTAAAGATCATGTGGGAGTACATCAGTCCAGGTAAGTGCCTTTGCACTCCGCAATGCAGAAAATGGTGCAAATACATCCTACTGTTCCCAGCTCTTCCTTCTCTGAAGGGAGTACATAGGAAACATACTCTAAGTACAATATCATATATTACAGCTGACAGACCAGACTTCAGGAAATTTGAAAACTCCAATAACCTGGGTCTTCCATATGACTATTCCTCAGTAATGCACTATGGCCCGTAAGTAGCAGCAAGGTATTGCTTTTGTTGGAACTCTAAGCTTGTTACAATTGTTTCTGTAATAACTCTCTCCTAACTACGAGTTTCTCAATTTCCCCTTCTGAGAAAAACACTGTGACTCAGTTCAGAGAAGCCACTCTCTAAAATTAATTCACTATCCCTTAGCTTTCTATGGAGAAGCCATTCACAGCTGAATTTGGGAGCAAGGAGGGCTTCTTGAAATTGAGTCTGCTTACTGCCGAACATCTCAATTAAACCCATTTGAACAGCACTGTTAGTCACAACAACCCATGTACAATTCTTATTCTCCTTCCACAGTGTGCCATTAAATCCTGAAATAAGGAATTGTACTTAACAATTTTTCATTAATTTTTGCAGATACACATTCACTAATACCACTGGGAAAGCAACAATTGTACCAATTCCTGATGGATCAGTACATATTGGACAGAGACAGGGACTGAGCAACTTGGATGTGGCCAAAATCAACAAACTTTACAATTGCAGTAAGTATCTCAAAGCCATCCTTAAATCTCCTACTCAGATCCTTCAGAGATGTTTGGGCACACTGCAGAGGCAGCAATTTCTCATCAAAGACTGTGAGACTACTGTCCAAAATTCATGGTACCCGTTGGGGTTACTTTGAGAGAGAACACGAAGATGAAACTGGAGACATGTTGTGATTAGTGAGAAAATGCTTTCTGCTTCCAAATTAAATCAAGCACTTTCATTATTGGCATAAGCAACTGCTGTGCAACTGGCATACCACATTGTTTGCTGCACTGGAGTAATTTGGTTTCTTAATGCTCAGGAGACAAATATAAACCCCGCAAAAGGCTAGGCATCTCTATTGCTCATTGCAGTTTGTATTTAAGACCTGAGTCAAACCAAACCAGTTGTAAGATCCTCTGAACTGGAAGAGTTTCATGATGCCTCACCCAGTTTTCAAATGTCATTCTAAGTTTGTATGTGTTGTTACCTCTTTAAAACTCCAAATTTTAACCTCTGATGAATCAGAGAAATTTCGGTCAAAGGGAAAAATCATGATGAATAAAGTATTATTAGCATGGAAGAAAGCCCAAGCCCTCCTCTTAAGCTTACAATTTAGGCATTGCAGAGACATCATATTTGTGCTTGACTCTTTTAAGATCATTTGACTTCTCTGTCTCAATGGAAAATGGTGTCACCAACTGCAGTGAATTGAAACCTCTCATAGAGGTGCAGAAAGTGATCCCTTGCTAAACTATGGAGCTAATCAATAGAAGCTAATACTTCTCCCAAGCACTACTTTACTTTGCATTTTGAAGCAGATACTTATGTATCATGTGAAAATTAGGATGAGGATATTCTTCATTTTAATCAAGATCAGTCCTTTCTGAAGAGATTGTAATGGTAAGTGAGTGGAAGTTTCTGCAAGCCTGGTGCTGAAGCAAACCTCGTTTCTTTCTCAGGTCGCTGCAGCACTATTCTTGATGCAGCATCAGGGTCACTGAGATCTGCCAACTACCCAAGAAATTATTCAGATAACACCAATTGTGTCTGGCTCATCCGAACCCGATCCAGAAAGGTAATCACGAGTTAATAGTGGTTTTAGAATATGGCTGAACTTAATCCTTTTTGTGTTAAGCATTTTGTGCTTCATCTGCATACCAGTAGCCAGGCAAGATTTCTGCCACGAGAGAGATTTCAGACTAGTCTTTACTTCGAGTCCTTTAACCAGGTATGGGCAAAGACAACTGCAGTTGTGATTTTGAAAAATCTCCATACGCTGGGCTTCAGGTTTGCAAAATCAAGACAAAGCAGTGTGAGCATGGCAGCATTCAGTGGCAGGCCCATTAGATCTGAGCCCTGTAACTTCAGGGGATGAGAGGCAAGGTGTGGTAAGCAGTTCCAGTTCAGGCTTGGCTACAGCTTGAATTTGGTCTGTTTTAAAGGACACTCCTTGAAAGAAGTCACATACCATGCATATTAAAGGCTGGTTTTCTCTTCTTTTCCAGATTTCCCTGCACTTTCAAGCCTTTGAGCTGCAGAAAACCAAAGGCTGTCAGAGTGATTATGTTAAAGTTTATGATGGATCCAGCAAGTCTTCTGCAGTGCTAATGAATAAGACCTGTGGATCAAAGATACCCAGCGACATAGTTTCTTCCAGTAATCTTATGCTCGTAGAGTTTGTCACAGATGCTGCTGATACAGCTTCTGGTTTCCAAGCCACCTTTACTTCTGGTAGGTCTGAGAACAAGGAGAACGGCAAAGAAAAACAATCTGTGTCAAATCAACTTTCCTCTTCACAGAGGAAAAGCATTGTTTGAGGAACTGCTCTCTACAGGAGCTGTCACTTCCTACCTTGTTTTTGATATAACAATACCATTTTCTCATTCAGGCAGATAGGGCTGAGCTCAGGACAAGTGGTGTTAGCCAGGTGCTCTGCTGTTTGCCTTACCTCTCTGATATATGCCATTCCAAAGCATGTGCCATTACGGGTGACATCACTTTAATGTTACTGATAGCATTATTAGCACAGTAGAAAGAGAATAAATCATAAAGCCATATTTAAATATATTGCTTCTCTGAAAAAGACAGTTTCTAATCACTTAGTTCAGAGGGCAAAATGGATCTATGGTGAGCCAGGTCACCCAGCCCCATGGCAAGAAGCGAGACAGTATTTCCATGGTCAGGATCCTTGGAATCTATCCACCTAAAATTTATCTTTTTCTGTCCCGTTTAATTAAGAATTAAGGCCACAACTATACAATTAGGTTACCACAGGCTTCCAAGTTAGCATGTATCAGCTGGAATAAATAAATGCCTGTGTGGGTATCTGTAGCCTACAGCAACTTTACAGTAGTGCAGCTTGCCTTAGTCTGAAAGAACGCTCAGGTCTGTCATATGACCTTTATTTACCATGGGATAAGAACAAGCACACAGAGTTTGGATTAATCTACTGGAATGCAGGAACGTAACTGTATACCCAAAACAAAACAGAAATTTTGCATTGCCTCTCTATAGTGTCTGTTTCTGTCCATGGTAGCTAAGGAAGGAAAGAAGAATAAGAAAACTCCCCACTTCGATGTGTCAACAACTATAAAACAATCCTACTTGCCAGATAAAATGTGATTTAATACATTTTATCTCTTTTCAGAGAGCTCTGAAAGCTAAACATTCTCTCATTTCACTTACAGTGAGGAACCAGAGAAAAACTAGCATCCACAACTGACTTAATGAAGAAGAACCTAGTCTGTGAATATTGAAATTAGTTATTTCCTACTTTGCTCCTATACTGGCTTGGATCAGTAAGAAATTTAATTCTATTAAGAATCGAAGTTTTCATCTTCCTCAGAAAGTTTATTCCCCAAGCCATATAAATGTATGAATTCTATACATCTTGTGTGCTCCCCCTTTTGCCTGCACAGTTAAGTTATTACCTCTTTCTATTTAACAATTGAATAAAAAGCTTCATTTAAAAAAAAGGTTTCCATTTGTATTTTCCTGTAGTCCCACCCATACACACTGTCAATGTGGTCTTACTTCTTAGCTCCCTTCATTTATCCATCGATGTATCTCTTAAGTATACTGCTGACATCATCATATGTTTAGTTTGTTAGCTGAAGAGGCCAGTTACAAACTTTACAAATGAATTTTATAGTCTTGAGCACAAAAAGCTCTTAGATACAGTCTCTTTTCCCAGCCTAACATTTAGGCTTCCAAAAAGTACATCTCCCTTAACAATCCTGCTATATCCTTAAATTTAAAGAAAGATGGACAAGGCAAAACCGCCGCCAGTGAAAGACTGGTACTTCCTATTCCAGTTTTCCTTGTACAGTTCTGTTAGTCACGGGACAACTATTGGTGCTTGTTTATCTGCAAACCATTTTTAGTTTACAGATACATTCAGTCAATCACAGGACAAGAGGTGGAGTAGATAATGCTGCCAGAGATCATGGACACCTTCAGTTCTTTAGGGAAGAATTTTCTTTGCAAGGCAAGTAACTAAACTCTCCTCTTCTGATCTCATACAGAGGACAGAGAGGTGTTAAGAACAGCAGAGCTCTGGGAGAGTTCATTTCATAGCCTTTGCCTGCAATCACACTTTTAAAATTACATACTCTTGACCAAGACAAGCCTGTGACAGATCTAAGAACAAAATAAGCTGCTATTTAACTCTTGCAGCATAGACAGATGGTTAAATATATGACTAACCTGGGTATTTAATACTTGGATATTTAAGTCTAAAAAAAGAGATACATTTCCTGCTTTTACTCTGTAGCACTAGGAACCTTGGAGTTTTTCTCATAGAAATAAATTTCTAGAAAAGAACAGTGGGAAATGAATTTGAATCTCAGAGTAAATTTTATGTGACAAATTATTAATTCCTTTACTTTTGCTCAAGGTGGCCCCAAAAAGACTATTTGCAAGAATTTGCTCAAAGCCCTGTCTGCACTTACACTATTTGATGAAGAATCGGTCTTGATGGTAACTTAATGGTAGAGAAACTTGAATTCAATTGACGATTCCCTCTGTATGCACAGTGGCTGTGCAAATGTCTCTGAGCACAGTGATTTTGAGTCTGCTTTAGAAGACATTTCTTCAGCTCTTCAGACACTGCAAAATGGGTTCAACTTCTGATACGTTGTTCTAGTTACTCACAGCAGTCAAGTGTGGTTATCATAAAAGGAGTTGCCTTTCTGATATATTGTTAAAAATGCAGTTACAGGGAAAAATATTTGACAGTTGTGATTTCTGAGCCCCTACAAAATAAAATGGAGGAAACACCACTACAAACCCAAAACCTACTGGTGGATTGGTGAGCACCCATGTCCTAGAAATTTCAGGTGGGATTAAGGTGTTCCACAGAGCAATGAAAAGGCAATTTCAGGTGATTTCACTTCTTACACTTGAAGGAGGGATAATGGTTTCAGTAGATGAGCTTTCTGGAAAAGAGGTCTGAAATACTGTTGGCAATGACTGAAAATTTAATAAAACTGTGATCATCTGTGTATTGCTAAAATAATCAGAAGTTTTCTTTTAATGGGAAATTAAAGTAATCTGTGTTAAAAAAAAAGAAACCCAGTAGATGGTAAGACCCTGCTGTTCCCCCTTCTAATTCCACTGGAAGAGGAGCTACTTCCCTGCCAAGAGGCAGCCAGCAGAGCCCAGGCACATGTGGGGTGGTCTGATCCCTGTTACACAGAGCAGAGGTACAGCTGGTCACAAAGACTGAGCCAAGGTTCACCGTGGGTATGTGACCCGTCACTTGCCCCAGGGTAATTCTTCACAGATAGCTTCAGCTCAGGATGTTGGAAGCAGCACAGGACAGTCACTGATCCCACCCAGCCTGCTGGACAAGGGAGTACTTCCTGAAGCAGGGAAAGCAGCATCATAAATCACAGCTGGGATTGTCTTAGACCCATATCCAGGAGTGTACTCAGCCTTCCCTGGGACAGTAATAGGCATCTCCCTCAAGCAATCCTAGTCTGGAAGCTATTTCAGCAGGACAGAGCACTAGGCATATTGAGAGGCTTCCCTGCAGGTTTCCATTTTTGGGGTGCTGCCCCAGAGGAGAGAAACTGGGATTTCTGCTTCTGGTGGTGGATCAAACCCTGTTTGGCCATATGGAAACCTTCACATATACAAAGCCTCCCAGGGATGTGGCAGAACATCTTTTTTTGGGACACCAGCTCTTTCCCCAAACTACATTCATAGCAATCTAGCCAGGCCAGTCCTTGTGGAGAGATTCTTAACAGAAATATGAAGATTGTCAGGAAATGTGCATGTGTGAGAGAGCACTGAGAGAAGCAGCAGAACAAGGGTTACAAGAACAGCCTGTATCGATAACAAGGGACACCATTCCCATGACACTGCACCCAGGAGGATCATGGAGGAATGCACTGTTTATGGCATGACAGGCTCTGTATTCCATTCAGGCAACAGCAGAGGCAGCTTGTCAGTGGCAGATCCTGCTGGCAAGTGTGCAGCTACTAAATGAACCATTCCTTTTTCCTGTTACCCCAACAGGAAAACAGACCTACCCTTCCAGCCATGGCAAACAGTTTGTTTGAATACTACTCTTCTGTGGGAAGGCACACAGCTGTAATTCCCATGCTTATTTCAGGTGTAGGATGTCCCCTCGAGCTTTGCTGGCCCCAGGACTCAGAGCTGTGTTGAGATCAGGCCTTGAGCACAGGTAGGACTGCCCAAAACAGAGAGACAGATTCCCCCTGCCCCCTCCCCAGTGACGGGTGGGCCAAGCCCTCTCTGCAACAGCAGCAGGAGAACATCAGCTGCACAATTTGCAATTTTACTGTCCATTCACTAAATGATTATAATGATTAAGCTTCTCCCGTCTCTCCCCAGGTGACTAGTTTCTGTGGAAAGTACTACCTTGTGGAAAGTCAGTCTTTAACCAGCTGCCACTTGTGTTCAGACATTGTGCTTGAAGGGGAAGATACTGCTTTACAGAAATGTAGTGCAGTGCCCTATATCTTAGCATCAATACTTCTATTAAAAAGAAGTTCTGTGTTGCAGTTCTACTGCTAACCCTTCAATAAACCTTTTAGCCCTCACTGAAGTAGAGAAGAACAAACACTAAATCTACCTAACTGCCCAAGGGATGAAAGAGTTCTGTAAACAGCTCTGGTATGGACCACTGAATAGACAACTGGAACAATTTGGATTTCATAGCAAAAATGAAAATTAGTTCTACATTTATAAATAACATTTTCATTCAAGGTTATAGTCCAATTTGCAATCTTCCCCTTGAATTGAACTGATGCATGTGCTGGTGATAAACTTGAAAGGATTTTAGCTTGGTCATGGATAGGATCTTCTTCCATTGTCACACAGGCTTCCTGTGTTGAGAAGGAAAATTTTTTTTACCGATATCTTTCACATTATTATTTTATATGAAAGGTAATTTTTCCCTTGCATTATAGAAAGGTGGTAACTTTTAGTCTGTTACACTGCTTTCAATATTCAAAAGAAAAAAGAATGTGCAAACAAGCACAACCTTCCTCCTTCAGTTCTAGAACACACAGTCATTCCAAGCAACTACTCTGTATGTCATTTTAGCCTCAAAGCAAATGGTATCATCCTCTACTAGGAGAGTCTAGGAAAACAGTTACAGCTTAAAGCACATTCAGAAGTTCATTAAACAACAATGTGACTCTGTATCTTTAATGAGTACCTGTCTTTTTAAATGAAGTGATGGACAAAAGAGTGAGAGACACAACAACTGAAATTAAAATAAAACATTTTTATTTGGCACTAATGGGAAAAATAGATATGAAAAGAATAACCTTCCCCCCACCACCATTTTATCATATTTTCTTTGTTTATAGATAAAGAAATCCCACATTTCATTCCTATTCTCTTCAGCTTTGATCACGTGAGGCAAACGCCTTTAGTTTGGCATAACCTATTACAGATCATAGATTAGCCACAATTTTTGAGTGACTATTGTTCCGGAATTCTCATGTGGTAAGGAAGCTTTGCCTGTGTGCTTAGCAACTGGAAACATTGGCAACTGTGGCCAGCAAATGCTTTAATCCTCAAGCAATCCATGAATTATAGCAGAGAAG
Source organism: Zapornia atra (assembly GCA_013400835.1). NCBI lineage: Eukaryota > Metazoa > Chordata > Aves > Gruiformes > Rallidae > Zapornia > Zapornia atra. Next base: position 66,853 of record VZTU01018379.1, on the reverse strand, counting down.
TATTATATTAGGGTAAACTTCATATTTATTTATAAACTCCTGGAGTAAGCATGTGGAAAATCATACAGTTAAAAGATACTGACCTAATTCCATTATATTTATCATATATTACTTTTACTATTTATTCCAGGTACTGTAACTATGCAGCATCTTAATTGTGGCCCAAAACTGAAGAGACAATTGCAATGAAATGAACCACGACAAAAAAAAAGAACCATTTCTCTTCAAATGGGTTCTCAAAAAGCTGTAACTATGAAACAGTCATTGTGCAGAGAAGAGATCGTTCTGGAGAGGTGTTTATTCTTTTTTATTAACTTGAAAATTTGGATACCTGGATGCTAGCACACCAGTGGATAAAATGTGGAATCGTTTTTCTGTCTTTTTAGGGGAGCACAAGGAAACGCTAGTAACAGGAATGAGGGCTAATGCATCTATCTATTCAAGATGTCACCTTAATAGAATTGTATAAAGTGTTACTTTGAGAAAGTAACACTGTGTATAAATAGATAGATATTTGCCTAAAAAGACAGAAGTAAAAATTGACCATCTACAGGCATACCAGTCAATAAGCAAACAAGAATTCCATGCTGGATGGCCACTCATGCAAAAAGCCAAACCCCATTCAGCTGGGTTTTAGGGTGGATCTAAGAATTCTCATCATCTTCATCACCTTTTTCCATGTATACCAGCCTGACGGTGCGCTGGATGCCACTTGTGCCTCCACGGGTTTCTGTTCCTCACAAGCAGTACCTCCCACTGTCGCCGGCTGCTTTTCTCACCGACCATCCTGCGACAAAGTGCCCAGCAGCTGCTTTCTCCCCCCACATCTTCCAGACGGTTTCACGCTCACGTTTTTCTTCTTTCTTCACATCTCCCATGCCCATTGCTCCAAACTTCGTCTCAGCTCTCCTCCCCACGGATGTCCGCCAGCAAGACCGCAGGGAGCAAATACC
>VZTU01018379.1:0-65618 GCA_013400835.1 Zapornia atra | reverse complement strand
GAAATTTCAAGCTAAAACGATGAATTTAAAAAAAAAAAAAAATTGAGTGAAAGTTGCAAAGACAAAGGCTCTTGACCGGTTGCTAAGCCCCTCGCAGCTGGGTTGTCTAATGTGTACTGCTGGTCTCCAAGCATGTCAGTTGTAGTCATTGTTTTCATAGCCAAAGAGGTAGGAAAAAAAGCAGTATCAAGCTAGAAGTTTTAAAGCCATTTTGGAAATCCTAGCCCCGAGATGTCTATCCTGGGTATTGCCATAGGAACACTGCTCCTCCTGTCTTGCAGGAAATGTCCAACTCCACTACTGGAAAATCCTCTTGCAATTTTCCACTTGGACAACTGTCTCGTCCAAGGTTCTATGGCATGAAGATCCTGCCAACTAGTGTGTGCTGGTGAGTTATAACTACACTTTTTCACATTTAACTCCTAAGTGTGTTTACTTGAAGCTATAGAATCTGGGGTGATGCTTAAGGCTCCTTTTTGCTCCCACATTTATTGTTTGTTTGCTATTGCTACAAACAACTGTTATTTTTTTCTGTACAGTCACACATGCCTGTACATAATCTATTTAAATAAAAAGGAAAATAATTGGAGAGAAAATGCACAGAGGGAAATTCATGTTTGTAATTACCTCCTGTTGACTTTTAAGCTTTCATTTGCAATATACTTAAGTGTTCCTGTATATGGCAATCTTGGAGAAGCTTCTATATTGAGTTTAGCCAAAAGGAGTTAAGAATCTGATGCATTTTAGGAAGATGCACAATCACCTTATGGAAATTCAGAAATAATGTTCTAGCAGAAAATAGTGCAAGATTATCTCAAAGCCCTCATCTTCCAAAGTGCATTGGTTCATCACTGTCTTATACTTTGCCTTCCCTAGCTTGTATAGATCCACTTCTCAAATGCTGCTCATGAGGTTTCCTAACATATTTAGCTGTAATTTATCACATTTGTAAATTGCTCCTTTGTCCTGGATTCAACTGAGATAGGGTCAATTTTCTTCCTAGCTGCTCAACACACTGATGTTTTTTGTTGTCGCCAGGTAGTTGCAGCGTCTACACTAAATCAAGGACTTCTCAGCTTCTCACACCCTGTCTGGTGCAAAAGAAGCTGGGAAAGCACAGCCAGGACACTGATCCAGGCTGGCCAACAGGATATTCACTACTATAAAACTTCACGTTTCAGATACAGCCGGGGAAGCTAGCTGGGAGGTGGATTTGCTGCTCAGAAACAGACCAGGCATCGAATTGTTTTATTTTCCTTTTACATGTGGCAAGCAATTGCATTTGTGCATCACTTTTGGTATTATTATTGCTATTATTATTGATATTATCTTCCTTTGTTGTTCTATTAAATTGTCTTAATCTCAACCCACAAGTTTGGGGTTTTTTTTCCATTGTCCTCCCCATCCCTTTGGGCAAAAGGGAGTGAGTGAGAAGCTTCATGGTGCTTAGCTGGGCCAAAACCATGTCATCCCATAAGTAAAACAGGAGAATGTAGGTCAGTGGAGTGGAAGTAATAAATAAGGGTGTTTGTTGTGGTTTTACTCTAGCCAGCAGCTAAGTGCCCCACAGCCTCTGGCTCACTGCCCCTTGGCAGGATGGAGGAGAGAATCGAAAAAGCAGAAGTGAGAAAACCCATGGGTTAGGAAAGACAGATTAATAAGTAAAGCAAAAGCCACACACACAAGCGATGCAAGACAAGGAATTCATTCACTACTTCCCATTGTCAGGCAGGTATTTGGACATCTCCAGGAAAAGCAGGGCTCCATCACATGTAATGGTTACTTGGGAAGACAAATGCCATTGCTACAAATGCTGCTTCCCCCTTCCTTTCTCTTCCCCCAGTTTTATATACTGAGCATGGTGACATATGGTATGGAATATCCCTTTGGTCAGGTGGGGTCAGCTGTCCTGGCTGTGTCCCCTCCCAGCTTGTTGTGCACCCCTAGCCATCCTGCTGGCAGGGCAGTGTGAGCAGCAGAAAAAGCCGTGACTGTGTAAGCACTGCTCAGCAATAACAAAAACATCTCTATGTAACAACATCATTTCTATCTTATCAACACTGTTTTCAGCATAGATCCTAAACATAGCCCCATACTAGCTACTGTGAAGAAAATTAGCTCTATCTCAGCTGAAACTGGAACACTACTGGACTTGGCTTGTGGAAATCCACATTCAACACTGAGTTTTGAATGTAATAATAAGAGATAGGACAAGGGGCAATGGCTGCAAATTGGAGCACAGGAAGTTCTGCACCATCATGTGGAAGAACTTTTTCACAGTGAGGGTGACAGAGCCCTGGGACAGGCTGCCCAGGGCGGTGGTAGAGTCTCCTTCTCTGGAGATATTCAAGACTCGTCTGGACGCCTATCTGTGTAATATGAGGTAGGGAGCCTGCTTTGGCAAGGGGGTTGGACCCGATGATCTCTCGAGGTCCCTTCCAACCCCTATGATTCTGTGATAAGAGGAGTAAAAGGAGAAGCTGTTTATGTGAACATGCAGAGCTGTAGGAGACCCCAAGACTTGATTCATGTAAGGTATTACAGGCTTGGCTTGAGACATATTATTAGAATCTGAAATATCACTCAATTCTCAGAAAGTGCAAATAATGAGAGAAATAAGTGAGAAATAATGGGTCCTATGGTTATATTTAAACTTCCAAATATAATTCTTTTAAGCTCTTAGAACTCAAATAGCTGTTGGTAGGATTGCAGAAGTGCAAGAGAGCTTAAAATACTGCTTTCTGCATGAAACCTATTTCTAGTTTCTGCAATCAGTAAAATCATCACATTCAAAACCCAAACGAAGTAGTTCCTAAAATGTGATCTGTTTTTAATCCTGCTGCTTTTCACAGTAGTTGGCAAGATATTTTGACAGATGCAATACTGTGTTTGGTATAATAAGAATCGTGCTCCTTTTTGACTTAATTCCAGATTAAGACATTATTTTTAGCCAACATATGTGAGATTTTAAACAGATATCTGGAATTGTTTTCTGTAGCTAAGCAGTACACAGATCCCAGCTGATGGGCAACACTCCAGTTCAAAGTGTTCCAGAGACTCTAACTGCTGGTAATGTTTCTTTCTAGCATTTGTGTGCATTGTGTATCTGCATGATGACACCACATACCCCTGGGTAATCTCTGCATAGCGTTGTTTGATATGAGAGGGGAAATGTTTATAAAATATCATGTAAATGAAAGAGTGGTAACAAGCTGTTTAAACTCATCAGTATTGCTCCAAAATCTTCTATAATATCCTCTGCATATTAAAATATAGCTACCAGTAAATATATTTGCAAAACTAAATTTATTTTTAGTTTGCTTAGGTCTGAAGTTTGTACCTGGTTCTGTTTCTGTCGGTGTCTGTTAGAGTGCCCTACGCCTAGATTTCACACAATAAAGAACCTTACTCCAACTATCCTGTGAGAAGATCTATTTCAATAGTGATAACAGTGTTCAAGCAGTTTTTGAAACAGAAAAACCAGACCCTTCCTTGCAGAATATACAACTCTTCTCCCCCTAGAATAGTATTTAGGATAGGGCTATGCACATGTGCTGGCAACGAGTCCTAGTCAACTGTGTAAAAATGAGAGACTTGCAAGGTACAGCAATTTTAAAGTCTGCACATTTCTGTTTAAATCAATTGTACAGTTGTACAAACTGTTGATACACAGTTCCGTGAAACTTTTTATTACTCTTGCTAATCTAGTCAGTAATCACAAAATGAGAGGCAATTCCTAATGTATAATTTATTCAGTACATTATTTTCTTTCTTTGTGTTCACAAAATGCTCAGAAAATTCTCACATAACTTTAATGCCTGAGCTTGTAAATTTATTTGATGTGAATATTTATATGTGTGAATATTTTATGAACAGTTTGTTGTGGATATCCATGATTTAAATTATAGCATTAATTCAGTGTCTAAGTAGTACAGTTTCTGCATTGTGCCTTCTGCAGCTTACCCACACATTTCCCATTTAGAATATGAAGTGTGAATAATCACATTCAAACATATATTTTGGAACTATTTAAGCTTTCACATTTAAATTTATTTTTGCAAATTAAAGTAAGGCTTGGTTTTGTGGTTTTTTTTGGATTTTTAAAAAATTCTAATGAATATTAGAGAATGTTTTTCCCATTGCTTACTCAGCTCTAGTAAGTGCATTTTGCTGACCTAGATTTTCCCTGAAGTTTCAGCACTTGAGTACAGTCCTATTCCTTTATTTCATCTTCTAGACTATTTTGAAAAGTTCCTACAGGCTAGGAAGGATTTGTCACAGTACGGTACAGATATCTTCATTCTTGTGAAATCTCTTTATCAAGTGCAGTCCTTTGGGATACTTTGATGAAAGGTTCCCAAAGATATAGGATTTTTTTCCATATACTTTCTAAAGACGACAGTCAACCTCTCTTCAGCCTAGGAATACATTGCTTAAAATTAAGAACATATGTATTTATAAGGTTTAACAGAAACACTTTCTTTAAAGCTCTAGATTGTCTTCTGGTTCCTTTAAAATCAGTTACAGTTTACTTACTACAATAAATGCAAATTCAAGTTGTGATATTTAGGCACTTGGCTCTAGCATGACTATGCCTTTTTGTTCCCTAGCTGTAAACTCTACATTTCCTTCATTACAAGGTGCAGTGGCTTAAGAAGCTGTTCATAAAGTGCTTTCAGATAATCAAGTCAAAGGTAGCTGAATGAGGGCAAATCAGATTCTGTAAATATTGACCATGGGCAGAAGCTGTATTACCTATAAAAATAATTTTTCATATTTTCAAAATAAGCTTCAGTTAAATCTGCAGGTTGCTAGTGCTTGAAAACATATTTTCACCTCTGTAGTGTGGGAATCTGATATGAGGAGTGTCTTGAAGTTATCGTGGCAGTGGTGAAAGAATCACCAGGGAAGGCAGAAGAAAGAATTTGGGGTTACTCAAGCCTTACTTAATAACTCATCTTCTATGAGGATGACTGACTACTGGCACATGTTGCTCAAAGCATTGGGGAGTCATTATCCTTGGATATGTTAAAAAACTGTCTGGACTTGGTGCTGGGAAACCAGCTGTAGATGACCTTGCTTGAGCAGGGGGATTGGACCAGATGATCCCCAGAGGTTCCTTCCAACCTCAACCATTCTGCGATGCTGTGGGTGTAGGGGAGGTAGCAGCATGTGGAAAGAGGGAAAGAATCTGATGGTTGTACTTTAAATGGAACATGTAGTGAAAACATAATTGGGAGGTAAAAAGAGTTTGGGAGCTGAGGAAGGGCTAAAGCATCTCAGGACACAGGATAGTGACCAGGAACTGAAAATGGATTTTCTTCTTCTAGAACATGATTTGGAGTTATTGATTACTTGACATTGGAAATTTTGGCAGTCAGAGTGTCAGAGGGTATTATCAGCACTGTTGTAGAGCAGCTAAATGCATGTTTTTATCCTTGATCAAAATCTCTTCTTCTGACAATCTCAATTGACATATTAACTGTCTCTTCTTGTCATTTGGGAGGATTATGTCATTTTGATGAAAGAGCTGTTTATGAATCTCACATATCTACATGAGAGCAGGGCATGTTGCCAAGCTTTTTTCCCCTCCACACAAATGCGTGATTTCACTTCTGATTGGCTTATTTATTCCATCACTGCAGGAGCAATTTCTTTCTGTTGAGTACAGAAGTTGTTTTCTTCTCCTGGACATGTAGGAATATGCCAGCCTTTTGCTTTTGAGATTCACCTCTTCCTTTTACAGAGGGAGAAGCAGTCCAACTGCAAGGATTCCACAGTGTCTAGAGAGGATCAGTTCTGGGAGGAAGTGCAGCTATCTCAAACTCAACTTGGGTAAAACTGAAGAAACGTTTTCCCTTCCTCCTAGTCCAAAAGCCTAGCCCATGAGAATTTTCTCACATAAGAGCCAGCTTACGGGAGAAAATTCAAAAAAGTAGCAGAAATATTGGCATATTAGAAAGCAGAATATTGGCATATTGGCTGAATCACAAAGTCAGTGAAGGGGATGTTTAGTCTGGAGAAGAGGAGGCTGAGGGGAGACTTTATCACCGCCTACAACTACCTGAAGGGAGTTTGTAGAGAGGTGGGCAATGGTCTCTTCAGCTGAGTAACAGGAGATAGGACAAGGGGAAATGGCAAGAAGCTGCACCAGGGCAGGGTCAGATTAGATATTAGAAAAAATTTTTTTACTGAAAGAGTTGTCGGGGCCTGGAACAGGCTGCCCAGGGAGGGGTTTGAGTCACCTTCCCTGGATGTGTTTAAAAAAAGGGTAGATGAGGTACTTAGGGATATGGTTTAGCACAGGACAGGAATGATTGGACTTGAACTTTTCCAACCTTGTGATTCTGTAAGTCTGGCATGTGCAAAACCCCCAAAGACTGAAATGAGAACTCCAGCAGTTGCCTATGCCATTTTGTCCAGAGGACTCTCATCCAAATACCCGATGTCACTGGGCAGTTTGGGTTTGCTATTTGGGAAACCAATTCTTACATTTCTTCAGGGCTTGAGACGATATTCCAGACATTTCCATCACCCTCCGTATGAGAGACAAACCAAAGTCAGAAAGAAAGAAGCTGGCAGCTGTGTTAGCAGGTGTCATATTAACAGCCATACTGTTGGATGGAATCGGTAAATGCCATGTGGTAGATGAAGACAAACTACCCAATAAGCTAAATTTGCAAAAGAAAGCAACTAAAACAAAAGGCACTACTTAATTAGTTATATTTAATGTCTTAATTCTGCCAGTTCTTTTTTTCAGTCCAGTGTGTTCTGGATAAAACTCTGCAGATTTTTTCTTTGGGTTTTTAAATTTATTTTTTGTGTTTGATAATGTTTCCATTGACTGAAAAGATTATTAAGGAAAAAACCCCAACTATTGAGATTAAAAGAGCTTCAAGTAGCACACACAAAAAGCTTCAAGTAGCAGAAGCAAAACCAACAGTGAAAGTGAAGGCGAAATCTAAAAGAAAGTAAAAATGAAAATAACAATGCTTTGCATCTATCTTGTATAAATTTCCTTGCTGTGATTTTGTGTGTGGAATACCAGTGCATTTCACAGAGTCATATCTTCTCTTTTAGTGACTGATGTAATATAAAAGTTTTCCTCCAGAAAATCAGTATTTTACAAAAATTTAAGACAGCTCTTGTTTCCACAACTGACAGCTCCAACTCTCAGTGTTTTTACTAAAAGCCATGTAGGTTATTTTTTCAGTGTTTACTGCCAGTAGCCTTTTTTTTTTTTTTTTTAAAATTGACAGCATATGTAGTTATTGATGCTTGGCATGATATGTAGAGAATTCATAGGAATGTTGCATGTTCATGGAAGAAAAGTCTAGAACGCCAAGTGTTGGCAATGAACCAAAACCCAAAAGTGCATTTTACAGAATACTTCACACTTTTCTTTACAAATTGCACCCATTCATTTGCTATACCTTAATTCTGTACCCAGGGCCCATAGCAGCACATGTCCAGCAAAGGGCAAAACCACCTTCATTTTGTCCTCTGAAAGTCGCTTAGCTCACTGCCCCGTGGAAAGAGACGTATAGGCTATATATAGGTGCCGCACACAAATGCTAATCAGCCAAATAAGGCTGCTTTATCAGTGAATAGGTGAGTCAGCAAAGCATCTGCAGAGAGGAAAGCAAGCATGACTGTTGCTAAGATACCATGGTTGCAACACAAAAAGTAATACGAATTGAGTTTCCCTGTTAAGAACTTACTGCAGCGTATGTATAGTAATCACAGCACATAGAAAAAATAGTGGGCATCCCACATGTACGGGAAGTTTGCTCACATGGTGCAGTAGAGCAGGGCCATAGGTAAGAGCACTGGGGTCCATCCTGATGGAAATAATAGGCAGAAGTGACAGATTAATAACGAGTTGATGTGTGTTCATTTTATTTTTTTGCTATGAATGTGGCTGATGGAATTGGCTTGAATTTTGACGGAAAATTTTAGGTTATATCAGGTATGAGTATCTGAGTGTTAGTATCTGTGTACTGCAAACCATCCTAATCTCATTAATCCAGGTTTAGGACTTGCATGAAGAATTGGATTTACTGAAAAGCATGCTTGTTTTAGTTGAGTGGAATGTGGTAAGTGATTTCAGAGCTGGAACCATTTCTCAGCTGGAGACATTGTCATTTGCATTTGAAAATAATGTTGCAAATAACACTGTACTTTAGGAATCGATATGTGATAATGTAGTAATTGAAAAATTTTAAAATCTTCCTAACATCCTCAAGCAAGCTACTATTTAAAATAGATAGGGTTCTTTTCCAGTTCCAGAGGTTGGCGAGAGACCTATTTTTCCTTGGGCAGCTAGTGCATACTATATAGATAGTAAAAATAGGACTTGCTTTTTTAGAAGAAAATGATTACTAAGTAGCCTGAGGTCTTGAAAAACCAGAACTAAGATTCTCCTGGTGTTAGTATACTCTGATGTGAATGTTGTTGTGTTTGTACTGGTACTGGTATCAAGTGTTTTATATAAACAAACCATTTATTGTTTTGAAGTTCTCCTGACTGCTGACTTGTAAAATGGATGATGCTTTAATTGTATGTCAGTTTTTAAAGAACATAATGGAAATCTAAAGCAAATTCTTCAGAGCAAGAGTGAACTTTAATTTTCAGTCTTGTCTAAGAGAAGGTGTGCAAGAAGTTGAACAAGTAGGTCTTATTTGCCTATTTATATATGAAAGTAGAAAATATGGAGCCAAGGCAGGGATAATGATACAGCAGAGAGCATAGAGAAATGAAGGTTCTGAGAAAAACAACAATGATGGGGGAACAAGCATTTTAAAAATAGGGGGGGTGGTATGTTTCTCCTTTTCCTGTTAGTGAGAATTTAACTGGAGTGCCACAGCTTCTCAAGTATGAAAAGCCAGTTCCCTTAGGGCCCAGTAATACCTCTCAGGTCCCATGGACTTGTGTACCTTCAGGTTCCTGAGATGGTCTTGAACCTGATCTTCCCCTATAGTGGGCAGTTCTTCATTCTCCCAGCCCCTGCCTTTGCCTTCTGTGGATAGAGTGTTTGCCAGTGAAGACTGAGGCAAAAAAGTCATTGAGACTTCTCCAAATCCCAGGTCACCAGGTCTCCCATTTCCTTCTGGAGAGGACCCAGATTTTTGCTATTCTTCCTTTATCAGTTATGTACCTATAGATGCTTTTCTTGTTGCCCTTGATGTCCCTGGCCAGATTTTATTCTATCCAGACTTCAGCTTTTCTAACCTGAGCCTTCTCTGCTTAAACAATTTCTCTGTATTCCTCCCAGGAATACAGCCCTTGCTTCCACCCTCTGTAGGCTTCCTTTTTGTGTTTGAGTTTGCTTACGAACTCCTTGTTCATCTGTGCTGGACTCCTAGCATGTTTGCCTGACTTACTCTCTGTTGGGGTGTGTCCCTCCTGAGCTTGGAGTAGGTGCCTTGAATCCAGCTTTCCTGGGCCCCTCTTCCCTCTTAGTACTCTAACCAAGCTGGTCCCTGAAAGAGGCTAACGTCTGCTTTCCTGAACTACACGGTAGTGGAGTCTGACATACTGACATGATGCTGAATGGGGAAATTTCCAGAGTGTTTAGATTCCGAAAAACTCACAAAGTTTAAAATTCCATCAAGGATAAACCCCTGCAGATGGCAGCAGCGCTCTAAACTTCAGCACTAGTGCACGGTGTTTGGTATAGTCTGAGCCAGAATCCCCTACTGAAGACACTGATTTCCATAGACTATTAGTGTGACATGTTTTTCTAGTAGTCACTGTGTTATTGATGCTTTTTTTTTCAGTATAAAGAAGAAAGTTTTAAGACTCGTCAAATAGCCGAAGGATGTTTTTAAACCATATGGAATCCCTCCAAGTTCCCAATGCAGATGTCATCTACCCCTCTGTTTCAAATACTGCAGGTGTGGGTTGTTTGGGGTTTTTTTGTTTTTTTTTTTTCAGGTTTTTTTTTTCAAATGTTTTGCATCCTTCAGGCTTGCAGCAGGAATTTGGTCTATCTGACTTGGAGTAGCACAGCACACTGATACTTCTATAATAGCCAGTTCAGCTGTAGCAAAATTTAAGTGACTGTTAAATCCTTCAGGTGGCAGATACCTCTTTCTCTACTGCATCAGAAACAGAGTAAATGGATGGATCCAAATACCTGAAAAGATATCCCTGCTAATCTACTTGGATATGAAATACTTTTTCCCTTCCTTTTACTAGCACTGTTGACCTAAGCTGATTTTTTGAGCCTGTCATGCTGCATAGGCTCTTTTTTCCTTGCTCTAATGCCTTTATCTCCTTTTACTCCTTTTCTCACTAATACTAATCCATCTTGTAGTTTGTATTACCCATCTTTACATCTTCATCATCTCTTTGCAGTTGCTAATATTCAGTTTTACTAAGATAGAAACAATCCAGAAGAATAATGATCAAATGGTACCTTATGCAGGTAAACTCATCTTTAGAATGTCTTTATTTTGCAGTAGTCCCACTACACTTAATGAATAGCTTAGTACCCATTACATTTGCACTGAATTTAAATACTTTGACTGATCCTTCTTTATCTTCAGTGAAGAAGCTACTGTTTTCACTATCATTGCTTTGTCTCGGTGCTTATATTTTAATTTATTCAGGACAATTGCAGTGTCTTCTTACTTTATGTACAAAGTCTCTGCATGTCATGCTTGATTAATGACTGATTGTTAGCAAATGACTGTCTATTTTGACACAGTTTCCTAGCTGGATTCATCAAAAAGACGCAGTATGAAATGCTTTACTGACAATCTAAGCATACTCTTTGAAGCTTTGACATGTTTTTGATGTCAAGGTGTTGATGTCTCAAGAGTGGCTTTGAATCACATGGGTAGGACAGCTCTGTTGAGTTGTGCAGAAGATTTATTTCTCCAAGCCTGTAAACTTCTGTACTCTGCTCAAATCTGCTCAGTGTGTAGCTAAATATCTTCAAACATAGGCTGGGCATGGGATTTTTGTTAGTACTCTACTTCCTGTCCCGTAATTTTGTATAGCATTGCTGGATGCTAAGGCAGTAGGGAAAATTATTCCTGTAAATCCTTTGGGATGCTTCAAGATGAAAGGTGTTATGTAAATTGTTGCCAATTTTACTATTTCATATACTGTGAACTGATGAAAGACAGTAAGGGAATGGCAGTTACCTCTCAATATAATATAAAACTTGCCTTAGGTAAGACCATTATGCTTCCTGAACACTTCATTCACTCCCAGTGGAAAACCAATGGTGGCATTTGCTGTTTTCATAACAACCCAAACAGGTTACTGTGTCTCTTGACTGTCTGGCTACCTCCTGATGGCAAAACAGCAAAGAAGTAATATGAGAAACAACTCTGCTGAAAATAACCAGCTATCACCACTGAAGCGCATGGATTCATTCCTACTACAGGTCTGCTTCCCCTACAGCAAATTCCTTCTATTCCTTCTCCCACAGTGCTTGAATGCTGCCCTGACTCTCTTGGGCATTCCCCCATGCTTTTTTTTTTTTTTTTTACTGTATAAGCAGGAGAAGAGGACAGGATAAAGGGAAGGGAGAAGGCATTGATGGAAATCTGCCTCTGTGTGAGTAAACTACTGAGCAAATAGGATATTAAGGAAAAAAGAAAACAAAATAAAGGAGCTCAGCTGCCTAAAATGCCAGAATCCTGGGATTTAGACACTTAGAAATTTGGTTTTTTTGGTTTGTTCATGTCAGTGAGAGAAAGAGAGAGAGAAAATATAATACTGCACTGTATCATAGCTACTTTGTTGGAAAGTTAACAGTGAGAATGACCAGGAAGAAAGAAACAAAAGCAAGACTAAGGGTAGCTGTGCTTGGAGGTCTGCACAGGCCCAACAGAAGACATCACTGACACCTCTGAGCAACAGATGATGTGTGGGAAAACCTGAATACTCTCCCACTAGCCAGTCTATTAGTACAAAATCAGATGAACCATAGCATTTGAGACCCCTGCAAAATAAAAACATACTGTGATCGAGAAATCAACAGCTGCCAGAGCTGAAAGACAGTCAGGTTTACAGTAAAGATAAAACCCCTTTTTGGCTGACAAGGATGGAAAGAGCAGAGGAGTCTACTTGTATAGATAGGGATGTTCTACATTGTGGAGTTGAGTAGACCAGTACAAAGAGTAACAAAAAATTATGATGCATCAAGCTAACTACAGCAGTCATTCAAGAGGAAACACAGTTTCCACTGTCTCTGAACAAAGAGTTTCACTTAATTCAGTGGTAATTAAAGCCTTTAATGGAAAATCTGAAGATATTAATTTGAAACCAACTGTGGGCAAGAGTGAATATGCACAGAAAGATCTGAGGTGGCCTTTGTAAAGCCTTAGTGGTCAAATTTTGCAGTGAGGTGTTTGTGTACAAGTGTGTGGCTTTATATATATGTGTGTGTATGTACATATTTGTGTGTGTATCCTTACATATGAATATGTGGAGAGATTTTATCTTCACTGGACATTTTGCAGAATAACTGGGAGCAGCCTTGAAAGTCACCATGCTCAAACAAGTTCAAGAAACAAAGCAGCAGGAGTAAAATAGCACCATGTACATTTTTATGTGGCAGTTTCAAAATTCTGAAAAGGGTCTCCCAGATTGCAGCGGTGACTGGCTCAGACTGGTGCACCAACTCAGAAGCACAAATTAACATGCACAGCAACGGAGATTTTGAAAACTAATTTTTGTGGGCAATGAAATAACGGTAGGTTGGTGGTTTGGGGCTTCTTTTAAATGAGTTTGACTATTTAGAATTTATTTTCGGGGAACTTTGTCCATATGGAATGCTACTAGAGCTGTAATGTAAATATTGTTAAATGGAATGGTGTGTCCACAGGACTGTTAAACTTTCTGAAAGGATATACAGCTTCTCACTAAATATAGAATTACAAAGAAAATACTGAAATGTTGGCCTGATGTGCACTTAAGTCTTTTCAAAGTTTATGAGTTTGTGTTTCCAGTGTTTTGATAAATGTGCTACTGAGATAGAAGCAGCTGGATCCAAAGAAGAACCTGTATCCAAATGCTGTCCAAAAGTTCTCACTTAGAAATCTGATGGAGATCCATACTTTCTTTCGGAAGTTGCTATCTGTCAAGTCAAAAGAGCAAGGTTTATCTGAACCACATAGTTGAACTGCTGCTCTGGTACAGCACCCAGCACTTGGGGTGTCTGCATCTTCCTTGACTTGCATTAGCATTGCTAGCATACGTAAGTGCTTAACAGAAAGCACATATTATGCTACACTTTCTGAAGAAAAAATAATTGGCATTTAAGAACAAGTAGACAGGCGGAGAAAAAATTTAAATGAAATGTCTGTGAGCAGAAATAAATTTTGAAAAAAGCATTCAGCATTCCAAAGTGACAGTTAATACCAGGTTAAACTGAAAGTTATTTGAAAGAAATCTGATGGGAGGAAAACCACTGTAGGTCTTGGAATGCCAAGCCTGACATGTAGGTTTGGTGAAAGCATAAGTGTTCCTTCATGGAACTGAGAAATGTTGGTATCTTGTCACCCATTTAAAATGAGTTTGACTATCCTGAAGGCAGATAATAATTTTAATTATAATGTTACATTGCATTATAATAGATGCTATGTTGAACCCTTAAACAAACCTTTCTGTTTCCCTGCTGACCTATCACGTTCTCACTGATACATTCTTAGTTTTGCCTCAGGAAGTGCCTGTTTTCATTATGATCCAAGTAAGAAAAGCACTCAGACTCTGTGAAGTGTCTCTTAAAATGCCATTTATTTGAGCTAACACTATCAAGGGGGAGAAGGTAGCAAATAATTTTGCATCCCTTCAGATGCTAGGAACCTTGAGTTGATCAGGCTCAAGAGGTCTCTGATCAGGGAGCAGCATACTGCAGATCCCATCCACGGAAAGTTTAAACAAGAATTTGGTCTTCTGAACCCTTGCAGGATTTTGTTAGAAGAAAACCCTACTATTCAGTATTTCTACTGTCAAACAAAAAGTTCGGATGAGAACCTGTTGCTGCACTTTTAGATAAAAGCAAGGACATACAAGTGGTGGTGTCACTGCTACCAAGTGGCTTCTGCCTACAGACCCCTCTGTTCCCATTAGCTGGTTGAGTTTTTCCTAGAACATGCACAGTATGAGGCTGTGCTGAAGGCCAAGCTGTAAGTGCAACATGGCACAACACAGGCCTGCTCCTACTTGGGTCAACTGTTAAGCGATGTACAGTGGCCTTCTAGTTCTGATCATTCCACTTTAGGATAATTCAGAGAACAGTTAATTACATACTTCCCTCCCTCTCTAATATATCCCATCCTTTTCTTTCATTTCCAGGGATTTAGCAACCATTGGGAACACACACATTTCTTTTCTCCTTTGTTAAATGAGGCTTTAGAACAATTGCAGTAGGCAGGCTCTTGAAGAATTAATTCCACATTTTACAATGTATGTACTGCAAGTCTGGACAAGATGTTCAGAATTTTAGTTGGTCCAGGAAAGCTTCCAGTATGTCTGAATTCTAAAGACAGCAGATTTAGCTTAACACTGAACCTTCATAACTAGTCTTAGTCAAGGGTGTTGTATGGCCCTTAGAAAAACTTGCACACAATACTTCTTCGTGCAGCTGTTGTAGACCTTTTTTTCTGATAACCTTTCTAGGTTTGCTTCTGCTTATTTATATCGTATTAGAATGTTTTAAACTGCAAGCATTCCTTTCAGTTTCTGGTACCTCAGTCTCAATTATACCTAGTGAAATGGAAACAGCGCTGAAGAAAAATATGAAAATGTGTCACAGTTCACATTTGGGGTCAAAATAGTAACTCCTAGAAACCAAGTGGCCCAGAAAAGGTGAATGGTCCATTTTTGCTCGTATGGAATGTCCAGACACTGCCAGCGGTTAGTGACAAAGTCTAGGCCCGAGTTTTAGAGCTCCTGATGGGCAGTACTGATGGCAATAGCTACTCTTCTTCCCACCAAAAATGATCATGCATGCAACTATGTTCTCCATTACTAATAAGAGAAGGATGCAAAATGTTCAGAAATCCAAGCCTCTTGCCTTCTTGTTTCTTCCCTGCCCTTTTACCTGTTACTTTTCTTTAAATCTGACCTCTTTAACCTTGCAAAGATGAGTATCTACACACTACTGTTTCTGGATTCCAAGCTTTGCCTCTTCAATATTTGTTTTTATCCACCTGACCACCTGTTTCAATGAAAACTAAGCTGTTTCTCTCCTTTTGCAGAGTCTTCTGTGTCTTCTACCTTACCACATGGCAAAGATTTTCTATACCTTTTCACTTGCAAGATGCACAAGACAAGCCCTTCATATTGCTCTCATAATTCTGTATTTTTGTCTTTCTACTCTTTTTGCAGTATTTTTTTTTATTTGGTCCTTCAAATCTTTCCAAGAAACACTCTCCATTTCTAACAGCATCTCATTTTCTTAAATAGTTAATATATTTTATTGTAGCTATCAGATCATGAGTGATTGGTGCCAAGGAGTTGAATCTGATTTTATGTGAAAATTGACAGAGTAAGACAAGTAATTATACAATTTAAAAGAGATATTTCTAAAACTGCACTTTACTTAAGTTTTGCATTCTTTTCACCTTCACAAGTTTTAACAGAAAAGGTAACAAAAACACAAACCAGACCATAAAACATTCAGTTTTTCATAGTCCAGGATCTAAACATTAGGTTCAGAGCCATGGTGACCCTGAGACCTCTGTCTCCCCTCTAATTACCAGTTTCCGGGGTATCTTATTTATTAAGCTACTGAGATCTTACCTGTGTGTTTAATCTTCAGCCTTATCTTATTATTTCAGTCGGTTCCTCTTCCATTACAGCAGTGCAAGAATGATTTGTTTGCTGAAAACAAGGTACAGCTTTGTATCTTATTGCAGTTCTGTGTTACAACAGTCCATATAAAATATATGACCAATACATACATAATGGTTCGTAATTATTTAAGGCTATTTGCTTTCTTTAGAGGTAAGATGGCAGTGTTCCTCTTTCTTAATGAAATCTTCCTAGCAAGAAGATCCAAGAAATGAGAACACCAGAAAGGCTGTGTCTCCAGCAGGAATTGTTTTCTGAAATTTCCTAACCATGCTAGAAGCTTGTCTATAAGCTCCAGCTTACCACACTGGCATTCTGAATAACTCCGGGTGGGAATTTTGGTGGGTTTTTGGTATCAGGGTGGCTGTAGGGGTGGCTTCTGTGAGAAGTTGCTAGAATCTTCCCCCATGTCCAACAGAGCCAATACCAGGCGGCTCCAAGACAGGCCTGCTGCTGGCCAAGGCTGAGTGAATCAGTGTTGGTGGTAGCTCCTCTGGGATAACAGAGTTAACAAGGGGCAAGGCGGAAACAATTGCAGCTGGAGAGAGGAGTGAGAGTATGAGAGGAACAACTTTGCAGACACCAATGTCAGTGACAAAAGAGGAGGAGGAGGTGCTCTAGGTACCAGAGCAGATCATGGTGAAGACCAGAGTGAGGCAGGTTGTCTCCTTGCACCCCACTGAGATCAGCGGTGGAGCAGATATCTACCTGCAGCCTGTAACAGTAACTGTTGAATGATTTCTCCCTGTCCTTATCTCAACCTACAAGACTTTCCTTATATTATCTCTCCCCTATCCAACTCAGGAGGGGGAGTGATAGAGCAGCTTTGGTGGGCACCTGGCGTCCAGTCAGGGTCAACCCACCACAGCCAATAATAAGCCTATCAAGTATATGTCTTGTACGTTGTAATGTAATGGGTTACCCACGGCATTGATTTCCTTTCAGTTTTGAGGTGTCAAGGATTTGTAATGTAATGGGATTGTTTGCAGGCTTCTGAGAGAGGAAAAGGTTGGGACAAATGTGAATTATTCAGTGTAAACACATTTTTGTGCAAAGGAAACCTAAGTAGTCACTCTGCCACTTGGTGGTCTGTGGGGTTTTTTTTCCATTTGTAGCAGAGATTCACTGTATTTTAAGTGTCTTTAAAGGCTAACACCTGGTTTGTTATTGCCCCTTAATGATGCTAAGGATTTGTAGAAGACATGAGCAGCAAGGACTTTAATTGCTTGCTCTGAAAGCTACCTCACACTTCCTTCCCACTCAAGGCTGTCAGGAGAGATAACTCTTTAGCAACTCCTGTTAATACTATAACATTAAAAAATGTCCAGCACATAGCTCAGGAGCTGGACAATCTGATTTAATGAGAGAGACATCTGACTGGAAATAATTCATCCCCATGCAGGTTTTTCTCTAACTTTTTTTTCTTTTACTTATCCCCACAAGAGGGTTCTCCATTTAATTACTGAGTTTTGTCATGTTTCTACTTGATCTCCTGCAGAGCATGGTGGCATGCAGTAACAACTGTTGGGAGAACAATTGAAGACATCTACTATGTTGTTCTTTGCTCAGCAGCTAGTCCAGAGCGCACACTATTGTTTCAGATCTCATAGTTCTAAGTGGAGAGGGAGAGAGAAAGGCAGAGGGAGGGAACAGGCAAAGAACAAGCTAGGAAAAGATCTTGATCTTCCCTACTTTACATTCAAGGAGAAAGACATTCACAGGCCATTTTGTACTATAGGAAATTTTACTGAGAGGAATCCCAGGGACAGCCAGCAGAAAAGACACAAAATCTCTGAATTCTAGAAGATGAAGAATGCAAAGTATCTCTGTCCAGTCTCTAGATGATGTGCTTCCATAAAGTTTGTGGAGACACTCTGTCCCCCTGGATATCTCCAAAGTTCAGTACAAAGTACAATCTTTATCATAGAAACTAGGGAGAAGTGAGACCTAGCTAATTAACCAGTTCTGCTCCTGATTAATGAAGGATTATTCCTTATCACAATTTTCACCATTTTTTTGACTTATTGTACATATTGAATGATTCCAAAATTCTTCTCAATTTCTGAATGAATATTCCATTTTCACTAAGTAAACATAAAGACATTTCTCCAAAAAGTAATCCTAGATTTTCCTGCGCTTAATTTTATTTCAATACTTCAAAGTACTCAGAAATATTGACCACATATTCTAGAGCATAAGATCTGATAACTGCAGAATTTGTTGCTAATTTCTATGGACTCATCTGTTTCTGGACACAGCTCAAGTAAATTCAAGAACAGAACTGTATACTCGCAAGAGAATTTTTGTAATAGATAAATTCAGTATTCCCCACATTTCTATGGATTATAAAGTCAATACATCTTCACTTAAGAGTGTTTCTCATTTTTACATAGTGCTGGAGAAAGTTCAGCCAGCAATGTAATTTAGATCTATAGAAACTAAAAGTAAAGCTGCAATAATCACTGTTGAGCAGGAGACATTCCTACTGCCACATAAAAGGTGGGCTGAAGTACAGGTAGCCTATACATTGCTCAGGCTTTGGCACAGAAAGGATGTTAACATCTCTTTTTGCCATTGAATTACAAAAGTTTGAAAACAACATTTCTGTGGCAGCATAAAATACAAATTTTCTCATTAATGCTTGATCCATACACAAACTGGTGAGCTATCTGGCAGTCTACATTTTACCTTGGTTTGACCAGAGAACACAAGAGCTTGTGCCAGCTCATTATCTTATGATGGCTTTATCTTGTGAGAGCTACACGACCCAATGTGGTGTACTCTTACTGGAATAAAGTCCTCCCTATAAATAATCCAAGCAAATCTAAACCAACAGAATGAGATGGAGAAACCTAGCCACAGTGAACCAAGGTGGGAGTAGTTGAGATAGTTCCAGTTGAGGTTGCTACAGCCTGCTGTTGACTGCATCTCCCTCTCCCCATGTTACAGGAACCTACTATCCCTTTGGATTTGTGACCAAATCCAGATGTGTATTTGCACCCTAACATAGTTCAATTTGAGTGATCCACTGTTAAATATGTTTATGGTAACGTGGATTATTGTAAGTAGGTCAGGGGAGCAGTAACACCAGCAGTTCTTAAAGGATGGCAATCTAAACAAGTATATGTGTAAAACAGTGTATTATTTATTTTTAACTGAGATATAGTTGGATGTCATGTAGAAAAGGAAGTGTTGCAAAAGAGTTAGAAAGCATAGGAACTGAAGAAATCACTGTATTAAATCACAGCGCCTCTGCACGGTGGCAGAGAAAGATTTATTTAGTTAAGACTAATTTTTATCTATTTTTACCATGTAAATGGATAGATTCTTTGTATCTTAGCTGTGGAGCCTCTAGGAGCTCCTAGGATAAAAGCAGAGGTCTAAGTCACTGCTAGAGAAAGTTGCAGATGACAGAAGAAGATTGTGTCATACTAAGCTATAGGGAAAGGGAAATTCAACAGTTTTCTGAATGTCCTGAAAAGCAGGATCCTCTTAAGCTCAGAGCTGAATACAGGAAATGGAAGACAGTCGCTCTTGGCGTCAAGAATGGAGGACAGACCACAAGAATGAGAAGCACAGTTTTGGAAAGCAGCAAATTCATGATTCAGGATTATGCAATGTCACCCAAAGGAAGCAAAAATCCCTTGTGTAATATATCTAGAGTGGAATGTCCAACTTAAGTAGGGTTTTGTTAGTACCACAAAAACTGACAAAAGGAAATGAGCAGGTTACAGGTGGCTTCCCTGGATTGTATATCTATGATCTTAGGTTAAAAGGGCTCCTCAATCTCCTAGACAAAACTATACTGAAGACAGCAATTAGACTCAAATTTTTAATAAAGTGCTTCATTAACTGCTCAAACATCTTCTTTATGAATGTGCTAAATTAATTTCCTTCAAGTCTTTAAATAAAGAAAAGATCTGTTCATAGAATATACATCCAAGTCTGCTGGAGGATATAGGTTTTATAAAGGAATCTGTTGATAAAATTCAGTGGTCCATGTTAAGCAAAGTCTGGTAAGATTATTTCAAGTGTTTTCTGGCCAGAAAAGCTACAGCACTTCTTGGGGGATTTTAACTACAGAGCCACAGAAAATCCAGGTTTGTGTGAAGAATTCTGAAAGACACAGCTATATAGATTCAGTTTTCTGTGATGCATGCACTTAAGATAGATGAGTTATTGTCACTCCTCTCTGAAACAGAACTGAATGTGCTGATCGAATTTGTGTTTACACAATGCTTGCCTTAACTTTCAATCAAGAAAAGATGTGCCGTCATTGCATACCAGTTACTCAGGGGAGGTACACATGGTAATATAAAAGGTATTTTAGCACTGGAGAATGCTATCTGACAGGTATATCTATCACATTACACCAGTAAAGGAAATCTACTAAGGAAAATAATTCTAATGTAGCTTCATTGATTCAGTTTTGGCAGAATAGTCAGCTATTTTCTTTTGTTAAGAGTGTGAGCTTTTTACTGCAACAGAAGAAAACTTGTGTCTCAAAAGTGAAAAAAAAAACCCAAGCAGGAGTAAACTTCTGATAAAGTAAAATTGAAACAAACAAATCTCTTTTCTTGTTTAACTTTGGGCAATGAAGATTCAGGCACAAAGGCGGTTGAACTAGGATTCAATGTCATTTGACAAAAGCCTGTTGAATACTATATTGTATTATTGTGTTTTAAAAATTAATTCTTAGGAGTGAAAATTTTATGGCAGTTTTCATGCACATATCAGAAAAACAACAGAGCTGTTTGTGAGATTTAGTTTGGTATATTCATTTCAATGAATATGTGATGCTTTCTACTATCCAGTAGTTAGTAGCAGTGGAGAAATAAGAAATAGGATACAAACTACTTAGTAAAGGTTGAAAGGGTAGATTCTAGTGGGTAGGTTTAAGCGAAGGACATTTTTTGCCTTGGCATTCACATAAGCAGATACCATCTGTGGTGGTTTTGGCCCTAACTAGAGGCCAAATACCCACCAAGCCGCTCGCTCACTCCCCCCTTCAGCCAAAAAGGGGAGAAAATAGATATTGGGAGGCTTAGGACTTGAGATAAGGACAGAGGGATCACTCTCCAATTAGTGCAATGGGCAAAACAGACGCAGCACAGAACAAAGGAAAGTGATTTATTGCTACTTACTACACTAATATACCCAGTGAACCGGAACAAGACAAGAAGCGGCCAGGTCTTAAAGCACCTTCCCCCCACCCCTCCCTTCTTAGCAAACTTAAAACTCATCATGATTTTACTCCCTTCTTCCCCCCCCCAACATGGCGTGGGGAGGGGCAGGGAATGGGCAGTGGGGTTCCGGCGATTCCCAACAAGCTGCTTTTCTTCCCCAGATATTATCACTTCTACTTCCTCCCCCCACCCCTCGCCTCTTCGCACTCTTGACTTTAATCAGAGATTCACTCCCTTCTTCCCTCCCGTTCGCAGTACAGGGCGGGCAGGGAATGGGGAGTGGGGGGTTTCAGTCCGTTCCTCCCGAGCTGTCTTCCATCTCTCAGCTGGGGGGAGGGGGGCATTCCACATACACACCCCCTTCCCCTGTGGCACCGTGGGGTCCCACCCACGCAAGAGTTGTGTCCACGAACTTCTGCAGCATGAGTCCTCTCTATCGGGGATTCATCTCCTCACCACAGGCCTCTCAACAGGATTCTCCCCTCCATATGGTGCTGACATCCGGGCCCAGACCCCCCAGCCTGGTCTCTCACAAAGTCACAAGTCCCCTGGCAAACCTGCTGAAGCGTGGATCAATCTTCACAGGGCATAGGTCTCTCTGCTCCCCATCCTCATACATGGGCTTCGGGGGAACACCCATTTCACCATGGTCTTCACCACGAGCTGCAGGGGAAACTCTCTTTTCACATTCTTCATCCCCCTGCTCCTGCGGGCCTGGCCTTGGCGTCTGTGCAGCTTGTTACATCTCACTCCCGCTCCGGTGGCAAAGTGTGCCTGCCAGCAGTTCTTTTTTCTCCTATATGTGATTCACAGAGGCGCTATGATCAGCTCTGATAGGCTTAGTCTCAAATTTGGCCTTGAATTGGCCAATGTTTTCAAAATATGGGGATTGCAGAAAGCTGTAACTGCAGCTTACAAAAGCCACTGAAGCAGCACAGTTACACAAAACTGCAACACCATCATAATCTGAAAGCAACCGAATGGGACAGGAAAACTAAAAACAATTTAGAGGCTTTTAACTGCAGGTTAGTGGCTTCAGCCTGTATCATGTGAGTGGTAATATAAATCTTTACATACCACTTTAGCGGTTTTGTGATGGCTCACAACATTTTCTTGTCATATGAGTGATTACATTGTTAGATGTGTAACTGCAAAATTATTGACATGCACTTTGTTTTCTGTGTATTGACAAATAGAACATATATGGCTTCCAGACACCATTAAATGCTCCTTGCTCACAGGCACCTTTAAATAATCCTTGCATTCTACAGGCACAGATGTAAGACAGCTTCTTTTTCCTAGTTCATTTTCGGTTGAAAATGCTACTAAGCGTGTCATTGTGTTCTACCCCATGCAACTTCCCTTCCTTCCCTGCTCTTGAGAACCACTGAGCCTTAAATGCCCATTTCTACTCTTTGTGCAGTGTTAAATTCATCAATTTACAGTCAGATATTAGCATGAAACAGGCATCTTTTCAGCAAAGAGACTGAGCACAGAAAGGGGACAAAGCTAACATTTCTATCACAGCTGCAGTGCATGTCTCCTGTGATGTGAGGCTCAGCTCATCGCGGAGCGGCAGGAACAGACAAGCCAGAAGGCAAGGCAAGCCAGCAGCTCAGAGGTACAGCAAGGGAGGAAGACCACAGGCTCACCATGCCAAAGGAAGAGAGCAGACAGGGTCAGCTGCTCAGCTAATAGCCCAGTATCTCTGGTCTGCAGTGTCAAGGCAGGAAGCTGCAACACGAGGCATGGCATATGTGCAGCATTGCTCAGACATGGGCCAAAGCCAGAGCTTAAACTCGGTTCCCGGGCCAATGGGTGGAGTTCACAGGGACAAGAGGTTGGTCAGGGCCATTAGATTCTTTGGTGTGGCCAGGGCCCTGAGAGAGCCATACATCATTCCTATCTGCAACGTGGAGGAGCATGTTCCAGCCCAATTCCTAATTCAGAAAAACAAGGAACCTGGGCCTGAGGTCTTTCACAATTCATGCCTTTTCAACAGCTTCACCATGATCACTGTTTTTGAGATTTCTCTATAAAAAACCCCTTATATTCATTGGATATTCTTGACACAGTGAACTTCACAAATAAGGAAGCTAAGAAATTAATGCAGTATTTGAATGATGGAATTATTTAAGCTTTTTAAAATGATTATTATTTTATTCCCTCCTGTGTTTTTTCACATACAGTTGTCCTTGGTCTGGGTTACACCCTGCCACAGAAACACATTAAAAACCCCTGATCTTTGTAGGCATGAACTCCAGTTCTGAGATGTGAGAAAGGGATGGGTTGCTAGCTGCCTGTATTTTAGGAAATTTTCTGGATTTTTCAACAGCCATCTGTGTACTCTGAAAAGAGCACATGGCTGCATATACAGCATCCACTATGCAGCAACTATTTGTTGAAACATTTGGTGTGGAATGAAATAATTAGAGTTATGACCCCTTTTCTCTGTTTAGTCTTAACTTAGTCATGATTCAAAGAAAATGGACAGTTGAAAAATAAATGAGAATGTTGTAGTGTAGTAGTGTGTTGACTTCTAATCCAGAGTTTAATAACCAAGGAATCATTGCTAAAAAGTTGCAGCTCTTGGAAAACCTCACTTGAAGCCTGCTGTGGCCCCCTTGGTAATGACAGTAGAATTTCTTGCAGTTTGTAGCCAGAACTGTCTTTTCTCACTGTTTGGAATAGCTGTGTGAACACTGGCTGCCTTAGAGGTAGCTTGTATTACCAAGTTACCTGAAAAGTACTGTTGTATCACACTGTTTTAGCAATTCTGCCTTGGGTCTTTACACTCCTGTCTTACATCATTTGAAACCTTCCAGAAAATACAGGAATTCCTAGAAATACTATACTTTTAAATGGTTTATATTACCAAGTAAGATGTTTTGAGCTAGGTTTTCTCTTGCTGTGCCTTTCTAAGGTGTTATATTTATTGCTCTAGCTGGGGATTTACTGCTAACTTTGAGATAATAATGAAATATTATAATGGACCTTAAAAGACTTCATGTAGGGATTACTGTGGTATCACTGTGTTATCAGAAACCTTTTGCAATGAAACTGTAAAGAGACTCAGGGCTATGACTGCATCTTTGGAGAAAATTATATGCAGCATAACTATCCTAATGTCTGTAACTGTCTCCTCTGGCATTTTGCTTGCAAAGGAGGTAAGAAGATTCTAAGAAACTATTGGACTAAGCATTAAAACTGTCATGAGAGACTGACTGTAAAGGAAGGCACACTTGAGTTTCCTGGATGCAATAAGAAATGTCTTATGTTTCTAAGCCACTGACCTTATTTCAAGTACTGACTGTTAGAAGGGGAATTGGCTTTTGACAGCTTTCTTTCATGTGAGCATATGATGACTTGGATTGTAGCAAGGCAAAGGCTTCTTTCTAAGTGACCGTTCAGAATGCTGGCTGAGAAAGCTGAAATGCCTTTGTGTAAGCAATGAAAGAATCACCCAGAGCAGCAGTTCTTTGGCTCTGCCTTTCAAGGAGTTATATACAGGAGACAGAATCTGAACTGCTGTTTTTCAGATTTAGTAGTCAGGTGAGCTTTCCTGGCAAGAATTTTCCTAAAGAACTTAGCACAATACAAGGAAGGATGTAGGACAGACTGCATAGACAATAAGTTCCTGTTTGTTTTAAATATTTATAGAGCAATAGCTCAAAGAAACCTCAATTAAGAGCAGAAAGATACCATTTTAGATATTTGTGCATGATCCCCAAATTTATATTCTGAATTAGAGATATCAAATGCTTGGGTTCATAGTCTGGATATTGTGCACTTAAAAGTGTTTAAATAGCCCATGTGGCATATTCAGAATGTGTCTGTTCACTAAAAGGGAGATTTTTAGCTCTGGTCATTGAAAGGGTAATATTTTGGGTGTAAATGCATTGTGAAGTGGCACAATGCTCTCTTTTGAAATCTGCAAACTGGCTCCAGTAGGGGTTGAAAACCGTGAATCTCTTGTTCTTTATTTTGATGAATGGGTTATATCTCTCTGTATTTTTATATACATCTAACTACCTGATTCTTCACTATTAATTTTTAAAAAATAATGTTAAAATAACCTTACAGTTTCAAAGTAAGTCCTCAGATGTTACAAAACTTGTCAGTTCAAGTTCTGTATGAAAGCTTGATTTAGCATGAATGCATACACTTTATGATATAGATGCTGTAATGTATTCTGTCAAGCATAGATTTTATTCACATGATTGTGTGATTTTTTTTCCCCACAAAGCCCTTGTCTCATTTAGGTGATGAAAAATAAGGGAAATAAAAAGCAGAGAAAAATGAGAGATACATAACAGGACTGAAACCTGATGGTAGAAGTGGAACACAAAAAGGAATATGCAGTTGGAAAAGAAATAGAAAAATAGACTGATCCTAAAGGTATTTTTTTTCTATTGAATAATGTTGAGTAGCAACGTTAAAAACTACTGGAGAGTTTTATTACTATAAGAAAGTTAGTTTAATTCTTATGTCTCTTTGATTCTGAGTGAGATAGAAAAGCATAGAAATCTGATGCTGCAAATTGCAACTTCCCTAATTAATATCAGATAGAACAAACATTACCCTCTGGATTAAATCCCTACTCTGAGAAAGAGAGAAATTCAGAAGAGATCATTACCAAGAACTAGTTAACTATGTACCTCTGATCAGCTTGAGTAACCAGCCCCTGAAGCTATGAAGCCCTATTATCCCATCTACTAGGAGACAGAAGAGAAACCCTCTGCTCACCATTATTTTTATTTTAAATGAGTTTATAAATACAGTGATTTGCTGCCCCATTTTTACTTTTGCATGTTATAGTATGTTCCTCGTTTGCAAAATTCCAGCTCCTATTAGTGTCAGCAACAGTGGTATTCGTATTAAAGGACCAAAGCCTACCTGCTGATCGCTGTGGCAAGGACACTGCACAGTATAATATGCTTGTTATTAAAATAATATTTCTTCCAACAGCCTAAGATGAACAACTGGCCCTTTGTCAAAAGCAGTCATACAAATAGCACCATACTGGGTGCTAGGAGCTTGGGAGAAGCAGAGCTTCCATGATTTCTTCTAATCAAAGAGGGGCCACTCTAAAATTCAAACCTAAATGTTTTGTTTTGTAAAACTGGATTGGAGTGTCTCAAGACACAATAATCAACTCATATAGTGCATACCTGATTGCTTATTTTGTTCAGATTTTGCATTGGACGAGCCTGTTGTACATTAAGCAAAGAGCTACCTCACTTGAAAACTTGGTGAGATATTACCCAACACATTTTTATTGGCACTCAGTGATGGTGAGATACATCTCTTTCAAAATAGCTTTGGTGGCCTACATTGTCTAAAATATCTGAAAGGACAAGCTGTGACCCTGTTAGCAGCACAGAATGTGTTTAATTGTGCACATGCACTCTTCTAAATATACATCTACTACAGTAGCTATGTAAGAATGGAAAGTCTTAGAAGTTGCAGTTCTGATGCCAGAGTGCTTATGGTAACATACCCTTTAGAGCGGTTCTAACTGCTCAAATATCTTCCAAACATCTTTTGTGGTTTTTGTAGTCTCCACTGAGATGTATGATAGCAGACCTAGACAGTTCCAATGCTCCATCCAGTTTAAGATTAAGTGGAGAACATCTTCACTTTACAGCAGCAGTGACTTTAGTAAGTGTTTCCTAAAATCTTACTGTTCTTTTTACCTTTATGTGCTTGTTTTCATACCCTATACTCAACATTATAGTGGCATGAGCCCTACTAACACCACTCAAGAAATTTCCTGTTATACTGAAAAAAGCTACTAACTAGATCATGCAACCTGATGAAAGGAAAATCATTTACGCAGGAATGTAAATTATAAAACAATCAAACATGAAAAATTATTAGAAAATTATTTTTACCATGTTAAAGGCATGACAAAAAGATTCAGCTTTGTAAGTGGTTTTGTCTCTTTTCATGTTATATTTTCTGTGAGTATTTTTGAAGTGGACAGATGCCATTAAAAAGTCCATCTGCTATTGCAACAAATGCCTTGCCAGCAGACTGAGAGTACTAAATTCAACGCCCTCTTCAGTAGATGAAAGCCTGCCACCTAATGACTGCCTTCAATAGCTCCATTGTACACTGAAGTCTTGGAAAATTACTATCAAGAACTGAGATTTTCAGGGATTTGACATGGTTTCTGCTGGAGGAAATTGTTATGTATTGATATGTCATGTCTTCTCCTGATAGACTTCGCTGAACAAATTATCTGCTTTTTCAAATTACTCTGACACTTCAAAATCTTGGAGAACACATAAGCAAAACTGTAGCACACCCAGATCACAGAATCACAGAACATTAGGAGTTGGAAGGGACCTCAAAAGATCATCTAGTCCCACCCCCTGGCCAGAGCAGGATCATCTAGACAATCTTTTTAACTAAGACAAACTTTAAAAAAGACTCCATGTCAGCCTTTTAACTTCAGAAGCAACTTCATTACGAGTTCACCCGCTATGAACTTACTATTGTTAATGCTGCTGTTCTTGAAGGTTTGTTGCATTTGATCTTAGCAGCTATGACTGTACAGTACCGCGTAGATGTTTAGCCTTGTACAGTAAACATCAGTGGTACACTGGTCACAGAGGCTGTGTGCAGCCTGTGAATATCATGGTAGTAATGATTCTGACTGATTCTTACTGGGTTTCATAGACTATGGAAAACTTTGCTATTCGTAAAATCCCAGGTCAAATGTTGAGGTCCGTTCTCACAGGGAAATAATTGGCTGTATATTTTGTCACAGAAACAGAATACTTGCAGTGATGGGAATAAGTGAGACAGGACCTGTGATCAACATTCTCCATGAGGAGTCCAAGGAACCAGATAAAATGTTGTTGCACCTAGTGAATAAATTGGTGAGTTTTCATAAAGTCTCACTTCTTAGTGATCTGTATATTAGCTTCTTTATGGTACTAACAACAACAAACAATAGTACCGGAGATACAGTCCTAATTTAAACAATTTGAATCTAAACTTTCCAAACAAACTGGAACAGATTATACTGAATAGACATCCTGCAGATTCCTGATACTGAAGTTTACTTAAAAATATGCACAGAAAGCAGTGATTTTAATAATGATTTGCTTAAAAAAACAGTCTTGGGGATATAGCACTTAAAAATTCCTCTCACATATTTTTGCTTCTCTTTCTGTCTGCATTTGTGCAGTCAAGGAGTTTTCAGTTTCTCATGCTGGCCTGTCATGGAGAAGGGAGAGGGAAGACCACCCTCCACAGCTGACCCAAACTGGCCAAAGGGATAGTCCATACCATATGATGTCATGTTCCATATATAAGTAGAGGTTGGCTGGGAGGCGGCACAACTCAGGAACTAACTGAGCATTGGTTCTGGATTGTGCTGTGCATCACTCATATATTTTATCACCATCATCATAATCTTCCCTTTCTGTCCTATTAAACTATCTTTATCTCAACCCAGGACTTGTACATTTTTTCTGTTCTCTCCCCCATCCCATCGTCCCACCAGGGACGTTGGGAGTGAGTGAACAGCTGTGTGGTTGTTTTACCTGCTTGCTGGGTTAAACCATGACGGTGGTGTGCACTCCAAAGCTGTGGTATCACTTCATATCTCCTTTCACTGAATATTTCTAGATGGATGAGAATAAAGTGTTCTGAGCGAGCATTTTATGTGGTTCTAATGAGGCTGTTCGGGTATGCTAATTTCCCATTCACTGGACTCTTCAAAGAGCTCAGCATGGCTACGGAGTATTGAAGACATACCTCAAGCTGCTGCAGAATTAGCTTAGGAATTATAAAAGCTGTAAATGCAGGATTACTCTTTTTTCTTAATACATGACAAAGGAGATGTGTAGCTGGTACTTTAACAAACTGGCAGCAGCAAATTAAAATTTAATGTGATTATGAAATGACAATTACTGTTAGTAATGAATTGGTATCACCTTTCTGTAGCCCCATTCAGTGCTCTTTGTGCAAAGCTTATACCAATGAGAGAATAATTATGTAATTAGGTGAAAAATTGGGAGGGTGTGAGCTTAGAAAACACTGTAAAATATATAACTTCTTTTTTTTTTTCCTGTGGGATCTATGCAATTTGTGATTGTTAACAAGCAGCACTTGCACCCCGCAAATTTTCATCTTAAAGGAATGTAAAGAGCTTTGAAACCGCATGAAATTGCAGGTAGTCCTGTACCCATAATTAAAGTTAACTGCATTTGTACTAAACTGGGAAAGACTGGTAAGATGGCACCCCTAAATTGCAGTTCTCCATAAAAAGTAATGTAATGTAAACACTTTGAAATCATGGAAAGGTTTTCTCGGTTTGTGGAGAGGAATAGGAAGGTCCTGGCATGGCCCAGATACACTCTGAAAGCCCAGTGACACATAAGAGAAAAGTTAAATTAGTCAACACCTATTGTGCTTTCAGGCAACATTGTGTTCCCTAGTTACACAGTCAGGAATCTGGGACAGGTTTTTTTTATTTTATTTTAAAATAAAAGTTGTACTGAACTGAAAAATGAAAAGTTTTCATTTATAAAATGGGTTTTCCAAATTTCTAGATTGTTTCACTTTTTCTTTGTTTGTTTTCATGAAAAAGAAGCCAAAAATAAAGAATAAAAATGTTATTCTCAATATTTAGCTTTGTTACAACAAAACAATAATCTATAATCCATGAGAAGAGATGCGGACTTTGGCTGAGGCAGGTGGTTGTACTGTATTTTTGCCAGCTTTATTAAGAACCTGGGGATTATTTTGTCCCGTTAGTAATCTGTTCTGACTTTTTAAATAGGATTACTATAATAATTTAGTTTGTTACTCTTAATGTTCTTTGTTTGCTTACATAGAAGGCATATGAAAGGTGTGCAATGTCATTATACTTCTGATTGTGTGTAGCCAGCTACACTGAGTTAATTGCCTGCTGAGATAAGAGTTTGGGAAACAGGCAGAGATAGAGGTCAAGTTAATTATGATCTGTACAGCAGAAAGGATTTGCCCCCTTTCCATGTTAATTCCCATAATCTAAAGATAATAATTAAATGAAACTTCAACTAGGAATGTGATTTTCATCTGCATTTAGCTAGATGCACAGCAGGAGCCAAGACAAGAAGGCATATGGCACCCGTGTTCCAAGAATTGCACATACATCCTTCAGTTCCTCTAGTAATGGTTTAATTTTTCTGTTCACTGCTTATTTGTTCTGATAGCATGCCTAAAACCACAGCCTGAATCCCAGCAGGCCTCTATCAAGCACCCCAGTTCCTCTTGGCTGTTATTTGTGGACCTTCTGACAACTAATCTGGTCTAAATCCCTTTTGGCTTGCAAGCCTTATAGTTGCTTAACCATAACTCACACACCCTTCCTAGTTCTTGGAAGCAGACTTCCAACTCTTGCTCTTAGCTACAGTTTCCATCTCATTTTCATTCAAAATACCTTGCTGCTCCCATCATTAAGACTGTGTTCTGATACATTGTCTGAACTGTTTCTGAGAGAGCATTTACTGCCAGGAGATCAGGATACCAATTGCTGTCCCTTTCTTCACACTAGAACTCATTCTGTCTACCAGATCTGCAAGTTCTACTGGTTAGAACTAATTCAGTCCATCAGATGATCCAGATCCGTGCAATGTACAAGTAATAGCATGTGTCTGACAGGTTTAATGTTCCTCATTAGTCCAGATCACTTTTACACACTTGACTAGGCTAAGGGCAGCAAGCGTAGGCTGTCAAAGGATCTGAAAGAACAGCAGGAGTCTCTGGCAGGAAGGTAGTAATGAGTAGTTGAAGTTGGTAGCCTCTAAATACAGTTTAACTGCATTCAGAAAAGCATGTCTGACTGCAGTCTGATTTCCAGTAAGATCTCGTCAAGCACTTCTATTCCACTTTGCTTTGGAAACCTCCTCCTATGCGTGATTCTTGCTTCACCCCCTAAGCCTTTATGCTATCTGTCCCTGACAAAGAGCCTAGATACAGCTGCCACCAAAACCCAGCTTGACTAATAACCTGACATTTATAGAGAGTTGTCTAATGCACCTATAAAGCTGGTATAAAAGTCTTGAGTAAAGCCCTTCTGGGATTTGTGGCACATCTTACATCTGTCTGAGTTTTATTTGGAAAATATGAAGAAACTCTGTGTTCAACAAAAGTTGACACGTGAAATCTTCTGATTTTTTCAGAACAAGTGGTGACAGCCAGAACACAACATGGCTGTCAGAGTTCAAAGCACTACAATTAATTACTTACAGTGCTGTTCGCTTTGCATGAAAGTCTTGTCTCAGTAATTGAACACATCACTGGGGGAGACAAAGATGTAATTTGCTGCTGCTGACTGTATTTGGTTATGTCTAGTCTGTAAAACTGAGTCTGTCACTCTTCTGGATCTGGGTTGGTTTATTCTGTGCAGAGCTTTTCCTGCCGTTTATGCTTTTCTCAGCATGGGAGCCCCATGTTTCGCACCCTGTGTTTTTAATTCAAAGGCTTTCTTCTTGTTTAGAAGTTTCATCGCCTTTCTGAATAATTCTCCTGCAAAGGTCCAGAGAGAGATTTCTGATGGTTACCACTCTGGGGCCTAATCCGCTCTTTATGTCTAGAGTGCAACACATAATACATCAATATTAAAAAGGTACTTACATTTGCATAGAACTTATAATTCCAAAGGATCCTTTTTCATGTTAGTAAATGTTGGACAGTTGCTTGATCCAAGGAAAGGCATCTTATCAAAGAAATGTCTCTTGCAAAAACCCCATCTGGATCATTAGGATAAAGCATAACACTCAACCTTGAACTCTTTTTTTTGACTGTATGAGCCTTGAATTACTATTTGTAGTGCCACAGCTTTGACAGGAGTAGCAGACAGGCCTCTTGCCCAGCATGACAGCTGGCAAACTCTCCCACCCATTGAGAAATGAATCAAAATCTCCCACTGCCTGGGTGAGTACTTTAACTACATGGATATAGTATAGAAGACAGGCATGACATCTTTCATCTGTATTTAAAAAAAGTTACTGCTGTGTTTTGTGAAAGAGAGAGTTCCAGTATGTTGGAATGCTCAGGAACTGCTACCACAGTAAGACACTCAAAATTGTAGGAATGATGTAGGCTTGACCCAACACAGAGTTGCTCATGCTGGGGTACTCCAGGACACATATGGAAGCAGAATTCTAAGTGCTTAGGAAACTTTAAGGTTAAACAAGGAGATAGCTAGTTAGTTTAGATGCCTCCAAGCTTGGCTAGCAGCTCTGGGTATTTTGGATTGTAGCTTTGGATTTAGGAGCCTTAGTTCTGTTCAAGTCTTGCCTCAGGCACCTAAGTCCGTAGTTGGAGATAGCCCCAAAACCCCAGCTGGTACACTTCAGTAGAGATCAGTTATACTCAGAAGCATCATGGCACATGATCCTACTTGCTGCAGGCAGAAATAATTTCACTTGCTGTTGAAACGAGCTGTTTTAGAGCATGCAGGTGAAGAAGATGTCTAACAATACAGAGTAGTATTAAAGTGACCTTTGGATCTGGGATTTTTCTCTGAGAACACTACAAAAAACAAATCAGCAAAAACATGATAGTTGTTTTATTTCTTTGATTTTTTGTAGTTTATCTCATCAGTTTCTAACTATTGTTACAGGTTCCAATGTTAACAAATAATTTTTACACATAGCATTTCTCTTACCAATGACTCTTACTTTGGCTTTTTATATTCATGTTTATATTCCTGTATTTGTAGCAAACTTAGCACAGAATCATAAGCTCGTGGTGGTAGGAACTGCAGAAAAGTGTCAGAATGGCTCAGAAGGACTGTGGTAGTAGGAGGAGAGGTTCCCTGGACCTCTTAGACTTCCTATTCCTCCTGAAAGAAGCCAATGTAAGGCAGGCATATGCAGCTCTAGGTACCTGTGATGCACTTGCTGTGAGAGCTCATTTCTCCTGGGCTGACCAGCAAGCACTTCCACCAGCAGGAATATTTATTGAGAAACTAAAGTTATTTGAATTCAGTTTTATTTCTCTTTCTGGAATAATCAAGTGACTTCATATCTTACGGAGTTAATCCAAACTTGTTAGTCCTTTAAGAAGCCCTTCTTGGATGGCAGCCCAGGATAGTACTATTTCCCAGGGCCAAGAAATAAAGCCTGAATAATTTACAGTATGAAAGATAGAAAAAAAAAAAAAAATGTTCGCATACTGCACTATAAAAACGAAAAATATCATCAGGCTTTCAGCCAAATGCCATGGTATGGTAGAAATGCCTATG
Organism: Zapornia atra; assembly: GCA_013400835.1. Lineage (NCBI taxonomy): Eukaryota > Metazoa > Chordata > Aves > Gruiformes > Rallidae > Zapornia > Zapornia atra. The sequence continues at coordinate 32,366 of VZTU01018379.1, read as the reverse complement.
CCAAATATGCGTAATAATTCTTGTTAACACTAAACGGAACTGTTGTTACCGATCATATTTAGCATGGAAGAGATCAGCAGTGAGTAACTGTGCTCTAAAAATTGCCCAGAGCTTGGTCTTAGGATTCCTTTATTTGCCTGGAGTTCAAATGGCAGTTGAAGCTTATCAGGTGGGATATTTTGTGTGTGTGTAAATTTGTTTTTCACTGGAAAATGTGGTTTGTTAAAAAGGTCAATTTCTTTTTATCAAGTCCTTTGCTTAGAACTCATGTGGTTTATATACACAGTTAAATATTCTTTAGCTCAGGGTAATTTAATAGCCTGCTGCTAGAAATCAGTGGCTAGGTTAATTACTTGGAAGATGAAGGCCACAGGTTCAAATCTTTTGTAGTAATTGATGCAACTTTTATTCCGTGCGAGTGCCATAACCACCAGATTTTCTGAAACCTTGTTTTTCTCCCAGCTTCCTCTGAGTAAAATTGTTTTTCTAGCTCATTCTGCTGGTAGTAATTCCTCCCATCAAGAGGAAATTCTTCTGAATCCTTATCCTCGTGTTTTGCAATATGGGTTTCTGACCTTGGATTGTACTAACTAGGTATTCTGTGCCCAGTGGAATAGAATAGGGAAGCTGGTCCATCTGAGAGAGTTGTGTGAAACCAGAATAACAGAAGTGCAATGAATGTGCTTAAACAAAGCACAGCTGTGTCTGTTTGTGACAGGATTCACTGCTGTTAACTATAGCTTGGAGAATGACAGAGGAGGAGAAAGACAGTTCAGCCTTTTCATACTTTCTACAAGCCTTGTGAGAATTTGTACGGCCTAAGCTTCTGTACCCCAAACTCCTTGCACCCTAAGCTTTAGCAAGCTCAACAATGATCTTACTAGGCTGAATCCTGTCACTGAATCCTTCACCCTTTCTACTGGCTAGGGCTTCCTGGGAACTTGATTTGTGCCACCTCTATGTCATGGCATTCCTGGCACTCCCAGGGCTCTTTTCTCACTACTGTCAGATCCTGCACCTGACTGTCTCAACCGCATAACCGCAGTGGAGTTTTGTCTTTGCCTGCAGCCTGGCCCCATGACAGCTTTGATATCACCAGAAAGTATATCTTCCTTCCTATGAAGATTAGTCTAGTCGTACTATGGTGCTGATGTAACCATACCATCCATTTGCACCTTGTCTTGCTATCCCAGAAAGTGAGGGGAAACAGGAATGGAAAAAAACCCACCACTACTATCCAGTCAGATGATTGCTGCCACGGTGTCCATGGCTGGACTGTCATTTTTATTCCCACTTTCCTTTTCTTATTTTGTCCCCCATGGCTTGGTCTGAAGACTGTGCTATTTATGTGATTGCTGTGAAGGAGGGAGCTTCTGGAAGAGATGGGAGGGGAAGGAAAGAAAGAGGAAGAGATGACATTTGATGGCTTTTTTCTTTTCTTTTTTTTTCCATATAGACAGCCTAAGGTTTGAGGAATATTGTTTAGTTTGTTGAAAGGTGGCTACTAGGCAGCCGGGGACAAGGTAGATTTGCTTTTTTTCACATGTATTAGGTATATTTCCAGCAGAGGTAAGAAAGAAGTAATGCTATTGTACGAGGTTCTGCTGAGATCTCCTCTATAGAGTACGGCTGTGGTCACCCATGTTGAAGAGATGTAATCCAAACTGGAAGAAGTGCAAAGAGACTAGTTGCATGGTCAGAGGAAGGTAACACGCTCCATGGGAGGATGTTAAAGAGTATGTGTACACTGTGTACACTGTGCAGTACAGCACCGTGCAGAGACCGGAGTAGCTATGGTAAAGCCAGTCCAAAATTTGAAAACAATACAGTGGTGTCAGCATTTTGTTGCAGCTAATTTAGTTGTGCTGAGTGGCAGCACTAATTAGCACAGGAATGCTGCTGTGCTAATACAAATATGCAGGACTAAGCAACTATGGGTGAGCTGAGCCAGGTAAATGCAGTGCTGAGCTTCAGGCTAGCCCTGTTGTGTGGTTTAGGTCCTGAAAGAGCTTGGCTTGCTTAGCCTGCCAAAGGACACTGTAAAGGGGAATTGTGAAGTCTTCATAAATGCTTAGGTGGGAAAGCATTAGAAAAGGAGATTAAGTGAGCTAAAGAGCAGGGTTTGGCACAATAACAAATCAGGAAACAAATTTTTTATTTAATTTTGTAAAAGGTGATTAGGGACCACTACATGGTGACATTGGTACTTCTTTTAGAATTAATAGAAATATAAGAGTTATAAGGAAAAAAATGGAAAAGTGGAAGGACAGAACACTTTAGTAATATCAGTGGCTCTGTTCATTTGAAATGTGCCTAATGAAGTCTAAAGCGGCTGTGTCAGATGCTCTGATAGGGGTCTGGATCAACATGTATCAAAGTTTTTACTGCTGTTCTCCCCTTTTCACCACCTTCAAGCAGTTTTTTCCAGTCCATCTAGTTAGAAAGATAGCTTTCCTAAAAGGAACTGAAGGTAGACTTTTGATACTATAGTGTATGTGCAGTAAGCATACAGTCTGAAACAACAGTCCTGAAATATGAATGCACTGGTTCCCTATTTGTCTCTTTTGGAAGAAATGCTTATTAAAATGAAAACATGAACATTAAATTGTTAAAGAGATGAACAGTAAAAAAAATTGTGTGAGGAACCCAGACAGGAAATTGGTACAGGGAGGAAAATCAAAAGGGTAAAAAGCAGCAACAGGGAGAAGGAAAGAGAGGAACGGTGTTACCTGTTAAAGACCACCTCAATGCCAGTATGATCCTGACTGCCATAATAAGGAATTTAAGACATTAGATATAAAATGAAATTACACAGTTCTGCATGAAGGGTGATAATCTACCTTTGGGTAGCCTATTGAAATCTATTGCTTTGGTTTTGTACCAGATCCAGCAGAAAATGATGACATAGTTGAAATCTGGGCTTCTCTACTGGCTGAGTTTGGCATTGATAATGGTCATTCTCTGCTCTGCTTGAAAAATTGAAGTCTTTTGCTCCTGTCCATGTAGGTTTCCAGTGATGGCAAATACCAAAGGCTCTGTCATTCCACTTGATCTGAAGGCTTTAATCACAGTCAGAAATGAGGCTGCAAGGTGCCTTCAACCATCCAAGGTCATAAAATACGGCCTACATGATTGGTGTGCACTGTGGGTACTAGAGCAGATCTCATTTGTTGGTACTGAGAATCAGAAATAAAACAGTTCACTTGGTTATTATAATCCATACCAAAAAGCTTTTATGCATTGTAGCATTTAATGTGCAGCAGTAAATTAAGGTAGAGAAGGGAAAGTGGTAATCCACCTGAGATCAAATTTCTACAGACTGCTGCGACCTCATTTTGATGCAAATTTGATTCCATTTTCAGATCTTTGTGCAGTGATGATCCATTTCAGGTCCCGTGTAAACAAAGATTTGGTTATTATCTACACACCATTCCAGAGAGGCCAGAGGTCAGAAAGAGAAATTCTGTTTTGGTTGGGTTTGTTTTTTGTTTTGTTTTTTTTTTTTTTTTTTTTTCAGCAACACAATTCTTACTTTCACAGTTACTGAATCACCATTTCAAAAAGAACAAACAGCCATATAACCATTTATATTTTCAAAAGCAAACATAACTGTAAAGGAGCTAAATCATACACTTGATCTCTCTATGACAATGGCAGCAGCTGGAATATGTGCTTTCTTCAGGATATGGACAGTGACATTTCAGAAACAGTGTTGTTCCCACCTTTTTGTCTCTTCCTCCCTTTGTCAAGAAAATAGGCAAATCAAGATTAGAGCAAAAGAAATATGTAATAATGGTGCTGAGAGTATTGCAGCAGAATTTAACAAAGATTATTGCAGCTAAAGAGATCCATTGTATAGCCCTAGCCCTGGGTTCGTTAATGCTCATCTAAACAATCACAGACTGGTTTGGGTTGGAAGGGACCTCAAAGATCATCTAATTCCAACCCCCTGCCATGGGCAGGGACACCCTCCGCTAGACCAGGTTGCCCAAAACAACGTTTGTAAATTGACAAAAAGTACATGAGGAATTGTAACATCGTTAGTCTGACCAGCAAACCTTGAAGAAACATAGGAGGTGGAGGTTTTTTTAACCAGTCATATGATGAGAAATAATACATATGTAGTAGAAGCATGAATGCGTTAATACTGTGTAAAGATAACCGCTGATTTGGAGCTTTGATGCGCAGTCTTGGGACAGGCACCCATATCTGCACAAATATGCAATAAAATATGTCTGCTCTGTCTGTGTAGTGGCCTATCACACACTGGGTAAACGAACCCCCAGATTTGGGACAACAACAGGATTGTGCCTGAAAAGAAATAGCACCAAAGAAGAAAATCTGGAGTTCATGCCTCATTTGAATACCTCTCTGCCACAGATGAGTTTGCTTTTTTCTCACAGACAGTGGGTAAATCTTTACCAATACTTTGGGAAGAATATTGTGGTAGGAAAATCAAAGTGGAAGTAGTGCTGTGGTGCCAAAGTTATCTTTCTGATGGCTTGTAGGTTAAATTAATAGGATCTCAGTCAATAAGCAGGTTAGAATGACCTGAATGTCACACATGCCATCTATGAATGAAAATGGATGGCATATAAACACTTGTTTACCTGTAGTTGGTTATAGACCTTAAGTAGTCCTGTTAAAACTCCGTCCATGTGAGTCTGGCAGCTCTGCTTTATAGGTGGAAAAATGCTTAAGCTTGTTTAAAGTCTATAGTTGGAAAATTATCATGCAGAACCTAGCAAAGCTTTTTTGTATCCTAGTCCTTGACCAGAAATGGAAAGTAAAAAATAAGCATGATAGCGAATTATTCTCAAGTGACCGAAAGAAAGGGAGCAAAAAATAAAGTCTATTTGATCTCAAACTTTTCTGATTACAGAATGAACAACAATAGACAGACAGAGTAGCTCTCCATTCAAATGCCTTTGGCTGTCATCTAAACCCCAGGAAAGTTAGGAACACCTCTGGCTTCAAATGGTGCTGCAGTAGTTCAATTTAGATGTTTTAGTGTATTGAAAATGTGACTAGCAGAACTTGGGAGAATTAGAAAACACATTCCAATTTATCATATGCATCTTATTCCAGTAGCAGTTCCTGAGAATAGCTTGGCCTGCTTCATTTGCATATGTGAACAGTGTTCCTGTCTGAAGTGCTGTATTTACACAGGAATGGGAAATCCAGATGACAGAGCAGAATCCATGATCTGTGTTTTCCTCTGAGTAGTCTGGGTATGCATGTTCTTTTTCAAAGTGTGAAGGTGAAACAAAGTGATACCTGTTCATTACCAACTACTGTCAGGACAAGTAAAAGCCTGTACCCAGATTATGTTGTCTGGACAGTGAGGAGACAGGAGCAAAGTGAACACTTCCTAGGCAGACTGTGTTCATGGATTATCGTCATCTAAAAACAACCACAGTAGTTCACTACCTCAAATATCTAAATTCATGTTTCTTGATAACTGAATGCAATTCTCCTTCCCCAACAAAAATGTCTGAACTATGCCCTCAATATTTCACATTGATTCTGTCCTGAAGTTTGATTGAATTTCTTTGTTTCTGATACCCAATAGTAAAGAGTTCCAGAAATGGTATTTACATTACTTCCAATTTTCTTCTTTTTTTTCTATATGTGTTTTCCTTGGAAAGTCAGAATTTCAAGATCATTCCATACTATGGCTATTTACAGACATTGTATGATAACATTTTTAGTCTGTTTAATCATGAAGAGGACAAATAGGTGTTGGTAAGAACTTTCTTCAGAGAGCCCACCCTTTTGAGATAATTTAGTTGTTTTACACCAAAAGCTCATTCAATCCATTAATTCTTCCACATGAGAATAGGCTGTAGTGCTGTCAAAGTGTCTGAATACCATTTATAGTTGCAGAAAAGTAAAAATCATAGAATCATTGAATGGTTTGGGTTGGAAGAACTTTAAAGACCATCTAGTTCCAACACCCTGCCATGGACAAGGACACCTTCCACTAGACCAGGTTGCGATGCAGTTTGGACTAACATGTTATGAAGCATGGAATCAACTCTTGAAAACAATGTTTTTCTGCTCAAGAGCATCTTGTAGCTTTATGTATAAGTGCTGTACAAAATGAGAAGGTGTTCTTAAGGCAGAAATAATTTTTGTGTCAAGAATATGGTAGCTACCTGTGCCATCAACTAGAAATATGTATTCAAGATAACTTACATCTCCAGATTACTCTACCTAGTACGACTACAGAAAAATGCAAGGGCATGAAATAAGGATGAAATTAAATGCACATAGGCACACCTGTGCTGATTTACTGGTTATTGCAGGAGTAAGAAAGGCCTAATCCTCAGGAAACTCATCACTAAATCATCATGGCTTTACAGGATGTAACTGTCTCCAGCCTCCCTTGTTCCATAGAAACTGTCATTGCCTTTTGACCTAAAAAAGCCTTTAAAAGGTGTTCAGGTTAATACAAGATAACAAAAGCAAGAATGAGCAAAAGTCAACATACAAGACCTTGTGGAGTCCATTTTTTTCTCACTTTCCTGTCTTCTCCATAAGTCTTTTGTGGGCTCCTACAACTTCTTTATTCTCTTTTCCTGTGATTCCTCTTTTGTTGGCAATCTCAGCTGTATCCCTGGCTTAATTTGCCTCCAGAACTGTGTGTGCTTGGGGACTCAGACCGTGCCATAAAGCTCTTACGTTCACTGCATTTCTGGTAGCAGTTGTATACTTGCAGCAACATGACGTTTATATCCTTAACTCAAGCCTAAATTGAATAAAATCTTTTCAAAAGTCAGACTCAGAGTAATGAAAAGCCAGCAGTACTGTGAAAAAAAAAGTCACAGCCTGTCTGTGCAACAAAGAAGGTACTCAAAGTAGTTTTCTTAAATCAAAATAACTTAAATCAGTAAGTATATGCTGATGAAACCTACATATGCAAAACTGTTGGGTACGTATTTTTTGTTCTAAGAAAATTTCTGCCACTTCTAAATTAATGAGTGGGAACTAGCAATGCAGAGTCTAACAGTTGGAGAAGTGTGTGATACCAAGCACAATCCACATTATTAGGTGCTGGAGCTATTGCAGTATGGACTGTATCAGTGTTGCACCTTCTCTGTGCAGCCTTGTGCAGGCCATTCCTGGCTTTGCAAGACCTCGTGCCTCAGTCTCCTCTCAGGCACATGGCCTGTCTGCTCCAGATGCAGAAGATGGAAGGGCTGAAGCTGGAAGGAAGTTGTCACCCTTTTTTTTGCTTGCTGGCAGTGTTGCCCTCCCTGCCTAACAGGATGTGGGTGTAGCTGTGAAGTGTTTGGGCTCATTGAGCCTGGGAGGGGTACTTGATGGATGCACACCACCTTAGGCACAGGAAACAGTTGTGTGGTCACTGAAGGCAAAGGAGTGTTGTAGCAAAGGTGAAGCCTTGAAAAGCCAGAATCAAAACTCAATAGCCTTGGTACAGGTATTCTTTATTGCAGTACTGGGCACACAGGGGATTGCTCCTCCATATGTGTGTGCCATTTAAAGCAATTTTTTCATATTTATACAGATTAATGATGCATATTCATTATAATTTCTAAGAAAAGGCAGGGTTATGCAAATTATTTCCAGGAAGTAATTTACATTAACTCCTCCCAGATAGAGCATGCTCAGTGACACTCAGGGGGTCTTCTGGTGGTCTTCAGGGATGCAGGACATCTTCTTCAGGGACATCTTCCTCTCTCTCAGTGCATGGTATTCTCCATAGTTTCTAAAACACATTCCCACACAAACTAGCTAGTGACCCTTTTTAGCTGAAAGTAAGATATACTCTGTCTCTTTATTGGTCATTGGTTTATTATGACTCCCTTATCTTCACTTCTTTATCTTCAAGGCTGTTCCACTGTTATAGTTTAATTTTATAGCTGCTCTTACGAAATAGCTCAAACGGCTACAACCATATTCTACTAAAATCCAAACTAAATATATTCTCAAAACAAGCAAATTCTTCCTATATTAAAGTTATATTAATTAATTGTCTCTTAAGCGACATCTAAATCAATCTATTCAGCATTATTACATTTCACTGAATCAAAAGGTCACTGTGTGCTTCCCTTGTGTTTTTACTATTCCTGTGGTATCTGCCACTGGCCTATGCAGGAGAGAAGGTATTTGGCCGGGTGGAATGTTCATCTGATCCACCATGATCCTTTGTAAATAACAGATTATACACAGAGCAGGGCAAGAGGTGCCTGAACTCAGTCACAGAGAATGTGTAAGAATAGGTTTTGATCTAGGAGTGGAGAACTGTGAAATTCTGCCTTGAGACATGTAAAACCACAAGGTCCAACACCTGAGTTGATATATTCAGGGATATCAGAAAACAGAGGTGTTACTAGCCCCTTCATGATGTTACTTTATCTCCCCAGGCTGTCTGTGATCTGTACATATCTGGATGTAGCAAATAACAAGAGATTTTGAAGGTGAATCTGAACAGTTCACAGTCTGTAGGAGTGTGGTGTATGTATATTTTCTGTTTGTGGTTCTTCACTCCCTGTAACTCATATTAGTTCAAAGAAGCTATAAATTGCTACAGAATCAGTTTAGCCCCAAGTGACTCCAGCACATTCAAAGGAGTGTAAGATCTAATCTTTTGTCTTCCACCGATAGCAGCTGAAAGGACTTGATTGTACCAATAGAAGGGAAAATACTGTGTCCCTGCCCAACATGCTAAATCTTTTCCAGACACTGATTTTTATTTCGACTGACCTTCTCTCCTGCATGGAACTGGGCATTCCATCAACTTTAATTTTTCATGACTTTTCCTGTAAAAGTTTGATATTGTCAATTACAGGGTTTTCCTCCTGCACTGCTTAAAGCATGTGACGGCCTGTTGGGTCACACTTTCTGCCACATTTTCACTCCTCACAGTCTCAATAGTGTCAGGCTGTCACAACAAATAAAGCTTCTGTAACACCTCCCTGAAGAGGTGTTTTCTCTTTTTTTAAAAAAATTTTTTCACCCCTTCATTCATGAAAGGTGAAGCTGGGTAACAGCTACAATAAAATAATTATTTAACAAACCATTAACTGATTGCTAGCATGGTTGCAAGATGTCAGTTGGCTCCACACTGTCCTTTTAATTGATCTCAATACTGACAGCCACCCCCTACCCCCCCAGCAGCTGAGAAAGATGCTTTACTATGTTTACCATTTAGTTTCATGATTTTTGGCCTTTAAAATGTACCGTTAGGACTGCAAAGACATCTAAGATCTTTTCTGAGGAACTTATATTCTTTTTTTCTTAAAGAGAGGGTTAGCTGAGGCTGAATTTAGGATTTCATTAAATTAAGCCCTGCCTCTTCAACTCTTTGCACCTGGAATTCCATTCTGTAGTCCTCAGTTTACGCCATTTGGACAGCGATTCCAGTAAAAATCGGCTGTAGGGTTTCCTCTTATTTCCACATCATTTTACAATAATTGGATACTAGATCTAATGTGTGGATTTTCTGGTCCTTGTTTCTTTTGTCAAACTGGCTTATAAAACTACTTCCAGTTACAGACCAGGGAATAGAGCTCTTACCTCACTCTGAACAGTCGGATAACAGCCTCTCCCTCTAAGCTGCTTAACCTGCCCTGGTGTCTTAGTAACATCCAAGGACAACTGAAGAGGCGTGGAAGTTAGATACAAGGATGGTTCCCCTTATGATTCCCACTGTGTACCCCTACCCATTCCAAGTTTTCCTCTGAGCAGAGGACTCCTCTGACTGCTGAAGCACGGAACCTGCTTGCATGAGCCTGGCAGAAAGGTACAGGGAAATTTTCAAGATAAAAGTTTTATTCCTGCAAGGAGGGAAACATTGTATTTAGATTTAAAACTGAGAAAAAACCCTACAACCATGTTATTTGTGCAACTCTAAGTTAGCTACTATACCTCAGTAGTGTGCTTGTGGATATTGTCTAATACTGAGATATCACAGCTGTGGTTCTACTCCCTTCTCACCCAGATGCTCACCTACAGCTTCATGTGTAGTCTGGGACACCTTCTAGCAATTTATAAGCAGCTGAATCAAGAGAGGTGTTACAAAAAGACAGAAATATTGAAAATGACAAAATAGGATTCATGTAGTGTGGTGAGCTCTGTAGTGGACCATATGTGAGCAAGCATCTTTGGTATCTGATGACACCAGTCAGGCTAAAACTCCAATATAGACTGTATATTTGCAGTTTAAACAAAAAAACACACAACAAAAAACCACATAATTAAAAAATTCCCTGTTTGCATAAAAGTTCTAATTGTCACAGTCAAATCTAGAACCATCTCACTGCTAATAAACACAAACACAGACACACACACACAAAGTTGACTAAAATAAGCTTCCAGATGGCTGTGTGTTTATTTGTGTTGTGACCAACAGGCACTTCTGATCATTCTCCTATGCCCCATTGATTCTCAGGAGCACATTTAAAAACCTTACTAAAGTTCTCTTTTGGGTACGCTCCAGAGACAATTCTCAAATGCTTACAGTTTCTCAAATACTCACAGTAATCTGAGCTCATTCCCCATGCCTCTGTGATGATTATTTCCATGCCATTTTGCATGTCTGACCTACATTTCGGCTTAGCCTCCTTTTCTTAGGCACAAAACTTTTTTTTTTCTCCATGTGGAAAAAAAAATGTGGGTTTAATTACATCTTTTCACTCACATACCCGCAACTTTTGCTTAGTTGGAAAAAATATTTCTACAGCACCTATGAAATCCATGCTTTAGACAGAATTAATCAAACTGTTTTATCATCTGCACCTTCCAGGAGAGAAGCCATGAATTGTTCTGGGAATCCATGATTTTTCAGCACTGTGAATAGAGTGTGAGACAGGATCACATGGGAGAGTCCCACAGTCTGCAATGCAGACTTGACAAGTGTCTGGAACACAAGACTGATCTAGGAAATTCAAGACTTTCCATGGTATGTGTCAAGAGTGAGATTGGATTAGTTTTGAAGCATTGATTTAGATAGAAATTTTAGTTCACACTGGGCTGGTTTTAGATTACACGATCTTTGCTCACCCTTCATTTGAACAGAACTACCCTCTCCTCATAATGCTCTTCTCTAGTGTGACCTCAGGCTGAAAATTCAGTTATAGTTGGAAGTATCATTGGAAGAAATATGTATAAATGTAAAAACACTAAATTAAGTTTTCTTGGACAAGTCCCAATTATTTCCTTTCTGTATTTTATTTTATTTACAAAATTTGTTCCTAGACATGATTCATTCATTTCCATCATTAGTGATGTGTAAAATTTGCTGCTATCACTCACATTATCTGACACTTTTACTGTGGAAAATGGAAGGTAATTGGTACTTTAGGCAGGCCACAAATCTTTCCTGGCAGCAGTGTATCACTCACAGTACACTGATTGCAAAAATTAGTTAATTCAAGAGGAATATTATATTCCTTGACTCCTGGTATAAATCTCTCCAAATTCTTGCAGACATTACTGCCATCAAGGTAAAAGATACATTTCTGTCAGCCTACTTGACTGTGTGTGCTTCTGATTTAAATGCTACTCATTCCAACATCTCTTCTAAAGCTAATATATATCGCCTATCAAGTCCACCAGAAGAGACTTTAAATGGCAGAATTCAATAACATTGGGCTAATCTGGTGCTCTTATTTACCAGCCTCCCAAGGGTTATAAATCCTCGACTGCATGGTGTTTCCTACTTCATTACCTTTGTGAATGAAAACTAAGAAGAGTGCAGTGTTTATGAGAATCCGTCTTTCAGTACATTTGGGAAGCTCTTCATAGTTAGTGTTCAAGAAATGAGCTTAGAGATTTCTCTAACAAACCAAAGAAATTTTCTCAGTGTTCACCCAACAAGACTGCATCTGGATTTGATGTAATGATTGCCCATGGCAACCTGTGGTATTCACAAGTTTTTACCAAATTTTGTACTTCAAGTGTCATTTCTCTAGCATAACTGAGCTTCAAGAAGATAATACAAACTGCACCAGTATTTGCAGACCAATTAAGGGCCGAGGATGAGGAGGTTGCAGAAAAAAAATGTATTGTTTGCAGTACCTGTGTGTGGGACTTTGGCTCTGCCTAAGTCACTTCGACTTCTGCTACTCATTGATGACCAGAATTTAACCTCAAAGTGACACGCACAGATGAAATACATATGGTGATGTGTGGATTTTTGGCCTACAGCTCTGAACACAAGCAAATAGGTACAGCCTGTTTTGAGGGGTCAGGCGAAATTGATTTAATGGTGCTATCAGAACAACTGTATGAGGGAGGAAGATTTTATGGTGCTCTGAGCAAGGTGAGCTTATTTTGTGGAAGGTTACTGATCTGGTTTCCTACTTCCTAAAAGGATAACAAATCTGTGAGTAACGTGATGTCACTGTTGTGCCAGAGATGATGAGAGTAGACTGAAGTAACGGTTGATCTCCTGATTTTTTTTTTTGTGAGAATACAGTTCTCTCTAATAGCCTTGCTGTCCTTTTATATAGAAAGAAATTTCTTTTCATTGTTAAAGTTATGGCTTTACAGTTTTGCTGTGAATTTTGTCAGAATGTTGAGGAAGAGTGTTTTCAAGAAAAGTAACTGTTTTTTGCACAGCAAAACCAGTCTTTGGTGCAATAAATCATCACAGATGGCAAAATTCATAATTTAGCCTCTTCACGGAGTCAGAAAATGCTTATCCTTTGGAATCACAATTTCTTTGACTGAAATGTAATTGAGAGCAAGCTGAAGATGGGACATGTGTATCACATACTATTGCAAATTGAAGAAGGAGACCCTGACAGATGTAAATGAAATTATTAGAAGTGTGAGATTTGGAAAACATTCTGGGCCTTCTTGTATAGGGGAGAATTTTTATGAGTGGGATTTATTCCTTAAAATGTTACACAAAAACACTGAAAAAATTACTCAAAGGTCACCTGAGGACCAAGATGTGAATGGCAGTGCAGCAACACTTTGGAAGTTTTGCAACATTGTCACCTGCAAAATCACAAGTAGAATCCAGCAAAATCTCTGTATTGATACCATAAGAAAAGTATGGTCCTTGAAGCAGAAAAGGTTCTAAATAATATTTTAATTTCTGTGAGCTGGCCTTTGGAGACTGTGTTGCAGTTAAACAGGTGCTTATGCATACCTTGTTTCTCTAGAGAAGATATACCTCAAGCAATAATGTTTTACAATTGGGTGATAATATATTTGGCAGTGAAGTTAAGCATTCTGCAATTAGATATATGTATACTGCTAATCTGCATTATCTCCAGTCCAATAATTTGATGAAGACGGTGTCAAAATATTAAGTGTACGCACAAAGGACTGCCAAGTCAAGATGGCTGAACTGCAGGACATGCCTCTGTTAGAATGGATTGCTTTCCTTTGTCTGGATGCAATATCCAAAGTACTATCTGCACTTTGTTTTATAGATTGAGAATTCAATGATGATTAATGTTAATACTGTTAAAATTACGAGCAACTGCAAGTAAGATTTGGACAGATGACCCAAGAAAGACACTCATGGAAGACCCAAGCTTAGTGAGCGACAAACACGTGCAGAAGCTTGTGGTGAACATTTAAAACAGCATTCTCAGGCACCATGCAAATTCCTGTAACAGTAAGAAATATAACATGAAACCAAAGTGATGTTTTTTCTCCACTTCATGCCTTTGTATAACAGAAGTGGCCCTACATGCTGGCAAAGAGTAAGGCTGTTAATCATAGAAAGTATAGACTGAGAAGCCTCTTAATTCATACAGCTGGTCTATGCAGGGAAAAGGGAAATCCTGCCTTATAGGATTATCGTGCTCCAGGTTCAATTTTTCCCAGTTTACATGAACTGATCTTTGAGAGGCAGTTTTGTCCTGTTAATCCCACCAGTCTAAATGACTTGCTGATCTCCAGCCTAAATTACAGATGCTTAATCCCAGTTTCTATCATTGTGCACTACCCCGATGCTCAGATTATAAAAGTCTGCAGAGGCACTGCCATCTCCTTACTGTAACTTGTTTAGATGCTGATAGAACTGAATACAGATCCTGCAAGAAACAGCAGCCGCTGTACTACTTCAGACAGACACTGTGTTTTAGTTTCCTCAGGGCAGTAAAGGAACGGCTGGCTGCAATTGCATTGGCAGATGCCTTTCTCTCTATGCTTTGAGGAGTTTCTGTTGTGATTCTGGTTCGGTGGAGTGAGAGGAATGCTTTCTCCAACATGCACACTTTTCCAGTGGCTCAGATGAAGCCAATGAGCAAACATGCACTTCAGGGTAAATAATGTCTTCACAAATCTATGTCACTTTTTGTTCTCTTTCATGTGCAGAAACTAAAGATGAAGTGACGGATTGGCTAGACATTCAAAATGTGTTGATTTTCTCTGCAACCTGAAACAGCAGAGCCAGGCAGGAGGAAATAACAGAAGCACTACAGAGCTAGCACACAGCATGTTTATTCATACACTCTTCTTTGATGTAGTGCATCATAAAATATTTTGAACTTTGCAAGTTGTTTTCTTCCCCGAGGGTCAAAAAGTATTTTACGTTCATTAACTACTTCAACAAATTAAAGGCAACCTTCTCTGGAATGAGAAATGAGAGCTGTTCAGGGCAGGTAGCAAAGAAAACCCCTGTACTCAGATGAAGTGGAAAAGTTCTTCAGGACTTACAGACCTCTGTACTGTAGCTCCTTCATGTGCAGTGGAAAACAGTCTTAACAGAAGACACATTATAGTGTTAAAAAGCCCTGTTGACCAAGGACAAAAGGAAATTATTAGGGAATTCCTACAGCATTACCAGGTTGTGCTAAGGAGTACTTCTTAGAGTGTAGATGTCAGATTAGTTCCCTATCCCCTTTTACAATCAAGGTTAGGAGACACACCTCATTAACCTGAACAAACTAATAAGAGGGAGCAGAACGAAAAAAGCCCCAAGGCTTATTGTCCTTCAATTATTACGGCTTTCCTGCTAAGAGTAAAATTAGAAAGATGAAAATGCAATTAAAGTCCTACCCACGCCAGAAACTTGAACCATTTACTTTGATTTTTTCCATTAACTTTGTTATTCAGACAATGTAGTTTGTGTCAAGTCAAATTAATCCTGCAAACACTACTTATTCCCTGTCTGAAAAGTAGCAAATCCTGCATTACCCTGGTTTCCAGTTTCCTGCCCCTTCCTATTCCACTTTCTACCTCTTGCAGCCAGTAGTAATAGACAAAAGAGATTATAAAGTGGGACTGATGAAGGTTCAGAGGCAGTACCAGAGGAACTGGGCCTGTGCTTTGTTTTTTAAAGTAAGTTATTTTAATGTTAGTAGCAAATACTTTGCATCAAGGCAGACTTTGCTAAAGACCTAAGAACTTTTTTTTTCTTCTCAGAGGGAATAAAAAAGGCTCAAAGTTTAAAAAACACTTCAGAATTTACTTGAAATATTTTTATTATGAGGCAGAATACAGTGTGACTTTTTTGTTGCATGGACTCACAAGACAAGGTAGCAAGCTATAATTACTGATTCTGACCTTGTCCTCTTTAGCATAAGCTGTCAAAGCTGAACCTTGAAAAACTGAGCGACACTTTGTCAATGTAGAGACCTACACAGATTTATCACAGCGTGACAAGTTGGTCTCATGATGTTTCATACCCAAATCACTATGTGCTAAACTTGTGCCCAGGTTCTGGCCAGGCCAGAGTTCAGCTCCCTGAGCAGCCAGCCCAGGTAAGCTGAGTTAGCCCAGGTGAGCTGAGTCAGCCCAGGATGTTCCCACACCACCTGACATCACTCCCCTATAAAAGGGACTTCTCCAGAAGGGGTGCTCTTGGATGCTGACAAGGTGGGCTGAATGTGGGGTAGGGTATCAAGTTGATCCTCTTGTGGTGCAGTGCTCTGTGCTATCATGGGGTGTGAGTGTAGTTTGCCACAGGCTGTTATTGTTCCCTTTTCATGGTGCTTTTGTCAGTGAACTGCTCTTATCCCAGCCCCGGGGAGGCTCTGTCTGTTTTCTCTCTGGGAGTGAGTGGTGTGTAGTGCTCAGCCACTGCTTGGGGCTGAACCACCACACCTTGTTCATCTATATAGTCCTGCTATCAGGCTTGAGGATGTGGCTTTCAGATCCATACCTTTTTTTCTTCCATTTCTTCCCTTTGCTTCCCTCTTATATTGTATGTGCTTATTCTATTTAAGCTGCTCTGCATGTAGTGACAAAGCTGCATGAATGTCTCTCAGCAGGAAGTGTAAGGCTCACCTGAACTGTTGCAAAAGCTTCTTGACAGGGGTGAGTGCATGTTGTTATCCTCTATCACACTTCGATTTAAATGTACTAATGGCTAAGGTTGGTTACAAGCCATGAACTTTGTCGTACCTTGTTCTTCCTCTTTTGATATAACCTCTTGATTAGATACTTCTGCTGCCTAGCTATATGAATGAAGGTTCTCTAAACTCCTATGGGATGGGTTTTAAGATTAATTTATACTTGGGCTGGTAGCCCTAATGATTAGCCATGTGTTTTGTATTGTATCTTGGCTGTGCAAATATATTCACAAATCTGAAGTCAGATGCATTTCATATGCAGACAAAATATATAGTATTTGTTAGAAAATACATTATTTGAAGTATAAAAAGGCATAATGACCAGCTAACCAATTAATATTGTGTTTTGTCTAAAGGGCTGCATTTGTGCATGTGAATACAAATAATAGTAAGGGGATGCTGAATTATTAATTAGGGAATATTTATTGGACAGGAGATGGTCGGGAGCAAGTAGTAAGGCATTGCTGTTAACTAACTCTAGAGGCCCTCTTTTTATATGTGAAATGTTCTTAATTTTATTCAACCAAAAGGTAATAGTATGACTTGAAGTCATGAATTTGTATATATAACTTACATGAGGCTAAGGGAAGCACAGTAATTCAAGAGTCTCTGGTTGTGAAACTGCTTTTAAGGGCAAATGGATTTGGGATATGCTTTGGGTGTGAGATGCAGAAATATGAAGTGCAAGAAAAGTTTGACAAAACTTCAGTTAATCCTCCAATTGTGAATGACAATGATTCTTTAAATCACTAACTCCAGAGTCCCCCAAATACTCAAGAAGTAAGCTTAATAAACCACCAAATCAGCAATAATCTGTATAGGTTAGCTGAAAAATCAGGGGAAAAAACTAGTAGCATTATAAAAGCCAATCCTTCTTGCCTGTTGTTTTCTTATGGGTGTTCTGTTACATTAAACTTGAGTGTGCTGTCTGGTAACCAGAATATCACAGGAACAAAAGTAGGAAATTTATTTTTAAGATTGCTCATTGTTTAATGTATCATCTAGCACCTTCTTAAATAATCCTAGTGGTTAGCTGACACTTTCTCTGGGGACATTACTTCACATGCGGAAGATTTCGCTGTCAATAAGTATTCTTTGGATAGTTAATCTGTTTTTCTCTGCTTTAAAGATGAAGATTTTGCAAACACTTTTAATCTGGGAAATTCAGGTTCAAACTAGTAGCGTGATTCCATCTCAATTGCTAATTGGAGTAACCTTTAAGGACACTACTTGTTTTCAGTTTTCATCTAGCTTTTTTGTCTTTACTTGTGCTGATGTACTTCAGTACTAATAAATTGGGGGAAGCACCTACATTTTACTGAGAAAATGAATCGATGATTTATCCTATTTTCCCCTTGGCATGCACAACTGAATTATTGTGGTGCTGCAAATCATATTTGCCGTCCACAGTTCTGTTTGCAGTACAGAAGGAGCACATGGATGAAACGGCTTAATTAGTCAAAGATTCAAAGTAAAAACTTATAAACTGTGCTCTGTTGGGGAGAGAAAAAAAAGAAAGGCAAAATTGGAAGCTGTTATCTTAACTGCTGTTACTTGGCATATTTTATTTTGTCTCTAGAGCTATATCACACTCTGCCCAGCTGCTGACGTTCTGTTTTAGTCATTGTTGAAATGAATGAAACAGTGGGATTTAACATTTGGTATAAAGAGCATAATTCAGGCAGTGCCTCACATAAATGTTTGCACAGATATAAAAATTTCTGATGTACCAGCTAGGAATCTGGCATAAAAATGTGCATTTTTAATTTGAAGCAGATGATGTTAACTGTGCCATGTGTACAGAGCTGCTTCAGATAGCCCTGTGTGAGTGATTCTGCTATGGACAGTTGCAAATGCTGTTGCGATATCTTACTGTTTATTTTTCCCAAACTACAGAATGTGACATGTCCTGTGCTGCACAATTAGTTTTGGTGGTGTGATTTTAAAAAACAAAAACGAACATGTTTGCTGTCTTCTAATTGTTAAAATTTCTGGCCAGTATTTCTCAATTTTTCTGCAGCCCTGTGCTCCAGTTCTGGTATGTGACAAAGTTAGAACTAGACAGAAGTTTGTGAAGTCAACAAAAATCTTGCCTAGTGTGATTTGGGCATTGCAGATTATGTGGTCACAATTCATCAGTACTCAGAAACCCTGATCTTGTACTGACTGTGGTGCTGCCAATATCTCTGACGTTTTGAGAAACCTACTGAATGTTGTGTAAGCCTGAGATTTGCTGCATTATAGGATTAGAACTAGATGAATTTATTTTTGAGGTACTGACTTTAATAAGCCTTAAATCATCCAGTAGTGCAGGACTTGCATCCATGACTTTCGTTCCTTGCTCCTTACCATGTGAAGGCATTTTTTGAGAATCTCTGGGGACAACATTTGAGTCAACTTGGAGTTACTAGATGCCCTCTCCTGGGTAATGCATTCCCTCTGAGGGCTGTTTGGCATGAATACACTTCCCCCTTTTTATTGGAAATACACTTCCAAATGACTTCCTACATCCATAGGTTGACAGACTCCAAATAGAAATGTGATGAAGTTGACAAGTAGGAAGGACAGAGTCTGTTACATCTTATGGCCATTTCATTTATTTTTTCACTTTGTTAAGATGCAAGGTGATGCCTCCATGGCAATAAGAATTTGATTGTTACCAGTATCTTGCATAGCTATTTTTGCATGAAATCTGTAAGGATAAATATATGTAATTAGCAAGAACCAGTATTCTAATACACACGTACGTTGAGTGTCAATCATCAGAAGAGAATGTCAAGCATAATCTACACTTCAAAAAGAGGAATAATTTTGTCTAATTGGAGGCAATAGTAATCTCATACAGAGAAGAATGTTATAAGATTACATCCATAAATGTCAGATATAACATGGCAGGTTTCTGACAGATGTTCTTTACTCAGAAGGGTGACTGATATTGAAAGAATATTTGGGTGAGAAATCCTTGTGTCCACCTGTCCACCAGTTTAGATATTCCTCACATGCTTGAGAGAATCTTATTTACTGTGAACTAGAAGGCATCATTCTGCTGTGGCTCAAATCTTGAGCAATAATTTTATCTCTAACTTTGCATACAAATGTTTTTTCATTTGTCCTGATAAATTTCTCCAGTGTTTACACGGCTCTCAATGTTTAGAGTGGTCTTACATATGTTGACTATTTCCAAAGACTTTGGTATTTTGCACACCAATGATTTACAAGATTATAAACAAAGAAAGATCATCTAAAAGCAGCTAGTCAGTATTGTTCTGAAACTCAGGTGCTTGCTAGAACTCTCTCTGGCTATTTAATGTTTTTTCTGTTTGTTTGCAACTTATACTTGGCAATGAACATTGAATGTGCATGTTGAAATGCTTTTCTGAAGAAACCTAGGGATTTGGGATTTTTGGATTGAGTGGAGAAGTGTAGTGTGCCTTTTGGACATCCTTTGGCAGTATTCTGTCGCTGTGTTTGGAATAAGTAGCAGGTATGATGTGCTAAACTTGTTGGACGTGAGTATATAAAGCATCACAGCTCTTGTGAGTTAATAGTGTGCAAAGCAAATGATTTTTACTGCTACACATGCTGATTGCTGGTGACTAGTAGTGGTTTATGAACAACTGGTATCAGTAATTAATAATGAATAACACAACAATTAATTTCTGGTGGCAATCTGACTCATCCATGACTTATTACTGGACCATGGTCAGTAATTGCTTGAAACTGATGCACGAATGATCAGTTTGTGGGAACATCCTGGGAGCTTGTTTCAGTGATAGATGGTGGCTGCCATATACTGACTGATCACCAGTGAGTGTTATCATTTCCAGGGTTTATTAATTATTGTTGTTGACTTTCAGAGGTAGTCTGTGCAAAATACCTGCTAATTAAGTAGTAGACCAAACTGCAAAGAGGCAGGAAAGCAGCAGTGGTCCATCTGTCTACTTTGTGGAGGTCTCTGTCAAGCAATGCAAGGCTTCCTGCTGAGGACATTAAGAGTATGAGTCAGGATGGTCTGGGAGGCGTTAACTGCTGAAGCGACTGAGAAGGAAGCATGTTCCTTGAAACAAAAGACAAAAACCCCAACAAAATCCCTAACCCTAAACATCCTGTTTCCTGTCGGCAACGAGCAGCGCAAGTCTTCTGTTGCTGAAGGTCAGTTTCTGCCTCTTTCTTTTGCACTTTTCATGTGCTCACTTCAGGGTAACAAACTTCAAATTTTCCTGTGCTGCTAAGATGTCTTAAGCTGGATCTGCATGATATAATTTCATAGAATNGTCAATTCAAAGTAATTAGTAAGGTTAACTAATAATGATGAATCCCCTGACTGTCTTTCTCTTATGGAGATGGTCCAGCTAGTCTTAGATTTTTGGGGAACCTCAGAAAAAACTTGGGGCCAGATTTAAAGAAGGATTAGGACTAACTATTGGTTCCTCATACTTATACTATTGGTACTTCTTGGAGCATGCTTTAATTGGGGACAAGTTTTCCCTGCTGGCTAGTTTCTCAAGCTTTGTGCCTGAGTATTTTTGGGTCCTCTAATACGAAACAAAAGCTACAAGCAAGAGGTAGGAAGGAGGAGGTTTGAGGGGGGGTGAAATCTCCCACTAGTGAGACTTCAAATGAAAACTTACCATGGCAGCAGTATCAGGGCTTGCAGGTACAAGGCTATGAGAATAGCACCAAGAGAACAACAGAGGGAATGCTGCTGCAACAGCTGAGGTGAAAAGCTTCAGAGGTGCAAGTGAAAGGCAAGCTACAGAACCACGAATAGATGACCCTTACCATGTAAGAGCTAAGACACCTGAGGTATTGTGAATTAAAGTAAGTTTTAGGTTTTAAGATTGTCTTCACTGTGACTGCTTGTTACCTATGTTTGAGAAGCCAAAATACACTTGACTGACCAACATTTGAGATCAAGGTAGTATTTAAATTACTCTTTTTGTCCTCATTTGCCTGAGTGCATATTCCATAGTTCTTGGAGATTTTTGAGAGCTTTTTTCTCCCAGCTGTTGTAAGCTTCCCTGTCAGCAGGGAAACATCTGGAAAGACATTGAAAGCAAAAAAAATTTACATTCTTTTTTACTGCAGAACAGGTAGATAACAGTTAAAATAAAAAATAAACAACAAAGACTCTCTCTAATCCTTGTGCTGAACTCAAAATAGAATTTAGATAGAATTTAGGCATCTAAGTCCAAGCGCCTGAATTCACAGGCCCTGCCAAACAGTTTAAGTACCTGAGAGCTTGTTGATTCTCAGCTTTCACCAGTAAAGATGCTTTTTCAAATAGTTTGATTTTCAGAAACAGACATGGTGGCTCAGGGGTCTTATTTTCAAATTGCAACTGAGAACATTATCCTGACGAGCCTCCTTTAGAGGGGAGGCAAGATCTGGCAGGGTTTGAAGTGCATTACTCTAACACTTCTTAGAATACGTGATGAAACCTGTATATACAGCAGCAGATTCAGAAGCTGAACACTGCACTTGTAAGGGTTCTGTTGCAAAAGCAAGACAAAGATTTGGCTATTCACAGCCCACAGGCTTAGAAGGACAGACGGGGACTAGCTGGTTTCAGTAGATACTTTGCTTTTCAGTGAACCTGTTAGTGTTAAGATGACAAGAACGTAGACAATAACTTAGCCGTCAATCTGTTTTTTGGGTGCAATAATCACTACTGACAGGCTGTAGCTTGCAATTTATAAATTCAGAATTCTCAAGATAGTTTCAAGCATCTCACTTTTTGCAACCAGCACATACAGAAAAATGTAGCTAGATGCAGAAGTTGTATTTGCGTGTAAACATTCATGTTTCTCAGTTCAAAGAAACAACAGAACCTCTTTGCAGGGTCCGAGAAAATCTGAACAGCCACATAATCCTATCAAATGGTGGTGCTACTTGTTTGGAAAAGGAAGATTATCTTTTGAGGAGTTCTGAACTAGCAACTACATTTGTTTTGAGGGTGATATTATCTGAATGTGTTACCTGGAAACATTCTCCAGACTTAGAAGGAAATCAGATGTGGGCAGGAATAGTGTTTAACAATATGTAAAACTTAAGTCTATCTACAGTTGATGTCAGGTCTGACGTGGGAGTTGGGAAATATCCAGGCTGAAGTTAACTATTAAGCAGTGATAGGCAGTGACTTTGGAATAATTTAATACTTCTTACTCTAAATCTGAAAAGGCCCTTATTAAAATATCTTTTATTTTGACCTTCCTTGCCATTGCTAAGTGTGATATATTTCCCTCTGATTCGTGTTAATATGTAATAATGTTGGGGGTGCAAAATGACAGACCCTTGTATGGTCATGGGCCTGGGAGGGACAGTTTGAGATTTTGCACGTACTGAATTAAGTTTGTTGAAGCATCAACAAACTGTATAAAGGACGTGTAAATCGTCGCTTAAAGGACCACAATGTAGCACATTGTGTGCATTGTAATACTACTGCGGAAACAACTTGTCTCTGAAAGGAAGGTGATCAGCCAGCAGAAGAAGGAGACTCCTCGACCTGCGGAACCAGCTGCCTGACCATCAGCAAGACAAAAGATACAGGACCTGACCGGCACTCCAGCATGTCAGCTTAAAATGTATATGGTTGTCTTGTTGAGAAGGGGGAGGGCTGTCATGCACTCCAGCATGTCAGTTTAAGCCGGTGGGCTGTGTTATCCCTGAAAAGTATATAAGCCAGGGACTGGAACTGTTCGGGGTGCGTCTTGGTGGGGCGGAGACTCCCGGCGCACCCGGTGCTGACCGTGCACCCCAGCACCGTTTGCTTGCTTTTATTCGTTTAATAAATTGTTCAATTTGGTTAAAATCCTGTTTGGGACCAAGTAATTTATAACACTAAGTGTCACATCTCATTTTGTCATTTTCATCCTAACAAATATTTTCACACTGTGCCTGCCCCTTTTGCTCAATCTGAACTGAAAAAGAAGAAAAAATGTTTAGGAGAGTTTATGGAAGGAAAACTAAAGCAGGAAATGAAATTCCAAAGGGTGTGAAAGATAGAAGTTACTTTGGGAAATGGATCCTTTACAGGATCAAAATGCAGAAGGGTGAAAACTGAAACCTTGTGTAGGAGAGGAAAGGAAGCAGCTCACTATCAGATTTGGAAGTCTAACCCTTGAGCTGAAAGCCGAGGAAGGACATCAGCATTACCTGCCCTGTCTCCTGTGCCTGAGTAGTTTGGATCCATTGGATTAAGCATTTCTGCAGCAAAAGCTGTAATTTTCTCCTCCAGAGACTGAATCCCATCAAACCAATGTCATACTATGACTAAGGCAGTGGGGTTTTTCCTGTGTCTGACCCTTCAGCTTCCCTAACAGTGTAGCATCTAACTAGAATATATGATCTAATAAGTATCAAGAATATCACTAGATATTTTCATCTTTCACCAGCGATCTACCCTAGTTTTTCTGTTGTTGCTTTAAATTAATTTTAGCTATGACTTTGGAATAAGTCCTGGCTTCTGCTTCTACCTAGTATAGTCAGTGGCTATGTCCACTGTTACACATCTATGCGAACTGGAGATTGTCTCTCTTCAGAGGAACAGAGGCAAAACAAAATCTTTGCTTTTTTACCGTTGAATTTTACCAGTGTGCCCACTTTGAGAAGACCCAAATGTTTTACATCCTTCAGAGAAAGAAGTGATGGCACAAAGCCTCTCTGATGCATCATTGCCATTTTAGGTAACATATCTTTCATCTTTTGTGCTCTACCTCCAAATAATTATTTTTACAGCTTGATTTCTGTGGATTTTACAGCATCTAGAATCTATAATTATCTTGCTTAAAGAAGCTTTCACCTCTGTTCTCCTGAAAATTCTTGATTTCAAGGGTGGTTTTACTATTTCCTGCCCTTATCAGGGGATGTCTCCTGTGATTTGATCCCTTTCTGATCAATTTAATATCTGTTCAACTTCTCTGGCATGATTTTTAAGTATCTTAAAATATGCCAGCTAGATCCACTAAGCAATGTTGCTGCCTATTTATTTAAAATAGTAAACCCATAGGAAAATATTTTTGAGTGTTTTGAATTAATATAAACCAGGCAGGATAATTTACAAAATAATCTCTGGAGGTGCATAAGCAAAACTTATTAATCATAACCACAGCAGACTACAAAACTCCAGTACAAATATTTGCACTTCTGTCACAGCCACTTATCTGATCTATGCCAAACGCTGACAGATTTTAAAGACAATCACATTAAGTATTAATCAAGCTTGAATGATGCAGCTGAGTAACAGTGTACTAAAGAGACATCCACCTCTTCATCTCTGAGACAACTGCACACTCCAGATACTCAGCCTCCTATTGCCCTGGAACAAGTTTAAAATCTGTTTCAATCCCATGCTGTTCCCTTGAATCTTTTCTACATCTTTCTGATGTATTTTCCCAAAGCCTCAAATATCCCACCCTCCATGAAATGATTAAATACACAGAACAGTGCTTCTGTCTCAGTGGCTTCACTTCACTTAAGAACAGTAGCAGAATAAACCACCTAGATATGCTTTATTTAAACATTTATTTGCCCCTGTGTATAACAACGATCACATTTCCACCTACATTTTTTCTCCCATGATAGCACACATCTTTTTTTCTTGTTGTACTTCCACTGCCTCTCTTCATTCTTAGATTTGTGGTTTTTTCCATAGCATCTATTAGGCTGGGGACAACTTTATGTGAGCTCTGGTGATGCACAAACTCTTCAAGTCCCTATTTAATACTTTTCCACACAGCCTTCCCACATTATTTTCAGCAATTCAACCCCAACTTGTGTTGTGTCTGTAATATTGCCTGACTTTCTCCTTCTGTAGGACTGGTCCTGTTTGTGAAGCAATCAGCAGGTGCTACTTCATTCCGTTACCAGCTGCGTTATCTCAATTATTGCCTCTGATCTGCTCTATCGGATTGTTACCAAAGACTGCACTAGTGGCAGCCTTCTGTCCTGCTCCCTCAGGCTTTGTCTGGGCCTGTATCCCACAAAGATCAGTTGCCAGCTTCCATCCTGACAGACTTTGGCCTGCTTGAATGCCTTCCTGGTGCATGATGGCTCTCCTGCTTTGCAAAACTGCTGATGTGCTTTTTGCTCTCATTTCCCCGCAGCCTACTGAAACTCCAGATGCTATTTCTTCTGAGAGATCATAAACATTGAAAGAGATGGTACAGGGTCACTAGTTAGGGTTCTGTGTGGGTGGAATAGAATTTAGTCAGGACATGATGTATTATAAAGCTTGATCACGGAAAGGGCTCAAACTTGCTGCTGCTGTAAAAAAATATTCTTTTTGTCTGTAAGCAATAAACAAGTCCTTACAGTTTCTGGAGAACACTTCCTTGGCCACACAGGGATCAAGGCAGCAGAATTCCTTCTGCATTTTTGTCCATCATAAAATACTCTGAAGCAATATGTTCAGAGGGCACCCAGTCATTCACTAGCAGGGCTCTATAGAAAGGAGGAAATATACAGGAGAGGGCCCTCTCCAATCACAGCCCCTGGTTTAACCATGCAAACAGGACAATAGCATTTGCTTGTAGAACTATACCCAAGCTGATCAAAAAAGTAACTCTACATTTTCCGCAGCAGGCCTGGAAGTCAAGATGTGAATGCTATCAGCACAAGCATCTCTGTCAGGGTAGGATGTGGACAGAGGTATGTACCTGAGATATTACAAGACAGCCTATTTCTGGCTCATCCAGCTTTCTAAATGTACTATGGGTCCTGGTCCAAAAAGCCCTCCTTAGCTATGAAAGATTGGCCTAGCTGACTAACTGAATCCCGGGCAGAAGGTAAGCCAGGTTTTCCTTCTGAAATATTACTGTGCTGTCCTTGGGTGATTCAGTCTGTTCTGATTTGTATTCATACATGTACTACACTCTGGCCTGAACGTAAAATTTTCTCTATATGAGTCTGTGCTCCATCTTGTCACTCAGCAAGGTATTGACCTTGTAAATGTCATGGGCTGAGAGCACAGAGGGAGGAGCAGATGGGCAGAGGATGGATGGGATTGAGCACTATGGAGGAACAGCCCTGTGTCAAAAGAAATGATTCCTAGCCAAAGACCAGTTCTATTTGTATTTTTTTTCTACCCATGCATCTGTGTGTACAGATCTTCTGATGTCTGTTCAAAACCATGCAGCTGGCTGGTAACCTCTCCCAGCTGGTGGAAGAGAGGAGCCAAATGTGCAGACAGTGTAAACAGAGGCTGCCTAAGTTTAAAAAGGCATCAGATGCAAGCCAGTGTACTACAGTGAGAGCATGGGTGCCACAGTTCTGCTGGCAAGTTATCTGGTTGACTGATTAGTTGTGGCTTGTACAGCGACGTGTATATGGGGATTGCTGGGCATGTTGTGAGGCTATGTTGGTGAAAGTCTTGTAGAACATATTAACTGAACTGAGGCCATGCTGTATGGGGCACTTCTGAAGGTGGCTTATTCAGGCTGCCCTGTAATTAGAGCTTTGGCCAATTCTGAGGTTCTGGACTTCTGGCTCTGATTCATACCTCTTGGGATTACATGAAGAACAAAGTATTGTATAAAGTGAATAAAACTGTCTGTCCCACTGATTTCAGTAGGATTACTGTGGAATTAAATTATGTCTGGGCATGAGAAGTAAACCCTTTGTTATATACTTATCATGCTTCTTACAAATCCTTAAAGTAATATATAAACAGTGAATAGCACACAATTTGTAATTCTATACTCTGCAGAAGGCCAGTGGTTAGGAATCTTAGTCCAATCTCTCCTTTCTTTTCCCAGTACTATCTGATTTAAAAATCTGCAGCAGTAGCTTTGATATTGAAGGGTAAAGTTAGAAATAGGTGCACTGGATTCTTAAGCAGTCTGCTTTATGAGAACATGAAGAAGTTGGTGGTCATTCCAGATGGGTTACTGTGGGCATGCATGTGGTCATGTTGAAGTTGTCTTACTCTTGCATGTGCTCCTGTGTTGCATTTCAATGGTGCCATTTTGCTGTTGGGGTGAATGTATGTATGTCTGGGTGAAATGCTACTACCTGTCATCTAATGAGATGGTTGTACCACCAAGGTTAGTGCTGTGGAACACTTCTCACCATAATGCTCGCTTTCAACTAATGATCACTGTAGTTCAGACTGAAAGCTTTTATTTTAGTCTCTATCTCAGACTGATGTGTGCTTTATGAAGTTTGTGTGTGGAATGCTGCAATTGATTTTTAAAAGACACACATCATAGAATCACCTGGTTTGGAATAGACCATAAAGATTGAGTCCAACCACAGCCTAACCCTACCTAGTCCACCTCTAGATCATGTCCTTAAGCACTTCATCTACATGTCTTTTAAATACCTCAGGGGATGGTGACGCCACTATCAATCCACAATCAAAAATTAATAGGGAAAAATCTGTGTTACAACTCAGCGGAAACTCAACAATGTGAAATGTTTGAAAAATAACCCCAACACAGGTAACTGGGGGCAATTAGGGAATATTGGAATAGGAAACATACCAACACTGGCTAATTGATTTCTCCGAGCTCCCAGGAAAAGGGGGGTACAGATACTTATTGGTACTTACTGGCACCTTTTCTGGGTGGCCAGAGGCATTTCTTTGTAGAACAAACAAAGCCAGAGGAATACCTACAGTATCATTAAATGAGACAATGCCTCAATTTGGGGTACCTGTGGTCAACTTGGCAGAGGTACTCATTTTGTGCACGAGTAGAGCAGCAGGTAAGCAAACTATTGGGAATTGATTGGTAATTACATATGCCCTGTAGCCTGCAACCCGTGTTGGGAAGAGCCACTTTATTAATGGGAATGGTTTTCAGAAAGCCTCTTAAGTCTGTTTTTTCTGTGCTTTCTCCAGGACTGCCCATTCATGTACTGCTTTGTTTCCCATTTTCGTGGTTGGCTCATAGAGGGTAACAGCCTAATAATCTGAACTCCAGTGGAATTGTTCAAACAGTGGTCGCTTCAGACCTCTAGAGGGAAAACATGCTCTTTGGCTCTAGTAAGAGCCAGTGTTACTTTCTAGCAGAATATGACTTTTTTACACCAGAAACATATCTACATTTTAAAGCCAGCAAAGCTATATTTTTTTTTTCTGAAATGAGATTTAATAGGTTTGTTCTGGAATAATAATCCACAGGAAACATTTTCTACTGCTGGTTCATTTGAAATAGTATAAAGGCAGTATGCAAATAACTGGAAGCCAAGAGGAAATTCTTTAAAGTAGGAATGTGAAGCAATGCTAGTTTCTTTTAACAAGATTAGGGAGCTTTTTAGATTTTACTTCAGTCTTTCCCAAGAGAAAAAATGTGAAAAGTTAGTCTAAGAATAAATAGAATAAAAAAAATAAAGGTGATCTCACCGCACTTCCTCTCATATATACTCTGGGAGAGTGATCAGTATTTGCTTTAATTGCCACCACCAAAGTAATTACTCCATTTGACAAGGTCAATTAAAAATAATTTAATAACACTTTCCCTTATTAGAGTGGGGAAATTGGACATGTAACAGAACCTTTAAAGGATTCACCAGTATTTCTCAGTCTGTTTCAGATGACAGGTCCTAATTATGGTCCAGCCTACAAATTTATATGCTTAATGTATTTGATAGGTAGATTATTATATAGAGAAAAGGTTAAGACTGAATTTTACATACTTTGAAGCTGATTTCAATTACTTTGGATCTGCTCCAAAACCTAATTTTTTTAAATCCAAAAATTCTTGTTTAGTTGTCACCTAACCCTGTGAAACCTATGGTTCTTTAGGAGCTTTTTCCAGTAAGACTGAAAGTTCTCTAGGGACTTGCAGCTGTACTTAGTGTATGCTAAGATTGTCTGCAGTCTGAGCACTTGTTTTGGCGCATGATGGGTTTTTGGTTGTTTTCTTGGTGGTTGGGTTTTTTGATTTAAGTCTTGCTGAGATCTGAAAAAGAAAAGGAATGTATCTGCAGTGGACCCACTACAGTAGGTGGGATTTACTCCCTCAGCCTTGAGTCTAAAACCCATGGCTTCAGAAAGTGCTCTACCTGATGTACTAAAGACTATTTGTGGGGCTGAAGGCAGGCTACACTCCTGCCTACTTTAGTCATGCCTTGGTGCAGAGCTAAGGTTATGGGGAATGGAAGGAGAGCATGAGAAGGTGTGTGCTCAGCCCAGTTGCTAGCTTGCTCACCCACCTTAGGTGGGTAGGAGTGTTGGGTTCTTATTGCCAAGTTTGTTTCTGTATTTTATTGCTAGCTGGTAAGTGCAGAAATGCATCAGTAGTACTTGGGCAGTGAACCTGAACACTTACCTCCCTGGAATGTATCTGAGCTATAGGTCTCCAACACTATGAATTCTGGATACAGAAATCTTGAATTTGTTATGCTTTGACAGTTTCCCAAAGGAGGGTGGCAATCACTATTGCCATGGGTAGCTGGGTATGCTGATCAATTGTTGTATTGGGAGATAGGACATGTGGATTTTAACACCCTCAAGAGAAAAAATCAGCACCTACTGACTCCTGCTTGAGTGCCAGGCTATTACATGAAGTGCAGCTGCCATCTCCTTCATTTGATAGATTTTTAGAAGACAGACAGCTATGGTTACAAAACGTAGTTACTATGAGTCTGATCTTATCAATGTACAACAGCTGTACTGGGGCCATTTATTGTAATTAGGCATAGAAACACCTAGCTTCCCTTTTCTTAATTGGCCATAGTTGTGTGCTAGACAGCAAGCTGATCTGCCTGCAAAATACCAGCAAGGCTAAGGCTGAGCCAAAGTGGTTGCCATCATCTGTGCTCATCACTACCCACTTTTGCTCATGGCAATTACTTAATCTAGTTGCCAATGACCTATTTGCTTCTCAGCCTCATTCTGTGAAAACAGCCCTGAATAATTTATACACTTCTAGCCGCAAAGGCTTACTGTTGCTCCCTTTGCTTTGCCAGAGCTAGGTTAGGAAGTGACTGCACTCACACCTGAAACCACAGGCATCAGGGAATTTAGCTGCCTCTAGTATTAAGTGACAGCTGATGAGTTTTCACTAGTGGATTTTTGAACATAAGCACATGAAATCTCCAAGTCTAGTCTTACAATTTAAGCGTATAATGGGTTTCATAGCTTTTTAAAATGTAGTCAAAGATGTGGCAAATGACTTAACTCTGTACTAACATTAGGGAAATGACTGGGCTCTGCATTTGTAGCTTACAAATGGGGACAAGAAGAATGTTGCTTTAATCTACTGATTCTGAAATGCAAAATGCAAAGAAACAATGTGCACTGTAACTGATGAACACTTCAGCAGGCTAAGTGGTTGCATATTACAATATGCAGATGTTGTGGGGACCTTTGACATCAGGGCTATGCACTAAAGCAGAATTCCTACTGCCTGCATTTCATCTGCATATAATTATGATACTTTCTTGTCTTGGTCTGTATTTCTCCATTTAAATCTTGCTGTTCAGGAGCTTTCATATTAAGGTGCTGCAACTTAGAATATGATGCCTCTTCAACTTGAGCATTCCTGTGCTATTGACTTCGGATAAATGCATTTCTCTCCCCTCTCCCAAAGTAAAAATTGCACATAGTGTTCAACTGAAGGAATGACACCAGCCATTTAGTTTCTTTAGGGTGATTTTGCTCAAGGGGAGACATCCAATGAAAAGTGATAATCTCAATTATGTGCCACAACCTTGAAAATGAAAGGAACATGCGTTTGAATGTGATTGTTTTTTCCTCTGTCTCAACTTCTGTTCTCATTCTTATTTAAATAGCATTCTCTTGAAAACTTGTATAGCAATGTCACCTAATTACCTGCTACATTACAAAACGCCTACACAAGGGGGGGCTGTTACTCACGTACTGAGGTTCCTCATGGAGCGCCTCCTGGACAAATCTATTATAATAAATTCCGCAAATGGACGGCAGATGTCAGCTCTCCAGCTCTGATTAAAAGAAGATCCTTAATTCTGTCTGGCTTCAGATATTCCCTACAGTTTTATTAGTGCTTTCCTGAGCCAATAATTTAATCTTGTTTCCCTGAGCATCATCAGGAAGAAAATTCATAATGGTGAGAACAGCAATGGGTGTTCCTTGTTCATAACCAAGGAACAGCTAGTTTAGGAGACAGCTACCAGCAACACTGATATGCACAATGTGCTGAGACAAAAATAAAGGAACAAAGGCATAATAGGACACAACTGGGAGTAAAAAGCTTGGGTGCTGTTCCGGTAGGTCATTGAATGATAATATTCATATCACTCTGCTCTAGTTTCTATAAAGAGAAAGTAGTGATATTTACTGAGTTTTTTAGAGCTTTTCATAATCTACTTGTAAATGTTTAAGGTTTAATTTATTTTTTAGTGGACATGTGCCTTCTGCTGCATAATAAACACATGTTAAAAAACCAGAAAAATACAGACAAATGGGAGTAAATTTTATCATGTGCAGATCAAAGCAGCTGTCTTCCCTTTCCCTTCTTCCTTTCATGCACCCTCCAATTCTACAAAAAAGGAAAGAAGTAGCATATAATCCTCAGTCCAGTCTTGTCTCTTTCAGTAATTGTCAATAAATTCTGCAACCCCAGGATCTTTACTTTTCACAGTAAAATTTCACTGGAAATTCCTCTTCCTGCAACAAGCAAGGCAAGTGGGGTAAGAAGACAAAACACTTCCCTGTCACATAACAAAAAGATCCCTTAAGGAGAATAAGGGGAATGCCACTGCGGGAAGCATTTGAAGTTACACTGATGAAAATAGTCACATTTTAGTGAGAGATTAAATTTATACTTTGATTGTTAGGCAGAGTCAGATTGGGAAGCCTTATGACTGACATATTTTGATTGTCTGTAACATTCACCTGCAACTCTGACAAGTATCTTTGTGCCACAGAAGTACTGTTCAAGAAAGCAATGAAGCTTACTGAACAATCATTTCTTGTGAATTGTTACTACATTGGCCTTAACGTTGTCAGTAAAGACAAGTGTTTTGATCCTCAATCCTCTGTGGATAGCTTTTAAAATAACTTCTGTAAGAAGCACAGCCAGGAACAGAGCTTTGAAATCCTGGTTTGACGTCTCTTGGTGGAACCATTGCAGCCCATGGATATATACTCTGCAAACA
>VZTU01018378.1:194629-227564 GCA_013400835.1 Zapornia atra | reverse complement strand
CTGTCCCCGACGGCAGTCGTCCGGGCGCTGCTGCTGGCCGTGCTGATGATCGCGCTGTCGCCTTTGCTTGTTTTTATTTATTTTATTCTTTTATTTTGTTTTTTAACGGAGGAGGGTAAGAAAAGTTTTGGCTCTTCCCTGTTGCTGTGTGCAAGCGGTGAGGGCTCCTTTCTCTGGGAGCGGGGGACGCTGGAGCGGAGCTGGCTTCTTTGGTGTACAAATGCATAAAGATGGAAAGAAAAAGAGGGAAAAGAAAAAAAAAGGGGGAAAAAAAATTAAGGGTGTGCGGGGTTTATTTTGGTTTAAGTTACACGTACCTTTGCTGTAACTCGTGCTGGCAAGAAGCAGGGTGGCTCTTACACAGGGTTATCTGAGTCTCAGAGCTCAAATTCAGAGCAACTCTATTCTTTTTGGCAAGAAAAACCCCAGTGGTTTCCCACACCTTCCTCAAAGGCAATAGGGGGAAATTCGGTTTTTGACATTTCTTCATATAGTTAATCAAAGCGACGTGGAGTTTTTGGCTGCTGAGCCGCGGGAACGCTTGGATTGCGATTCCTGCGGTGCCAGTGTGCGAGGGCACTGCCTACTGATAAATCCCTTACAGCTGAGCGTTTTCTGTCCAGCGTTGCGACAGCAGCGAAGATTACTACTGTTTTAGTAAGCGAGGAAAAAACAAAATCTGGTTCTGTGGCTTGTTTACTCAGCAAGTGCAAAAGGCACGTTGCAGGCAGGGCTTTACTCTCTCAAAAGGCTGAGCCTAGTAAGGCCTACCAGGAGCTGGTGCTGCACATAAAGCACATTTGGAGTGATTTCCAGAACTGTTTTTTTCTTTTTTCTGGGATTTTTTTTTCCTCTCCTCCTTGTTTCCCATGTCCATCTATTAGCATCTGTCGGACACCGAAACGTCACGTACCCGCAGCTATACAGAAATGCAGGTGCTGCTTGATGTCAGTACTGTTGGTGGAGGTAAATCCTGGTACGGTTCAGTTGCTGCTGAGAGCTGGTACTGGCAGCGCCTGAGACCGAGTTTTTTGAATGGATCGTGGCTTGAAGGCGAATTTGCCGGGAAGTTTTATCGTGTTAGAAAGAAATTAAATTTCCTCTTTGAATCTCCCTAGCTTTGGGTGTGAGGGGATAGCTTACAGTCTACGAGTCGCTCGGAGATACTGCGTGGATGAAACGTTTCTGGCAGTTACTGTGTTAGCAGCCCTGTCTGGTATTCTGGTGCCTGAGCAGGACTTGCTGCTCGGAATTGGAAGTGCGGCTGTATGATTTTTACCTTCCAAATGGAGCACTGTGGAGGAAGCATTTCACTGGCAGGCTGGTCTCCGGCTGGCAAAAATACAAACACAAAGTTTATCAGTGGCATAGCTAATTCAAGACAAGGCTTTTTAAAAACACAGCTCCTTTTTACAGCTTTTTGCCTCTGTATTAGGTGTTGAATTTTGATCTGACTTTACAAGCACAACACGGGTATGTGATAAAGGGTTACATCTTCCAATGACAGCCCGTGCCTTCATAAGTTGTTTGGTTTCACACAGAAGCAGTGGCTTTAGATGTCAGCCACTGTGACAAATCCAGCCTTTTTATCTGATGCTTTGAATTTTCAGTAAATTCTCTGTACTCGATTCAAAGGAAGATTTAGTGAACAATGGGGCCGATAGTGTTTCGGGCTGAATTTGGTGGCAAAACTCCTGTTCGCCTTAGCAATAACAGGGTCTGGGCCATAACACAAAGTGCTTACATTGATTAGTATGCTTAATACAGTCACAATTTTTCTGACAATTTATACTGTTAATTTGATATTGATTCCTTTGCTGAGCGGCATTAATGGGTACTTGGAGCTAATTAAAATGTTAAAAACTTGGATCCCTTGAGATTCCCCTGATATAATTTAGTTCAGAAGTTTCTCACAAGCCTTTAAGATGACCTTTCTCCGGAGATACAAGCGCGCTGGTAGCAGAAAATTCTGCTTCTTTAATGACTGTGAGCTGTCTCTGGAAGTTAGGGCAAGGCAGTGGATCGCGTTAACGGCGGGCGCGGTTGTGCGTGGGTGATAGGGGCATACTGGAAGGGGCAAAGGGGAGGTCAGGAGCTAATAATTTGCCAGGCATCCAGACCCGCAAAATTTAATTCCTTAGCAGGGCTAGAGTTTCTTTTAATGTATGCGTATACATTCAGAAGAGGACTATTTCGGCTTCTTGGCTGGTACGTAAATTAGTTTGTGCAGAGGCAACACTCTTAAATGGAGACTCCATCTTAATCTCCCGATGCTAAAACACATTATATGTTATTATCATCTTTGTTTCCCTCGCAGGTAATGAATACAACTCTTCAGGAGCTAATGTCAGCTTTTCACATCAGCCTCTTTCAGATTGCTGGTTACACTGAGATTTTAAATGAACAGAAGATACTTCTGTATCAGAAAGCTTTTTATCTTAATTTAGAATGTTTTTACAGAGCTAAGTTCATCTTTGAAGGCAGCAAGCCCATTTAACAATGTTCTGCACTGGCACTGAGTTGGGAAAATTGTCTTTTTAGACACAGGGAAGAAGAGAACTTGGTTATTATCTTAGGTATTATATATGAAATATTAATACTGTTTACAGTGAGATGTGCTGAATGCCATAATCCGTAAACATAGCTGGGATTATATTCCTCAAAACAATTATTTTAAGAGCTATAAATTAAGGTTACAACTATCACTTTTATTTTCTTTTTAATCTTTTTTTTCCCCCCCTTTTTTTTTTCCTGGGGCATTAAAGCAGAAGTGAATATTTCAGATGTGGGTAAGAAGGCATATATTACATTTCCGCTAATTCAGATAAAGTTTACCCAATACTCTGCTTCTTCCCGCCGCCCCCCCCGCCCCCCAACAATCCTCTTTGCTTCCCCCTCCTCTTAGCCCTGCTGGGACATTAGCTAACCTAATACTGCCTGACAGCTAACTATGGTGCATCGCTGTAGAGCTGGCATGCTGTGGACACCGTCGTATGCCACGGGCAGCCTGGTTTGATACAATCCCATATGCTTCCACATCACTGAGAAGGGTGTAGGTGCGTGCTTTGATACCCGCTTACTGTCCTGAATGCTTACGGAGGGTCAGTACTGATATTTATCATCGCTGGGGTCTGAGGGTGAGCTGGTTTCACCCTTGCAAAACGCCCTGTGCCGGGCAGCTGCTGCGGGTACTTCCACAGAGCTCCTCGATGAGCAGATCTACCCGTCTTTCCAAATCCAAGTATCCATTACCCTATTAACGTTACACAGTCACAAACCCGTGGTGCTACGCTTTTTTCTCCACCAGGTATTTAGGATGTGGTAACTCACTTCATTCACTCACTAACCCTGAAATACAAAAGCGAAACACCTTTGGGTCAGCGTATGCAGCGGAGGTGCGCAGTTTCACTATAGCTTAAGTACTTCCATATCTCTTCCTATAATGTTATTTTGTAATTTCTTGCAGCAGTATCTTGTGAAATAGTCTTTTCTACATGAAGAGTACACTAGGGGGACTATTCTCCTCTTCGTTGAGCAGTATCGCAAGGCTGTGAATCTGGTTCTTTATACACAGAAACCAGCAATTCCCAAATTTAAATGCAGCTGATTTGCTTTGATTTGTTTTTTATATCTGCAGCCTATTTGTTTTCTGCCTGTTGCATTCATCTTCCTCATGAAAGATAAACACTGCGGGCTGGGATATTTACTTTGGAGGGGAGATTTTTGTAAACTTTGTACATGGACATTTCATCACTCCTTACCATGTTTTATTGACCAATGCGTACCAAAGGACTGCGGTCCCTTCACCGTAGCAGGCACACGAGTCTCCTCTCCAATTACTGAGACTTGAAAAGACCTGAGAAATTTGCCAATGATGTAGACAGATGTCTAAATCTGTTAGCCAGATGCTGATATGCAAGATGTGTCAGACTTTATTATCTTTTTGCAAAGGATGTGGGAAGGAAGCAACACCATTCTCTGTTCTTATTTCTCCTTTCACAGTGTCTTTATCAGGAGAGGAAGCATAAAAATGGAGTTTGTATAAGTTTCTTCCCCCCCTTTTTCTTTTTTCTTTTCTTTAGACTGTGTTCCCCAGTTAGTTGTTGCATGCCTTCTGTTAGATTCTTACCTTTTGTTGCCTTTTTTTTTTTTTTTTTCCCTAGGTTTTGGGCTGCCTTGTTTGTCTTTACAGAATGGTTTGGGTTACAAACTGCAGTCTGATTAATTTTAAGTTTTGATCTACCAAAGTGAGCACGGGTTTAAGCACGTGAATGGATCCTTGGGACTTCACTGGGATTACTTGTGTGCTTAAACTTACTGCTTAAGCATCTTACCTGATCAAAGCCTTTCTGTGTTGTACTGTAACAAAATACTAAGTAACACTTGTAAGTGAACATTTCTGCTGAGCAATGTAGAGAGATGAGCGGTTCCAGCCCCAAAGTTGAAACCGCTAGATAACAAGCTTCTCACATCAAAGAGGAGTACACTTCACTACCAAAGTAACAAATGACTTTTAAAACTTTCCAGTAGAAACCATATGTAGATATTAGCGCACATTATTATTTTATATCTGTAATGTACATCAAAGATCTCACTTTCTCACCAGCTCATGCAGGCAGGTGACAGCTATTAGAGTAGAGAGAGACCGAGTAGCTCTCCCAGAATCATTGACATTGTTTGATCCACAGTGTGACAGTGAGGAGCACTGAAGGACTTGTCAAATGCAGATATAAACACATCACCTCAGTGAATATCATCAGCTGTAGAGAGTCACAGGCTCTGATAAACTTAACTTGGTATGTGAACGGGAAGCCTCCAGTGAATGATGCCGATAGGGTCACCATTAGGTACAGCTACATGATACATACTGGAAGCAGTGTTCCTCAACGCTTTAGAGACAGAAGGTTACCAAAACCAGTCACGTGTCATCGGTGTTGTTTGTAACAGGTTGTTATTGCCAGTATTGGAGCATGTTTAAAATGGGAAACTTGAGAGTTAGAGGTTGGGTCCTACACCTACCCGTGTGTTTAGAAGCACACAGTCTATGCTTAATAAAAAAATAAAACACCTTAGCGACTTTCCTGTCTACTGTATTGTATTGGCTTGAACAAACACCTCCTGAGGCTGTCAGGCTGGGGAAGAGAGAGGTCCTGGTGCTCCTGCCCTGGGGCGTCCTGCCTCTGCTTGGTTTTGTCCTGGTGAAGCAAGCGGGGCCTTACACGTGAGGCCATTTTGTATTCAGGTCATTTTGGTGGTGCTGCACCGCTCTGCTGTAATCCTGGGAGATTAGGGGAGGCTGGGCACGTGCTGGTGCATTTAGAAAGGCGAGTGATTAGGGTTAGCCGGGTGGTTTTGTGAAAGCTCTTTGTGCTGACATGGACAAAGTAGAGACCCGGAGTTGGTGGCGGCCTTTGTGGGAGGCAGGCAGCACTGGGGTGAGCACAACCCCCCCACCTGCGGTCGCTGGGCTGTTTTCAGCCGCCTTGTGTGGGGTGGATGGGGAGAGTGAGCGTGTAATCACCTCCGAAAATTATGGTGGGTGTGCTAGGTTCAAAGGGAGGCGGAAGGGATTGCCTTGGAGATAAGGGAAAACTGAGGATAAATAGCCAAAGCATTACTGTAGGTGGCAGCCTCCTGAAGGTGCCCTGCAAGGTTTTGGCAGCCAACTATTTTGCGTGGAAGTATGGAAAACCTTTTGTGAGGATTGTTTCTTATTTGCAATGCAATTACAGTAGGTCTTAGCGTAGGGGCAACTTGCCAAGGGAGAAACTGAAAGTGTTTCCTAATGCAAGTTGTTACTTAGGCTAAAAATCTTTCCCTGTTGCTTCTCTCCCACTTTTTTAAAAGCCTGACTCCTATATCTCTGTCACGGAAAATGTGCCCAAGGGCAGGGCTATAAAATGGCAGCATTAGTTTCTTTTAAAGGCACAAGGCTCTCTGTATTTTGAGGTAGACTGTATCTGGAGGAGGACGAGCTTTAAGCATCCTCCTGCCGCTGTTTTGCTCCCTTTGCCATGAAAAACTGTGGTTCGCAAGTCTGCACAGGAAAGGGACCACAGCCTTGCCAGGTCCCAGGGCAGGAGGTGCAGTCAGGTCCAGCAGCATATAGGGAACATCCTGATAAGGGTCTGCCTGATAGCACAATGCTTGGGGAGCTGTGGGATATTTTTGGGGGGGGAGGCGGGGGTGTGATGTGGCTTTTCTTGGGGCTCACAATACATGCGTAGTGCGGTGGTTCAGGATAAAAATGGAGTGTTCAAGTAACGTGCACAGTCGTTCAGTTTTTGGTAGTGCTGGCTCATCACACCATGAGTTAGGTGAAGATTAAGCTTAACCTTTTATTTGCTCTGGTTTTTGTGCTTCTACAAACTTAGGCTGTTCTTTTCTGTTACAATTTCCTGAGCATTGCCACACACTAAGCTTGGAAAATGAGGTGCATTTAGCCAATTTATGGCCTGACATATGTTAATTAACATTAATTACCTGCTTGAATAGTCCATTTAGCACTTATTATTAAAAAGTGGCTTGTCTACAGAAGGGGATTTTCCTTCAGAGTGAGATGTTTTGTTCTAACTTGCTTAAGACAAAGTCATGATGGGGTATCCTGTGCCTCTGTGTGGCAGTACCAGCTTCCTGATGTTCCAGTTGTGCGTGGTGGGAGACCACTGCACTAGTGACAGGCACCAACTCCTCACCCACGTGGATTTGACATTTATTTGACATTGGCTTAGCTTTCCCAAGGAAACCAGCCTGTTTTCAAGTGTGTTTTGCTGGCCGCAGGTATAGCTCTTGCTTCTCTGATTGAGGTAGCCATAGAAAGCTGTGCTTCTCAGCTTGCCAGGAACCACAAGGAGATCTGGAGGCCTGTGGTCATGTGGCCACAGCCCCTCTTTGGGTTTGAGGGGTAAAAAACCCACAGGTGTGGAAGGCTGGATGGGATGCATAGGAGTTGCTGGGGTGTACTGTGGGCTCATCTTCAGCTCTGCACAGCCCAGGATGATGGACCTTGAGGCTCCCACAGCCATTGAGAGCAGGCCACCGCTGGAGTGGAGCATGGTCTCCATCAACAATAGGTTATGTCTTGCTGTATTTATCAGCTGTGTTATTTACAGTATCTCCTGGGCAATGCATTGGGCAAGGGTTGTTGCAGGTCATTGGCTTAAAATCTGTGAGGTGAGGGGAGTAACAAGTAGAGAACACTCATTCAATTTTCAAATACCAGTATTAAAAAAAAAGAAATAAAAATCTGTAAATCTGTTCCTCAGTTTCCCATCCTCCAGTTCTTCATTCGTGTTTTGGGAGACTCCAGGAATGGTATGTCCTACTTCACCTTCTCCATCCTTCCCTTTGTAGCACCAGCCAGATGAGCTGCATAGTGCATGGGGTGTCTCTCTGGGAAATAGAGGGCTGGCTCGTAACTTTGTGGGGCACATTGCAGATCACAGTTGTGTTTTGGTTGGGGATGTGACTGGAGTCTACAGGACCAATGAAGTGCAATTTCAGGGCAGTGTAAGGTGTTGGGAGCAAGCAAGCAATTGCAGCAGTGCTGTTCCATCCCTATGGTGTAATAGCAAGGGAGCTGCCTTTCAGTGGGGCTGGAGGAGAAGGGCATTGCTGTGTCGCTATTGCTTTTGGCCAGAATGGTTCCTCCTGATGCTGTGCTTGGCTGGGAAGTCCAGGAGGAGTCATTCTTGCCCTACAATGCCAGAGTCCTTTCTCTGGGCCACCCCATTTGCTCAAGGACTGATGTGCTTGTGATGCTGCTTTGTGGGGCATTGGAGGCAGGTCAGGAGTTAACAGCATTGGTATCTTGTTAATAATACTGTGTGTCCTACCTGGACTTGGCTTATTGGGGCAATTTTCTTTATCTGTACACTGGTACCTATTAAAAATAAAGGTTATTTAAATACTTCTGATATAAAGCACCTTTGTAAGATTTCGCTGACAGAGAAATGCCTTTCTGGGGATTTGAACTGGTAAAGAAATGCCTTGTGAACATCAGCTCTTACAGCAGACCTGTGCTAACGAATTGAATGGATTGCTTGCTCGGTCGCAACATGCGATGTACTTCAGAGCTGAATTATGAAATGCTGGGCTCCCACTTAACCGTGTTTATTTGGCAAGGCATTCTCGTGCTCCTTTCTCTTTTCTTTGTTATTTTCCCCCCCGCTGGTGAAGTTGCCGCTCACCGGGTGTACAGGGAGGGAGGTGTGGGCTGGGACAGGAGGGCAGAGGCAACCTGCAGGTTGTTGCTGGAGGAAGAGCCCCTTGAGGCGAGGAGAACGGTGTGCAGTACCCACACCTTGTCGTCAGGGCAGTTTGTTGCCTCCAGGTTTCCTGGAGAGTGCTGCCTGCCGGTTTTGGGGGGCCAGGAGGCGGCTCACAGTGGGTGTGGGGCTCTGCCTGTGCAATCTCCAGCTGCTGTACACCTGGGTGCTGCCGGCGGTCAGGTGAGTTTCTGTGGGCTGAGTCACTGGATCATGCCACTTCTGCGTCCCTTCACCCATTGCCCGTGTTGAGATGAAGGGTGGGTCCGTGCTGACGTCTCCATGCCAAAACCATGCCGAGAGCTTTGGAATGAGGGCAGGAGGCAGGAGTGTTGCCAAAGGTGCAGTTTTTCTCCTTTGACACTTCTGAGGCTGCCTTCTCGCTTTGTTGTGCTATGGGGTCAGCCTGGAGGCTGCTCATAACCCACTCCTCAGCCTTGCAGCGTCTTTGGGCCAGCCCACTTCCCCATCGGCGGCTTTCCTAGACACTTGGCTCTCCCTGGGGAGTGGCAGGCACCATGGAGGTTGTTTCTTCTTTCGTAAGAAAAAGGTTTTGGTAGCTTTGCTGGATCCTGAGTCGTGTGAGCAGGTTCAGGCTGGATGCCAGCACTAACAGGGAGGTAACATCTGCTTATCCCAACCCCAGCAGAGTGGAAGGCAGCAGATAAGGTGGAAGGCTGATGAGGACCAAGAGTGGTCTGCTTGGGGAGGACAGATAGAGGAGCACCCAAACATGTGGGCGTGCATCCCCTTGGGCTCCCCTTTGCCTCCTGGCTGCTGTGACTGCTCAGTTTGTAGTGGGAATGAAATCTGGTTTGCATGGATGCAGTACAGTGAATGATGGTGTGACTTCCATGGATAGATGAAGTACAGAGAGCAGGGTCTGTCTCTTGTCCCTGCTAAAGGCCACGTTGGAGCAGCAGAGTGGGGCTCTCCTGTTGTGCCGTGGCAACGTACTCTTGCACTAATGTAAGACAGACTCAAGCAGTGCTTAAAATCCAGCTTGCAGCTGAGCCTGGACTCCCTGTGAGGACTGAGCACAACCAGGGACTGTTTGCAACAGTGTTGTGCTTAGGTAAACAAAGCTTTGTTTAAAAACATATTAATTACCTAATAATATTCTCATACAAGCTGCTCTCCTAGTCTAGACAGCTAGTACCTCTGATACTGGAGATGATTTGCCCTTGTAACTTAGTGTTTCCTTACACTGTACCCTGTTGGTTTCTGTATTTTTCTTTTTTTCCAAAATAGGATGAAGAAGAATAAACACATTATTCTAAAGAAATCATTTTAGGACACGACTTACATGACCATATTTATTTTATGTAGAACGTGGACTGAATTATCTTGATAGATACTCCAGTTATGAGTGTCAGCGCTCTTAAAACCTGCTGCATTTAGGTTTTCTCTCTCACCATGCTAGCTCTTCAAGCAGATATTTCAGCTCTCCAAAGACACGTTATGACCAACATTGGCCCTACTTTCTTGCATGAAATTTACAGTGTAAACATACCTTAAAATGCGAGACTTAATCCAGATCAACAGTTTCTGACTTCGCAGGTATTTATGAAGTTAGGCTGTGAACCCCTATCTTGTGTAAATATATTTGCTAGTACTTCATGGGGGATTTATCAGTTTCATATATAAAGTTCTAGATATGCTTAGTACATAAATTTGGCGTCTGATAAGTGACAACAGTGCTCAACAAAGAATGTCTTTGTGTGAGACTCTCATAGGCTCCCACGTTATCACCTTTTGCTGATTGGTTTTGTGCTGAGAGCAGCGATGTGGTTTCCTGAAAGCCTATAACCTACTGTTTGTTCTGCAGAACTGCTCTGGACCTTAACTAATTTTCAGAGAATGTATTTTTCCAGGAATTTGTAGGAGAAGGTGATGCCAGTTCAAGCCGTGTCCTGAGATGCTTGTAAACTGAGACACAGAGAGCTGCTGTCCCTGTTTTTGTGCAACACGATCTGTTGTGTTTAAAAGTTTCACTGTATGGGGGAACTCAAAACCATTTGTCTGAGATGTCAGGTTTCAGAGTGAATGGCACTTCTTTAAGTATTCATCAAGACCTACAATGAGAGGCTGCTGGTCCTACGATGCCTTTGCAGGAGAACCAGCGTTGGCACCAAGAACGGTGCTGCAGCTGAGGACCTGTAAAGACTCCCAAGCATTTTGGGAATCTTGCACAAGGACTATCTGCATTTGCATAGCTTGAGCCATGTATGTGGCCCAGATAAATGGGCCACATCTAACATCTTTGATGTTTCGGATGGAAATCTTGTTGGAGCTCTGTGTGGATTGGGCCACAGGTTTCCAACCTAGTTTGTGTAGCAACCAAAAGCTCCGAACCTAATACTGTTATTTGGTGGTGTGATTCTTGCTTCCCACAGCACGTTGAGATTTATTCCTTGCCCCATTGCTCTCTGGCGTGGTTCATGCACAGCAAAAATACTTCTGATTAAAATGTACTAGAACTTTTGCACACTTGGGGTAGTAGAGAAATCTTTTATGAGGAGCTGTGTTTTAGAAAGCCCTGGGAAAGGGAGCTGCGTGCTTCAGAAGGTATTTGAAAATTGATAGTGAGGCCAGTTTATGTACTGAAAAAGAGGGATGGTGTGTAGGCCATGATGTAGTGGCATACAGGGCTGGAGGAGGAAGGATACTGTGAACTAGCAGTAGGGAGTAAATCAACCTGAGGTATGTTCATAGACATCTGACGTCTGCTGGGCCTGGTGGGGTAGCTTGGAGCAGGTGGAAGCAGCATACTGTTTACCTAATTAGAAACATAAATAAAATCTTTCCAAGTTTTTTGGTGGGTTTTTTCCTAAATTAAAATGCATTTGAAGCATATGTCAGACTTGTCATATCCAGGAAAGATCTCTGAAACCCTACTGTTCCTTGGGGAGGCTGTTTGTAGCCCACACCCTTCAGGGGTCTGCCAGGTAGCAAGTCTTCCTGGTTGGAGGATGGAGTGGGACGTTAGCAGCTGGAGATGTTGGGGTTCTTCCTGAGCATATCCATAGTCATCTTTTATCACTGGGAAAAGGTCTGTCATTTGAGGTCATAACCAGGAAATTGGGGGGAAAAAAAAACCCCAAATAAAATTGTCATAGTTGAAATCATTGAAGATTTCACCTTGGGTTTGTTTACTGGGGAGTCGGTGATGGCAGGCATTGGGGCCTGGGCTGCTGTACAGTCAGTGCAGCTCTATCTCCAGTGTATTTTACACACGGAGGAG
This sequence comes from Zapornia atra, assembly GCA_013400835.1. Taxonomy (NCBI): domain Eukaryota; kingdom Metazoa; phylum Chordata; class Aves; order Gruiformes; family Rallidae; genus Zapornia; species Zapornia atra. Next base: position 216,053 of record VZTU01018378.1, on the reverse strand, counting down.
ACAAAGATGATGCTAATTGCAAGAGAAACTACTTAACTGCTTTGTATTATGTTTGAAATGAAGGGGGAATAACACTGATTGAATGACCTATTTTGACTTTCTCAGTATAATATGTTTAATGTTTTAGTCTTTTTCTGGACAGTGAATTATAATTTTATCAAATCCTGATGGAAATGGCTGTGTTGCTGGGCAAAGTATTTTATCCTCGCAGTTTTAACCGCAGAGTTACCTCTTGCAGCTTGACTCGATGGCAGGAGTTTTCTCTTTTGGCTGGAAATGTTCTTTTGCTATTCAACACAGTGACAGCAGATTTTTTTTGTAATACAAAATAAGGACCTGTCAGGAAGAATATAAAATAAGGCACTGAAAGAGTCTAATTTAGAAGGAGAAAGGGCATAAATCTCCACCTCTCTCTGATGACGGGAGGCCAAAGTACAGCAAGAAGCATTTCCCTGCTGTAAAATTTGGTCCTGATACTGGAGAAGTTATTCTGTTAAAGGCACAGCTGTATCTAACCTATTTACAAGCTTTTTTGACGTTCTTTTTGGTACATACCTGGATGTTGCATAGGGGGATTCTTAGACGGCGAAGCGTCGCTATTAGGGTCTGCTCTGCTTATTGTGCCATGACAGAAATTGTTAGCTGTTTTGGACTGGTGTCAGGCAGAATAATACTGAATAAGTCCCAGATGAATGTGGGTAGTGAAAGGAGAAAAATAACTTCAAATAAAGAGGGGTATTATCAACTGAGCAGCCAGTGTTGATCCTGTGTGGTGCTGAAAAATGGAAGCAGGAAAAATATNTTTTTTTTTTAAGGTGGAAAATCTTAGCTGAAAAATCTGTTCTGACCAGAGTTTGTTACCCTACTTCAGCTCAGAGTAACTTGGCATTGGCGCAACAGCGGTGCAAAGTATTGAGAAGGAGAACCGAAGTACAAACAACCCTCCAAAACTTGAGAGGACCCTTAGATTCTTTGTCCATTTAGGACAAGATGACCTGTAGCGTCACTTGCAGCTGCTGGATCCAAGAGTATAAATAGTGAAAAGAACACTGATTTGGCCAGGATAAAATGTTCATTTTGGGTTTTTCCAACAGCTGTGTCAGGACTTAACCCAGGCTTCTCACGTGTCATTTTTTTATTCAGGCTCATGCTAAGAAAGTGGAATGACAGTGTTCTCTAATGGGGGGGTTGGGGGGGGTGGGAAAGAGGGAGAAAAGTAAAAGAAAAAATTAGTAAATTGAGAAATAGTGTAGATTTGGTATCCCCTCAGCCTGAAGGAAAAACAGTTTGCTTGTACAGTATGATAGCAGTTGGTTCAGAAATTAAGGATGGATTTCCTTCAATTGTAGTTGAATCATGACATCTTACTAAATTTATCCAGTCTTGAGTGCCTGGTTTGTGGTTTGACGTTTTCATTGGATGGCTGTTGGTTGTGTTTTTTTTAAAAGCAAAACCAAACAAAAACGTAAAACCCCTACCCAACAAAAATACCAAACATCCCCCCAACCCAGTAAATCCCACAGCAAAAATCCAAACCTCTCTGTGGGCTGAGACGATAGTGTCCTTATTTTCAGCAGGAAACTATATCTGATATCAAAATGCCAATTTTGCTGGGTGGGTAAGGCAGTAGCTTTCTCTCTAGAAGCACCATGATACAGTGGCTGGGTTCAAGCAATGCCAGTGATGGGCCTTTCCCGTGTTCCAGGAGCAGATGGGGAGTAGGAAAGTTGGATTTCATGTGGCTTTACCATTAACTGCAGATCTCTCTGGAGTGTCTCTGGATAGTTCTTGCTGTTCAGTGAAGTGCTGAGGAGAAGTACTAAGTAAGAGCATACTTCATTTACACAAAAATCTACACCAAAAAGATGTTTCAATATAAAAGCCAAGTGCTTGAGAAGTACAAAATGTCAGAAATAAAGGTGCCTCTAACGCTTGAAATTACTTCTCATGCTTGCTATTACACTGTTGTTAGTAAGGAGCTTGAACACTCTATCCAACCCCGGTCTCCTTGTTGGGCTGGATGCTTTGAGGGGTGTTCAGGGTTTCAGCTCATCTGCCGTGATCGCGGTGTGGGCCCTGTGCCATATTTGTTGCACTCAGCTCTGAGTAAAGAAATACGCCCACCCACGTGTGCTTGTCTGTGTCATTCGCCTCCCCAGTATCTGCGGGATTCCCCGATGAGCGCTGTCCCAGCCCTGCATCCTCTTCTCACCCCCCATGGTCTCCTATTCCAGCCTTCTTCCCTGCAATTCCCAGCCCTGCTCCTTCCTTTTCCTCTGATCTCCCACCCTTCAGCTCACCTACCTGTTTTTTTCTGTCTGCTCTGCTTGTCCAGCTTGCTTGGGCTTTTTTGTCAAGCTTCCTGTTCCACATTTCTCCCCTGCCCCAGGATTCCCTATTTCCCATGTCTTGCATATCCCAGCCACTTGTCCTGTTTCTAATTCCAGTTTCAGTTCAGGTTTGCAAAGCCCTTAGCAATGGGGAATAGGGTTTTATAGTAGGAAGTGTTAGACAATATGAGGTGTAGGTGGGGCTCACAGCACCACCTATAATTTAAAACATTGTTTATTTTTTTTAACTAATCCACCCTTAGGTAAGCAGTCCTGATGCTGTCAGGGTGCATACAGATCCTTACTCATTTGGATAGTCTGATTCCTTCTGCTGATACTGGGTACACAGAGGTTGGCTCATTTGTGTAAGAGATGGAGGATCCAGCCTCAGAGAGATTCTGACTTCTGATTTTTCTGTGGCCTAAACTAGACAGCCAATAGTGCTTGAGATTATACAGTTCACAGGGGTACTGAGCTGTCCCTAACATACTGAATGTTATGCATAGTAATTGATCTTATTTCTGTGGTGAGGGGCTGTTCCTTTTTCCTTCCCTATCAGTGAGGAGATCGACAAGTTCCTCACTGATAATGTATGACATGAAAATATGCAATCTGTAGTCACACCATAATCTGTGTCTTCTAGTAGGTGCCCTCTGACTTGGTATATTCAGAATAAGAAATAGAAAGACCCTTTTCCTTCCATAGCTCCCTGGTTTTCTAGTTTGTTTTGCCTCTGCTGCTGACTTCCAGCTTGGTCTTTAATGATTTTGGTAAATGCTTCCACATCTAGGTGGAAAGCCTGTCATGGGTTTCTTGAGAGCAAAATTAGACTGAGAAACTCAAACTGAGTTGTTGCTTAAAACTGCAGGCCAATGTCTTGGAGCATGGGAGGGTGGACACTAGCTGCTTTGGCTAGGCATGACTTGGCTTCGCTTGCAGTCAGTAGACAGCTTCCAATGGACTTTGGTGCTCCATCAAGTCATTTAATGGTGTGAATAATCTTATATTGAGCTTTTAAAGAGCATATGCACAGAGTACACAGGTTATGAGTCCCTTGTTTTGAGCTTTATCAGGAAGGAATTTTAATCAGGTAACAGGGTGGCCCGTCCTCTTTGCATCACAGTAAGATGCGTGCTAACAGGCAGCTCAACAAATAGTGCAGAGGCAAATCTGGCATGCCTTGCTTCCTCTCCCACAAGAGAACTGTGGTTTATTCTCTGTTGCTGCTCCCCAGGCCGTTTCAGCAGGTTGGTCGACTGAGGGGGTTCACCGGTAGTAGCTGATGCCTTTCAAGTACCCGAGTGTCAGTTTCCCAGGCTATTGATAACAGCTGTTTAGTCACAGCTCTCTGGGTCACAATGTACAGGGATTTTCTGATGGTTGTGGTGACCTTGGGGGGGAATTAGACTGGATGTAATGTTTCCAAGAATTGGAGACGCCTGTGCCATTGAGCTGGTGCATGTTGCTGAATCAATTACTAGCATTGGCAGGATTTTGCTTTAGGGGAATCTCGCAGCTACATCACAGTCTTGTTATTAGTAGATTATTGTTAATTGGTTTTAATACAGGCCAGATATTTGCAGGGAGGAAGGACCTTAAATAGTTGGTTTTCGTGAAGTATTTTCCCTATACACAGCTCTGTTGCAACGCATACCCTGGTACAGTATCTCACTTTAGTTTTGGGGAAATTTTTAGCAGCTCCTGTGTGGAAATGCACGTTTATTGTATAATTGTCATCCTTGGGTGAGAAATCGCGGCGTGGTTCCCCCAACCTCCTCCAAAGCCAGCAGTGACAACTGAAACTCTGCGTGGAGATTTTGTACCTCTTTTTTTTTTTTTTTTTGCAATGTGTTGAATCATGATAAGGGGACTCAGCACTTTTCTAACTCTGGCTGCTGTGGTGTAGGCACCCTGATGAGCTTGTGCAGGAGGGAATGCCCAGCAAACCCCTCAGTTTTTGCATGCAGCTCCTGGTCTAAATCTCCTGAGCCTGTCAGAGCAGTCATGACACATCATGCTCAGGTGGTTTTAATTTATGACCTAGCAGATTGTGGATGTGCCTCTTGGCAGGTGACAAAGGAGCACGCTGGTGACCCTGCTTCACCAGCTCGAGTTTTGAGCCACAGAGTTTCTCTGCAGGAGATTGGGGCCAGACTTAGGGCTACTTCCCTCCACTTTTCAGTTTGGTGCCAGTGCAGCAGGGTGTTTTCACAGGCCTGTGCAGGCCAAGCCCCGCTTGGGTTGGTCCTTGCTCGCATGGTCACTGAAGTTGCTGGGAGCCCACTATGGAAATGCAGGCCCCTGCCCCCCTCCTCCCTCCCTCCCCCGCCACTTCAGCCGTTTGGTTGTTTGCTGTGTCCATAATTGACTGTCAAAGAGTTGGGTTTAATTCAAACACTAGTGGGGTTTTCCTCAAAATGCCTGTGAAACGTTAAGCCCGGTAGGAGTTGCAAATGTAAATATGTTTACATAAAAACGAGGAATGCATGAAAAAATGGGCCTTGCTGAAGCAGCCAAAAGCAGCGTGATGATATGCTGGAGGGGCACTGAAAATGTAGGTTGCTGCGGAGCACGCCTCCAGAAGTAAATCCCAACCAGAATCGCTTGCAGTCCTGGCCTTCTGATGTGCTCTCTGCCTGCCTCGGCTGCTGAGGCGAGGCAGGGCGAGGGCTCAGGTGCCCGTGGGCATCCTTGCGGAGTTTTATAGGGAAGTTTGAAATGCCGAAGCAAAGCGTCAGCTGTATCTGAACGGGCCTTTTGTTTTAGATTTTCTCAGGCAGTAGCAATATTGCTAGCAATTGGGGGAACCTCTGACACTTCAGGTCTCTTAACTGGAAGGCATTTTTCACAAGCTGTACTATTTCAGGTTGTGAGCTGCGGGCACACGCACACCCCCTCGCACACCCCCCGCACACCCCCCCAGCACATTGTTTACTTCCTCTGTAAGTTCTGGGACATTCAGTACTAAGAAGCATGATACGCTTGCATAAACACTCCAGCCAGATTTATCTCTCAAGCCTATCTTTCCTTTCCCGTCTTGGAAAGTGATTAATCTACAGCACACATTTTGTTCTTTGATTGCAGGGCATTATTCTGTAATCATTTACAGTTTTGCAGAACCGTAGCACTGGCTTGATGGAGTATTTCTGTCGTAGCCGCCGCTGTTGGCCAAAGCTTTAGCTGTGTAACGTGAGGGGAGAGTTCCAGTTAAGCTCTGTGTCTTGTTAGAATTGTTTCCTTTTAAATTACATGCTTTCTGTGCATTAAAAAAAATTACAAACGTACCTATTTAAAGTGCAGGTAAGTGTCTGCTCAGCAATGTGTGCTGGGGGCTGGTTTGTAAGTTTTAAAAAGGGTTGTCGGTACTGCAGCCTGCTGGCTGCCAGCTGGGGTTTTCCTATGGGTTTGTGGAGGGTGGAAGAGTTTTAAGTAACTTTTGTTCTCGGTGCTGCGCATCCTGCATTGAAACCCATGCCAGTTAGAAACTGGCAACTTATGTAGAACCTGTGCATATCACCTTGTGTCTGAGGGAAACAGAAGAGTGAAGAGATTGAAGGTGAATCAGAAATCTGACCTGTCTGTACTGCATTGAGGCTTTTCCATGTGCCCTTTGTGGGGTTTGTTTGCTTTCCACATTTTCCAGTGTGTGAGGGAAGGGGGTAGGAGAGGTAACAACCTTGAGTTAACATGCTGTGTGTTGAGATTAGGCTATCAAGCAGAGTTTTGTTTTGATGCAAATGTCCAAGCTGTAAACCACTTTTTTCAGTTAAAAGGTGTGAAAAGTGGGTAGAGGTAAAAATCAAAACCATTTGATTTAGGGTTCTGATGTGTAAGTAAGTTTATTTTTGCAGTATATGCATGCCTTTCTCCCCTACAAAGAAAGGGATTTTAATGGACCTTGAGTTAGTGATTCTGAACCAGTCACCTGCATTGCCAAGCCCAGTCCCTGTCCCTGCAGCAGAGGAAGGATAGACAAGCAATATTCCAAAGGGTACACAGAGATCTGGCTGGAGAATCCCATGCACTGTATCAGGCAAAGCTTTTCTGTCACAAACCAAACCCCTGCAGTTAAAATACAGAATCCACAGGACTGACATACTGCGTGCAAAGGCCAGGGGAAACTGAGGGCATTGCAGGTGCAGGGTGTCTGTTAAATGAGATGTCCAGAGGACCCTGTGCCAGGAGTCAGAACAAAAAAGTCTTCCAACAGCCTTTCCTGTCAGTCTGATATTGAGGGCAGGGCAGGACAAAAGAGGGGGGGTTTCCTTTGGCTACAAATCCAGCAGTCATTTTAAATGGGCAGATATCAGAAGAGTACAAGCCTCACATCTCCAGCAGTGGGCTTTGGGGCAGGAAGAACAGGCAGCACAGACAAGTATTACTGTTTTTTTTTAACCTCTGACCCCTGATTTATTGACATATAGGGGTATGTACAGCATCTGGCCGCAAATTTCACTTCTCCATCCTAGAAGAGCAAATTTCTGTGAAGGCCTCACGGGAAGTCCTTAGTTATAAATAGAAGGGAACTTAAAAGCAAGGAGGAGGAAGGCTAAGGCTCTTGTGAATCAGCTGTTTAGGAAAACTACTAAATTGCTTAAGGAAGCGGTAGGTTCAGAGTGGGTCTACATATGCAGGCTATCAACTGCTTAGTTGGGCTCAACCGCAGGGTTAAGGTAGCTGTTCTGTGGTTGTATGCTCCTTGGGTTGTGAATTTGTGTTGCCTCCATGCCAGTGGGATGATGCCCGTGGTTAGATTGTTTTTGAAGAAGGGACCGGGCCGTGAATTAGTGGCAACAGCAAGAATCTTAGCAATAGGCAACTGTTCTTTGGATCTGAGAAAGACCAGAGTTAACGCAAAGCAGTGCTAGGCACTTCCATGCTCTGTCTTCCCCCAGAAACCAAATGGAGCCACTGCTTGTCTCCCAATGCCTCTTCAGTACTTGTGCAGCCAGTTCTAAGCACTGGTAAATGAGTGGCAGCAGCCATACAGGAGGCAGAACGGCATATGGTGCTGCCAAAATGCAGCCTCGCAGCGCTAGTGCCTGGGACCCTGGCTGTGGCCTGCTGGAGTGGGTTGTGGCCCAGCTTCGGGAGCTGAATAATTCACATCCAGTTCCCTGCAATGGGAGCTTCCTCTTGCTGTGTTTGGACACGTGCCATGGGGTCATGGAGTCCGGGTTCAGTTTTGCTCACCCCAAATTCCTTATTGGCTCAAGATGGTTTGTACAAGTTGTACTTGTTTTCCTTTAACAGCAAGAGATGAACCCCATTAATCTTTACTGTTTATGTCACTGAGTACAGCTGCCCACAGAAAGATTTCTAGGACGTAGTGGGTTCAGGACAAAGGAATTTCACACTGAAAGCTTGAAGCACCATCCCGTCAGGCAGAAATGAGCCTTTGCCTCAGTGTGGGTTAATTATTTGTTAATAGCTGGCTGACTAGGCAGGATGGTCATAGACAAGGCATGAGGCTGCTCTCAACTATGTCCAGAGTAACATTTCTGAGAGTTAGGAGGGGTCATCGTTAGCCCTCCAGAAGTGTCAGAACTAATGTCATGCTGTAGTTACGAATCGTGCAAAAGCTCTGGTGGAAAAAGAAACTTTGGACAAGAATGTATTTGATTATGGAAAGATATGTGCACTGACAGCGAGATCCCCTTGAGTGGAACAGGTACTACCAAGGGAGGCTTTGCATAAGGACTGGGTGCTGGGAACATCAGGCTGACCATCCTGGGCAGTGAGTGCTGAGTGCAGGAGAGAAGTGCTGCTTGGAGTTCATCTGAAAACTTTGTGGCTGTGGAGGTGGAGGTGTCTGTTCCTGTGTTCATCCCCCTCAGCTCTGTAACTGCTGTGTTGATGCTTTTACCTCCATGCTTGCCCAGTTCAAGGGTGGATGGAAATAAGATACGTTTGTGTGAGGAAGACCTTTGTAAGCTGGATTGGTGAGTGCTGTGAGTTTCAGTGCAGAGGAGCCATCTTCTAGATGCAGAGGAGTCACTGGCTGCTTGTCATGCATCACATCAGCAGAGAACCCTTGAGAGTGTCCCAGAAGAGTGAAAGAACCTGTTAAATTGCACAGTACAATTTTATCCTTTTCCAGTGCAGCAAAAAAAGCATGTGCCCTATTCTTACCCAAGAAGTTTCATTTCAGGTGGAGTAAGATCCACCAGTGCTAAGTGTAGCTGTTATGCAACCATCCAAATTTTGGCCATGATAGCTGCAGTTGAGTTGGATGGATCTTTAGAGAGGACTTGTCCTGTGCAAGTGCCAGTAAGATATGAATTAAGCCCAGTGGAGACTGGGACCAGTGTTAGTGGTACCTGAGGAACAGCAGATGACTGGCAGCTTCCCTCCACCACTCCCATCAGCCCATCGCTGGCTTTTTTGATCCTTTCTTTTCCCCTAAACCATGAAGCATCAGAGATAAGTCCTGCTTGTAGGTCACCCAAAAGGGAGACCGGACATTGAATTCTAAACTTCTAATTAAAACTAGTATTTTATTTCATGCTAGAGGTTGGTCCTGGATGCAGTCTTGAAAGCACCTCCTGTGCAACGTAGAACAGGGCCCAGAGAGAGGAAATGAAATCAGAAATGGAGAAAAGTTATTTTAATCATAAATAGCTGCGGTAGGAAGGTAGATGTTTATATGTGCAATAGTACAGTACCTACTGTGTGTATTTTAGGAGAACCTGAGAATAGCAGCTGGGCTGAAATACTTGACAGCAAAGTCAAATATAGTTTAGGGTAAAAAAAAAAAAAAAAGTGCTGGGGAGGGTGGATTTTCAGCGTGAAGCCTGTCGGTGTTATCTCCACTGTACGGCACAGAACAGCCTGTGACTCCGGCGCTTGTTTGTGAATGTACAGTTCCCGTAATGGGATATGTCCCGCTCCTGTCAGTGTGGTATTGTGCCCAGGTAGACGCTCCCCCGCCTCCCAAATTTCCCCGAGAACTGCAGGAGGCTGACAGCTTTATTTCTCTGAAGGCTGCCTTTCCTGCAGAATCGCTGGTTTTGCAGCCAATGAACCTGTTGAATTTTAGATGCATAGAGTTCAGAAGCAGTGGAGCTGCAAGCACTAAAAAACAGAGCTCCTGCTAACATGCTGAGGTCAAAAGGATCAAAACCTAATTTAAACTTGCCCCTGAAATTTGGCTCTGAATCACAGATTCAGGAAGTTGTACATGAAAATCGGTCTGGGCACTGTTTCTTTCTTAAGTTCTTTGGCTAAAAATAATGTCTTGCGCTATAGTTATAAATAATACGGGCTTTTTTTTTTTTTTTCTTCCCCCATCTAATTAAATTGTTACTCTTGCCACAATGAAGGGAAAGGGAAAAGATAATAACATGAATCTGGTTGAACAAGTACATAGCTTGCAGGTTTCAGCTAGAGTGTTTGCAGCTGCAACCGATGCTAAACCTTAAGCTAATGCATTTAATTGTCAAAATTAAAAGAAGGTGCTCAGGAGACATCAGCAATAGTTTCTCTGTGTCCATCATTCAGGAAACCCTCTTGAAAGCTCATTCAAAGTGGGTTTTCCCTCTGCTCTCAAAATACAAAAGAAAGGGATTTTTCTTAGGAAATTTTGGGGAGGAAATTGCAGTGCTTTTTCTAAAATGGTGGTTGAGCCAAGCAGTCAGATAAGATTTTTTTCATGGTCTCCAGTGTCCTTTGGTAACTTAGTAAAAAGACAAGCAGTGGCCAGAGAGAGCTCTGCCATTATGAAGATCGTCACTCAGCAGGTTTGCCGCAGGTAAATGTGGGTAAAGCTGGTAAAAGTAATTTTTCTTCATTGCAATCACAGCACCAAGATGCTCTTTGAAAGCCATGTGGGCAACCAGGCCATGGCTGTCTGCCTGCTGAGCAGAAACGGGTGGCAGCAGCCTGGCAGGACAGTGCTTATCACAGCTATTGCTTTTTCTGTCTTAGCACCCAAAAAAGTTTCATGTGTTTTGCTGCTGGGATTTCTCAGCAGCTGCTGGGGCCTTTTAGCAGCCTTTGGTGTTTGCCATGGATTGCAGGGGCCATGAGAGAGGCCATTTAACGTGGTTCAGCTCCTGGGAGCACGCCGATAATGGTCAGTGAAAGCAGTAATTCCAGAGGCCTAAGGGGATAACGACAGGCAATAACATGGCTGCCAATCTTTAAGCCTAATCATGACATCTTTCGGGTGGCAGGAGGGTTATTTTTCCCAAATGAGGCCATGGCGGGTGAAAAAAGCAAGGTCCTAAAAAGCAGGGTACTGCGGTGAAGCTGGCTTGCCTGAGCGATAGAGCTGGGCACAGGCTCAGAGATTTATTGCGCTGAAATTCGCTGTCACTTGGAAAAAAAAAAAGCATGGAGGCAGCTGCGTTATTTCACTGGCAGTGATGCAATGCCAGTGACACACCAGGACGGGAGGGACCAGCATGTTCTGTGACAGCACGGCATGTACATGGTGTCAGCGGAGCAGCGCCCTGCCAGCCAACAGCTTCGGCTAGTGCCGGCACTTTGTCTAGGGCTTCATTTTCGAGCCAATATTTGTATGTAACAGCTGGAATTATGTTTTTGGAAGTAACACATAGTTACTGCACATGTCCAATTTCCAAAACACCCCCTTCAGCCCTCCTATTTGCTGTGCTTTAAAGGGTCTGAGTTGTTTTTTTAAAAACTACTTTATTACCATGCAGACAAGGCATTTACTAATTTCTCATTTGCTTGTCAACGGCCCTGCCAGAGTGAAAATCTCACAGGAAAACATCCTCTGATAAGGTTGTACACAGAAAGCAGAAATCCTAGTATTAATTTTAATGGTTTACATCACCCTGAAGTCATGTGCTGCCCACCAAAGTTAGTGATGGCACAGCTAAAAAGAATACTGTAATACTGAAGCAGACCTGAAAAGAAGAAACATCAGCATTTTTTTAAAGAAAAAAATGCAAGGGGGGGGAGTAGTGGTAGTGGGAGAAAGCTGGTGAGTCAAAGGACTCTGTATGTCTAAGGAATTGAATGGGTAGCAACTACTTTTCCATGTGTGTGGAAAATATGAGTTGGCTTTTGCAATAGCATTTTATGGGAAGAAAGATCAAGGGTTCAGGAGCTGAAATACTTATTCATAAAACGTAGGGAGCAAAGACAGGCTACTTGTTGTGCTTCTGCCCATTTGCTGTAAGTCCAGTCGAGTTGAATCATTTCTAGGAATGGAGTGGGTAACTGGATTTCCAGCCTCCTCTCTCCATCCTTGGCTTCTCTCCTGCATGGCTGCTGCTGATTAGTACTGGTTGTACTGAGCTTTATGTGAAGGGTATGCGCCTGTCCACTTGATTGCTAAAGCTTTTACCACCTTGGGATCTAAGCACAATCCACTTGAAACTGGATTAAATCAGCCAACTCATTTTACGGAAGCTTTTTAACAACTATCAGGCAGCAAGCAGAAGCTGACCTGGGTGGGATCTTGTTCTGATACTGGGGAAATGAAAGGCCCTTTCCCACTGCCATGCTCTCTCTGTGGTTTCTGAGAAAATCAAACCCAAGCCAAGCCATTTCCCACCGTGTCTGAGGGCTTCTGAAAGGCTGAAGGCCTACGGCCTGCAACATAAAGCCAAACTGTGCTCCAGGTGTAACATTTATTAGTTCGGTGAACGTGATTTTTATTTGTGTCTCTGAAGGAATTTGGGGTTGGGCTGCTCCCCTTCATGTTTTGCCTGGCTTGCTTCCCCCACCCCATGCTGGCCAGGTGATTTGAGCCCCGCTTAGCTGCTGGGGCGTGAATATAGGTCAGTACAGCAACCTGGGCTGTGTCACCATGCCATCCCGCGCCTGGTTGTGTTTAATCTGGACGGTTCCCAACTTGTCTTAGATATTGCCTGAAGTTGGTGCAGTGTGCCAAGGCAGAGGGGCATGGTGGTTTATTTCCCCACCCTTTCTTTTCAGTAAGTGTAATTAAAATGACTGTTCAGAATATTTTTGAGAGGGGGTGAGCCCCAGTGCCATCTGTGGGTTTCAGGTAGGATTGATGCCACATTCAAGGACACGGTTTCTTCATCTGTCAGGAGGCCAAGAGGCTGGGCTGGTGCTCCACAGGCTGAATTTGGCTTGGTTTGGTTAGAAAAGGACACCTCTCTCTTATCTTGCTGATGAATATAAACTCTTTTGGGTGTTACCTAGCAAGTTTTATTGCTTAGTATTTTTGAAATTGGTTCTGAAAGAGGCACAGTTTGGACCATGTGTTCTTTTTCTCCCAAAAGAGTGGGGTTTTTTTAAGGGTGGGCTTGGTACAAAGTGCAGGTTGGTTTTTAGCAGCAAGTGAAGGAGCTTTCTAGAGGAAAAAGAGTCTCAGTAAAACTGTCATCTCCACGTTCTGCAGTTACCCTGTGTTTAACAGATGGCTCAGGAGGGCTAACAAAGTTCATTAAAATCAATTTGTTTACCTAAACAAACCCTGTGTGCAAATGCCATGACTGAATGGACTCAAAACCCTCTTGATGATTTTGTGAGGAGGAAAGTAAGTTTTCTCCTTGTAGTTGTTTTCAATCCTTAAATGTGATTCCCCTATGCTCCTGGCTTTTCTAGCTCTCTGCCCATTTGTGTGTGTGGTTATCAGCATAAATGTGGTTCCAGGTCCCTTGGGGCAGCAGCCTTGCCTTGCCCTATGGCTCTGAAAGGCCTCTGCACAAGCCAAAAAGATCCCGGCGTTTTATAGTTACCACCCTGTTTTTATTGCATGCCTCTCACAGGCTCCTCTGCCGAGGCGATGCCGTGCCAGATAAGAGACTTTTCTCCTGTTTTGGAGCAGCTGTTATACCTTGGGGGTGTTTCTTCTGCTGGGGGGCTGTGGGAGAAGGATGCTAGCAGGCCTGGCAGAGCAGCTTTAGCGGGGGTTCTTGCAGTTTTCTGTCCCTTCTGCTTGGGGCTCCCCACTTCTGTTAGTGGCAACCAAAGGAAAAAGGTCTGTACTCCCCAGCATGTTGTTGGGAACGCAAATAAGGGTGTGCAGAGGGTCAGCATATGCTCACTTCTATAGGTACTTCTCCATTGTGGTGGAGTATAAAATAAAACACATAATAAACCCCCCATTACCTGTTTCATAGATGTTCCCTTCCCTTGCTCGCTGTCTCCTGGCTAGCCCTGTCAGCTGGGTATTTTTGCAGCTGTAGATTCAGCAGGGTTAGGGTAGTGCTTGTTGAAGCTCATGGTCTGGCCGTCGCTGCAGGGCGTGGTGAATTGTAAAGGGGAGAACCATGACCAGCCTTTGGGCTATGAGGAGAGAGGTGTCTTGGGCTGGCATGCCTCTGATGGAGTTTTTTGGAAGGCCAGGATTCTTCTGAAGATGTTGGCTCTGCACGTTATCAGCCAAAGCCAAGGAAGCATGTAACCTTGCCCTTACTGCTCCCCTCGGTGAACTTGAGTTCTTCCCTGTTTAAACAGCATGAATTGATGTGAAAATTGTCCAAATCAACTCCAGGAGGTTTATGATGGTAAAATGATAATTAGTGGCTGCTGTCTCTTTGTCGTTGGTGAAGGCTCCACACCCTGAGCTGTTAGGACAATCTAGCCTGATGTTCAAAATGCGTTGGTGCTGATTGGCTGGAGTCAGGCTGGATGCTGAGGACGCCAGTGCTGTGTCCACAAGGACTTTGCAGGCTTTTGAGAGACCTGGTGGTGGGGACTTCCCATCTTACTTAGCGTTCCCCTCTTCCCATGGGGAGACAGCCGAGTCAGGGACTGGAGAGCTGTAAAGACAATATTGTATGTGATACTTTGATTGGATAGCATGCCTGCGTTTAAATACCTTTTTGGCTGCAGGAATTAGTCTCTTATTCCTAACGCTGTCATTTAAAGGACTAAATTGCAAGAGATGGGACTGAATTGTTTTTTAAGTATTTTAAAGCTAGCCAAGATAACAGATGCTCCCAAGACCTCTGGCAAAAATAAATTAAATTGTTTTTAATCTAGTGTATTAAGAGGATCAAAGGCAACCTGTCTTTTAGGAACTTTCTGCCTCTCTTTCCCCCCAGCCACCTGGGAAAAACAAATTCCTTCTTTGAGAAAGAAATACTTCTTTATAGTGCTGGGACACAGTTGGTCTTCCCACCTTTGCTTGCCTTTGCCACCTCTAGTTAATATTTTATTCAGTTGTGCTTATCCTTTTCAGCCCGAGAATTCGTTTCTGATTAGTGCTGTGCTTCCACATAGAGTCAACTCAGATCCTTCGTTATTATCTCTAGCATGTGAAGCAATTAAGATCTTCCAGGATTCTGCAAGACGAGCAAAACCAAAAACGTTCCCCTCTCCTCCCGGCCTCTTCCACGTTGTGCAAGCGGTTTCGCTCGGAGGCCGTGTGTTTCGGAGCTTTTCCAACTCCCTTGCATATTGGGCCAGCAACATTTAAATCCCAGAGGCTGAGAGGCAACTGCCTACGTGATCTTGCAAGCGTTGCCAGGTATGGGGTGATCCTACCAGGCCATTTGAAGATGGAGGAAGCTGACACGGTCTCGTAGGGTGTGATTTGCAGCTGTCCTCCCTCAGGCGGGAGGTGCCGAGGTCAGCCTGAGCCGAGTGACCAAAAGGCTCCGATCACCATTGCGGCGGTCAGGCGGGTAACTCAAAAACCCCCAGATGTTTCCTTTGCAATATCTTAAAGATCTCACTCTCTTGTAAGCAATTGGTTGTACTCAGACCAAACATACAATGGGCTGTGTATTTTGTTCATCATTTTCCTATAGCAAGTATCAGTAGGTTGGCATTATCATTGGATCACCTGTTTGGTCAGGAGCGGATTCTGCGTACTGGAATGTAGACTTTGTCAATGTGTAATTTGCTAGGTGCAGTGGGTTCTCCTCAGCAGAAATAATTTCAGGATTCACATTTAATGGAATGGATTTGAGAACAGCTTTGTAAATCCCTTGCTTATTTTGGGTACTACTCAGCGGTTAGGTTTATTTGCCCTGCAGTATCCTCTCCCTTTTCTTTGTCACCATTGATTATTTTTGTGGGGGATTGTTTCATTAGCCTTGTGCATGTGGTGGTCATCATTTGCTGCCTGACAGGAGTTACTTGGATTCTAAGCAGGAAAAAGGGAAAATTATTTTGTAATTGCCTACTTGGCATTTTGATTTTACCCAAGCAGATGCAGGCTAACACCAGAGAACTCTTACATGTACCTAACATTCCGTATCTTTTTGGTTTAATGCAGGATGTTGTTCTGTGTCTTCTGACTCAGAAAGGAGGGAATGAAAATTGAGTTAATGTCATAATGTGACATTAATTTTGGACTACAGTTCTGTTTTTCCACAGACTCTTAAGGAACAGTGTGAACAACTTTCCCAAACAATAAAAGGACATACCGAGAAACATCGTTTTTCCAGTTACCGCTTTCAAGCGTCGTTTTGCAAACTCTGGCTTTAGTGTGACAGCGGGCTCCACCAGAGTCAGTATGGCTGGGTGTGGGGAGAGCTTTTAGGCTGTGCTTAAACACGTTCTGTCTGAGAAGTTGGGCACTTTCCCAGAACCGTCCTCTTCTTGAGATGGGAAGGGACAAGGTGACAGGACATCCCTGTGACAGGGCAGTTCTGCAGTCAAGGACACATCTGTTTGTGGATGACAGCCAGGTTAAGGCAGCACAAAAGCTGGCTCATTTGGTGTCGAAAGGCTCTGCCTCTGTGTCGGGAGCCTCAGCGCTCAAGAACAATCTCAATTGGGAGTTGGACTTTTAGTATTATTATTGTTTTCAGTCTGGCTCGGCGCGTTGCTGGAAAGTAGCTCAGACCTTCAGTGTGTTATGACAAGCCGACTGAAATGAATACCATATTTTACATTGTTCTAAAGAGTGACCTTCCTCACTTGGGAAACATAAAGGAGCTCATCTGATTTCCCCAGCACTTCCTTCTAAATCTGTGCTCATTTTCCTTGGTCGGGCTGAGTTTATAATGCTGGAAACTAAGTCAAATGCAGAAGATTTAAAAGAGATTGTTCTTGAACTTTAAATTTCCCTTGGATGGACTGGGTACTTCCAAATATCTCCTTATTTACAGCTTTTTTGCTTCTTTTCTTCCCTCCCATACCCTTTTTCTTTTCCTTTCCGGAATTCCTGAATCAGATGAAGGACATTTCCAGTATTACTGTGCTGGAAATTTATCTGTGCTTTCCATGATACTTTATAAAAAAAGATCACCAAATCCCCCAAACTCTATGCCAAAGCTGAATTTCTTCCCTTTTGCATTATTAATATGACTATTTAAGTGTAATCTTAAAACACCTGATAGAGTGTGGAGACTTTTTTTGGATTTTGGAATTACACTGCACTTCTCAGTCATTGGCACCTGGATGATGGACAACAGGGCTGACTCCACAGCAGTCACCTTCACTCTGCCTTTGCTTGAAGAATGGGTGGTAGTTGTAACTTCATACCCCGAACCCTCTTCTTTAGACACTTGTTATGGTAAACTTCCAAGGTGTTCTTTATTTTTGGGGGTTTTGGTTTAGAAATTACAGGCAATAGAGTAGAACTGAGTCTAAGATCTGGGTTATTTTATCAGAGTGATTACTTAAGGAATTAGAAGTGTGGAACAGCAGTGAGGGAGGTGCTTGAGTTCACCACTCCTCTCAGAGCTTTTGTCAAAAAAGCTCTGAGAGCAAGTTAGTAGATTATTTTTTTTTTTTTTACCAAAAGCACGTTTTTTGTTTCTTTCTAGAATTGAAGGCCCCACTGTCTTCTTTCATCAGCAACTTTCCTCAATTAGAATTCGTGATGGACTCTTTGGATAATTGCATTTTTTTTTTCTCTAATGAGGTTGACACAATTGAGATGAGAGCTGCTCAGAGATTTTTCCCAGAGCAGTCAGAGCCTCTGGACCCAAATCATGTCAGTACTGCTGTCCTTTCTGGGAGTCAAAGGTGGGGTCTTGCAGGGCTTTCAGGGTCCCTAAGAGCTGCTAGAGACTTCAGCTGTCTTTTCGATGTCTGTGCCCCTTGTGCACTGTGTTGGATCCGTATTTACACCCATCTTTATACCCAGTGGAGAGTTGCAATCTTCATGTAGCTGGTCTAGCAGCTTTTTTAACCACCTTTGCCTTTATTAGCAGATTGGTGATTATTGCCTTCAGGTGTTTTGTAATTTATTTTTGGTGGGAGAACCTGTTAGGCACAGCCCAGGTCTGGTGGTGTCTTGCTGTGCCCATTGCTCTGTCAACACCGGAGGACATCCCCCGGCCTGGACCACGTCTTCCTACACATCCCTTCTAGCTCCACTTTGAATGACATTATCTCTTTCTGATGTTTTAAAAACTTCCTGGCTTCCAGGGCTTTTAACTTCTCCCATCTTTCAGTAATTTAGATTAGAGGCAAGTGAGCAGCAGTTGTTGTGGACCCAGGTTCCTAGTCTCAGAAGAAACTTTAGCAGTAATCCTATTTCTTCAAGGAAAACAAAAGCTGTGCTTCCCTCACTGGACAGCAAAATGGCTGGGCTTAGCTGAGCAAATCTGCTCGTTAGGTCTGTGACTTGCTTCATCTCCCTCCCATGCCATTGTTCACAGAGAGGAGCGGAGCTCCCTTTGCATCTTTTTGTTCGCATCATCCAAGCTTGAGGACTTGGCCTGGGAAGATTAAACTTGAGTTCTGTGTTTCCTGCCAGGACTCTGTGATCCACTGAAGAAAAAATTAATTCCTTTTTGCTGAGTGAGAATTCAAAGCTGTTTATTAGTAATGAAATGAAATCGCAAGGTCTTTCTCCTTCCTGTCTTACGTGTGGGCATGTGAGGGGTACCAGTCCTTTGACCCTGCATATATTCCCCCTTCCCAAGGGACATTCCCTATAAATCAGCATTACAATTGGCAGCTTTCTGAAACCAAGTGTGACAAGAGATGCCTTCCATTTCAATGCCTTTTAGTTCATTCTTTCCCCTGTTTCTGTTTGAACACTAAGGAGGAGACTTCCAGGTGCACTACTAGACTTGGTCTCTCAACTCCTGTTGGGCTTTTACTGGGATGTAAAGGAAAAGCTGTAGCTGCTGTCCTTGAAATGCCTAACATTTTGTGATGAGTTGGTATTTCTCTTTGTGTCTTTGAAGCTGGTATTTTCCTGAACTTCTTACCAGAATTACCAAGCAAAGCTTTATATTAAAATATTTTAAATATTGTAATTGCTTTAATTAAAAAAAAACATGCACGCACCTGTGTTTGATTTATATTACAAATACCTGTATTATCAGGTTGTATTTGCCAGAGTAAATACCTGAAAGGTTTTAAGAAACTCATTACGTTGAAGCCCGTGGACCGAGCTGTCCTGTTCCTCAGGTTTCACAAGGCTTTGTCCTATCTCCCTATGTGTGTGGATGTTTGTATGGCTGTCTGTGTGTCCTCGCATTTACCCTACCAGCATGCAAGCAGCCTGAAGAGCTGTAATCATCTTCGGTTGGGATAAATACACATTGCTATGTTTTCTAAAACTACTGCAAACACTGGTAAAATCACCTTGAATTGGAAGGAAAGGTTTGGTTCTCTCCAGCATAGGCAGGCTGCGTCTTCCTCCCACGCAGACGAGAGCAACATGGAAAAGCTTCGCTGCAAGTGGAGTCTCCAACCCTTTCTGCCTAGGAGCGTGTATTCCCCTCCTGTAGTGTCACATGCAGCCACGTGACAACCACTGGCATGAACAAGAGGTGCCCAGGTGATCTGCTATCTTGAAGTGTCATTTTTTTTTTTCCTCTTTGTGGAGTTTGTTGGTTGCTTCTGCTCCTGTTTAAAAATACATGTTGGAAGGGCAGATCTAGATTAGATATTAGAAAAAAATCTGTCACTGAAAGAGTTGTTAGGGCCTGGAACAGGCTGCCCAGGGAGGGGGTTGAGTCACCATCCCTGCATGTGATTAAAAAAAGGGTAGATGAGGTACTTAGGGATATGGTTTAGCTTAGGATGGGAATGGTTGGACTTGAAAGATCTTAAAGGTCTTTTCCAACCTTGTGATTCTGTGAAAGAAACACTAAAGCTGGAGACAGCTTCCCCCTCCTCCTTAAGGGATTTAATGCACATTATTGAACAATGTATCTCATCACCTGTACACTGTAGCATATATTTAGCACGCCTTTCTACAGCCAAATGTAATGGTGCATGAAAACACCTCACCTAAGGAGTTTCAGATTGTGTCCCCAGATGAGCTGGGGACCAGAGCGAGCCAAGTTCTCCCTATTCCTTGCAGGAACCAAGGTCAAGGCAGGCATTTGGGCAGTAAGGTAACCCTTGGGAAATCTCTGGAGTTGAGAAGTTACTATTTCACAGAGAACTAAGTAATGTAAATCAAAAGGAAAGTGTTATTTTTTTCCTCAGAACAATACAATAGTCTAGTTGTATGTGCCTTGAACATGAAAATTGCATGGGGGGGAGGGTATCTAAATAAACAGGGCTGACGGGTGAGGACAGAAGGAGGGGGAAGGGAATGGGGAAGGTGGGAGCCTCTTTTTTCTTACCTTTGTCCAAGGAGTGGAGCTGTAATGGAGGTCTCACTGGATGGGAGAGATACATGTGCAAAATCTGGAGAGAGCTTTCAGTTTGGGGTGCAAAAAGCCTTCTTTGTTTGGAAGTGGTCTTGGGAAGGAGCAGAGCAAACACCACTATCATAATGCATGTCCTCTTCCTTGGCGTGCAGTTGTCACGAGAGATTTGTAACTCTTTTCTTGGTTCATTGTTCCCCAGCTAGTGTGTACTCTCCATTCAGTAGTGCCAGAATTAAGATGAAGCCTGCCCGTTTCAATAAGGCGGCTTTGTTGTCCAAATGGCAGCACTTGTATAGGAATTGGATTGATTCCAACAGAGCTTGCACGATACACTGCAAAACTGTTGTCATATGATCCTTTTTATTACTAAGTAAAAGCCCCTTCTCAAAAAAAAAAAAAAAATGACAGACTAGTCCTTTTTTTCCTGTTTTGTCAGGGGGGAAAAGAACCCACCAAAAAAAAATTCTTTCTATTAATAATTAGCTGCAAATTTGAAAACTGTGTCTAATGACTGAGTATAATAAAGAGATGGGATTAAGTGAAGTGACACTAATGTAGAAACACGATGGAGCCCTATCTTCCTCACTTTATGTAGCAGCATCCTTGATTAATCAGCTCACAAGTTGCAAGGAAGCATGTACCGTTCAACATTAGCAAGAAGGGATGGGAGGTGGTGGCACAAAGGGGAAGGGAGGGATGTAGGAGTGGTGCAGAGTGCCACTGTGGTTTCTGAAAAGTATGTTTCTCTCACCTGCCTCCATTTCCTCAAGACGTGGAGAAGACTCAGCTTGCTTTCAACAAGCTGTTTGAGAGCATGAGCATCTCTTGGTATTCTGTGTCCCTGTAGCACCTAGCTCTTTGAGTCCCTCCTCCAGCCCGGGGACGAGGTAGGATGCATCCTCATGAGAAAGTCATTAACTGCTAATGTACACTAGTCCTAATAATGGAAATTGCTGCTTCAACTCAAAGTGGTTTATTTTCTAAGAATTTTTCCCCCCCATCTTGAGATAAAGCATCTATAAAGAGAACGTTTCTTATCTTTTAGTCCAGGTTTTGGATTTGAAAAGATAATTCGTCTCCCTTTATTCTTTTTTCCTTTCTAGTCGTGTGCAGAAATTAGGTGATTATTGATACTAATTGTAAATTGAGAAAGTTATAAAAAAAATTTGTGTGTTAACAGTGGGGTGGTGTGGGGAGAAATTGCCTTAGGTCCAGATGACTCTTATAAAGCATCTTTTCTTTATATTTATTAGTATGCTTTCATCTTAAGGTCCTCTAAAAAGCCTCATTTTGTGGTGCTTTGTGACTTGTGAACTGTTTCTTCTTTCGCTTGTCTTTTGCAGCAATCTGATAATACTTGTATAGGTTTTGTTAGCCACAAAATCTAATTGAGTTCCTAGCACATACAGAGTAGAATTAATAGATTTTGAAGCTGGAGGGTGCCATTATGCTCATTGTCTGACGTCTGTGTGACATACAGGACATAGAATTTCATCTAATAATTCCTGCATCAAGCACACAAATTCTGGCTGAGCTTGAGGGTACTTTAAAGGCATCCGGTGCTGATTTAAAGACTTGAGGTGATAAAGCTCTTGGAAGTTTTTCCTGCAGTTCATTACCTTTTTTTTT
>VZTU01018378.1:100942-194616 GCA_013400835.1 Zapornia atra | reverse complement strand
TTTTTAATAACGAGTTTGGTTCTGCTTTTCTAGTCTGAATTTTTCAAGCCACTGGGTTGGTTTGGTTTTTTTAAAATTATTTATTCCATTTTCGTCTGCTGACTTCAGCTGATGTCTGCTATCAGACCAGATCACCTCTTGGTTTTCTCTTAGACACTCTGAATCAGTTGGATCCTCCTGCTCTCCCTGAAAGATGTGTCTTTTAGGGCTTTACTCTTTCAGTCCTTTACTCTTCTTAATATATTTCAAGTAAGTATTGCTCATTATGTTTTGTTTTGTTTTTCGATTACAGACACCTTAAGCTTTTTGAAACAATGGAATTCTCTAAAACCCTATTTATTGTTCCACCAAGAGCTAGTTCCACATCCATCTGTAAGCACCACAAAGTGTAATTTGCCTGTGGTAGGTGTGGAGGGTATGTGTTGGCAATGATTTGTGCATTGAGTGACTGAGGAACCGTCTATTTTTAGCTGCTCCAAGAGTTGGGAGGGTTAGATAGGTGTGCCAAGTGATGTGATGAGAGACAACTATGCCTTGTTTTAGAAAATTCTCTCTTCTCTCCTCCATCCTCTCCCTGGGTGAAAATAGTTATCCTGAGATTGATAGTTCAGCATGAATTGTAGGTCTAACAAATAGTAATTAGATATAGTGAAGGCCAGTCAAGCTGCCCTGTGTTGTGTCAAGTGCTGTGTATGCCAGGCGATGAATAAATTGCTTCTCACAACTAGAGATTCAGGATCTTTGGGTTTGATTTGATTGTGAAGCTGAAGGCACAAATGTTTTCCTTTTCCTCAGTAGCCTGCGGTGCTGCTACTCCACAGGTTAGTGTCTGCTCCAGAGCATTTCTGCAGTCTGGGTGGGAAAAATGGCTCTTACCTGCAAATGATTTATCTTTCCTAATTGTGACTCTTTTTCTTCAAAGATTTTTGCTTATGTGGGACATAGAGGAACCAGTATTATTTTATACAGTTAGTGCAGTTCAGTAGATGGAGATTAATGGGGTGGGTTTGGTGGATGGGCTTTTTACGACACGAACATCTCCCCTCTGCCCCCCAGAGTCCTTGAGTTGCTGGCAGTAGGAGGGATCACCCTGAGCCAACCTTGCCCTTAGCCACTCCTCTGGTGGACCACTTGTGGTTTCTAGGGTGAGGGGAACGCAGGACCTACCTGGGCTGGTGGAACTTGCTGTGACAGTTCTGTATCACAAGCAGAAAGTTTGTGTTTATTGTTGGGTAAACCACCCTGTTCACTATGGACTGCAAGATGCAGTACTATTGGTCACTTCTTTGCCTGGTATTACGGTAATTTATGTGAATAAATTAAGTGCATTAATAATCCCCAGGAAGGACTTAGCTGAAGTCACTCTGTGGATTCTTGTTTGCTTGGCGCTGTAATTGAATATTCCTTATGTCAGAGCTCCAAAGCCTCCGCTTCCCTCTCTGCACCTCTCTGTAGGGAAAGACAGATTTCTTTACCTACCCAGATATGGTAAGGGGTTTGTTTTAGGTGCAAATATCATGTGGGTCTTCCATTCCTTTTTCTGTGTTCTTGGTCCATTTCTCTGTACTGCTGTGCATGAGGAGACAGTGTGTGTCATATAATGTGATTTTTTTTTTGAGATGTTGAAGAGGGAGCTGCTGTTTGTGTCGTGTTTGGCTTCTGTTCCTTGAAGGTTAGCCATGGAGAGGGAGGCGCTTACATCCACTGATGGCTACAGCGCTGTCTCCATGCAGGGAAAGGCATACACATCTTCCCTCATTGGTGGGCCACAGGAAGCTCCACAACAATTTTGGTTTGCTTCTGTCTTAATCCAAATCCACAGCTTTCAAAGTACGTGGCACAGGGGAGGTTACTACAGGTCACTTCGCAGTTTCCCAGTTGGGTGAAGCTGCCGTGTAGCGCTTATTAAGGGGATGTGAGTATAACAGGTAAGCCGAGTAAATGGATTAGCTGTAAGCAGTCCTATTGTTGGCACTGCCTGGAGATGGGTTGTGAACCAAGCAGTCATGTCTTGCAAGCGATATTCTTTCATCCCCCGATTACAGAAGAGCAGCATAAATAGAGTGGCCTACATTGAAATGATTCCTGGAGGAAAGAGGCATTTAAAGCCAGGGATGGTTACAGGAGCAAAGTGTTCAACCGTAATGCCTTTTGAGGAAGAAGGGGGAGATGGGAAGGAGCATTAGGCCAGGAGTCTTTCTGTCCATCACTCTGCTTGAGATGTTTGGAACAAATAATTCCTTTGAGGCATGCAGCACTGCTGTTGTCTTTAGGACCTTCGTGGAGCAGCTTTTACCTTTTAACTATCTTGAGTGGTTGGCTTCTGTTGGCTGGAGGGGGAGTTGCGTGAGGAAGGTCGCTTAAAAGGATGCCTTTGTGTTTTATTAACAAGACTGGTTGGGAAGGGGTAGAACCATCATATGCTTCTAATGGCACATGTGGAGATGTTTAGATTTGAGATGTTTAGATAAAGCATCAGTCTGCAGTGCAGGAATTCCTAATAAAAGTCATGTCTTGTCCCTCTACCCCTATCCAGGGAGGATATTTAGACTCTGAGTCTTCTCTGGCCTAAACACAGGAGAACGTGGCTCACCCATGCCGGCTGGGAAGGAGGGACACCCATCTGCGCACTGTGGCGGCAGTCAGGCCACACATAGGATGGGGATGCCAGCCGGCCAGTGTTTGTCCCCAGGCAGAGCACCAGCTCTGGACAGTGAGCTCTCCTTTCCCTGGCTCCGAGGGTTGCTTTTCAGCAGAGCAGCTAGCACAGATTAGTTTTCACCAAGAGATGGCATGGTGTGCTTGGTGGCGTGCTTTTGGTGTCTTTCTCCCAGCCTCCTGGCAAGGGTTCTGCAGCATTGCAGGTGTCTGATGGTGTGGCTCACCATGATCAAAGGCGCTCAGGAGGCTTAGGACTGGATATTTATGCATTTGTTTGTAGCCTACTATTGTCACTCATGTTATCTAAGATTAATTGAAAGAGCTCAGGCAAAAGAGTCTACTCTGCAGATTTCCCTGTTGCATCCTCTGCACTCCTGGCCTCGCTGGGGGAAAGGGGTGTCACCTGGAACTGCCTCCTCCTCATCAGCGCCTCTGGATGCTCCTGCATCCACTGACACGTGGGCACCCCAATGAGGACTGTGTGTCTCCAAGGTGCTCTCTCTGGGCAAGGGAGGAGAGGGTCGTCGACACCACAACTCACATCTCCCCCGGGTTGAATTGTGCTCTTGAGGAAACTCGCTCTGCTCCCCACCTTTCCCATTCTGACACCTAGGCATTCAGGTATCTGAATCTGATCTCTACGTCAGAAAAAGACTCTCACTCCTAGTGTCAATTCTCAGCTTTCCACATGGGTATCAAGAAGCCCTTTCAGGTGGGCTGAATAGGACTGTAAATACACAAGAGGTTCTGGGTAGTTCTTGTCCCACCCTCTGTCTTTATTTATTTTTTTCTTTTTCTATTTTATTAAACTATTGGGATTTTGAGCTGATAGCAGGTCTCTGATGAAGATAGGAAGACATTTGTTACTGTGTTCATTAAAGCCCCATGTAAAGCAAATGACTTCCATGCAAACCACATAGTTTAGAGTGTCCTGCTGTTTCTGCCAGGTGGAGCTGCAGGAATTAACAGTTTTATTGCCTGGAAGCAATCTTTCTCTATCTGCAGGCAAAAGAAGATTCTGGGAGATAAAAACTCAGGCACTTTGTATGTGAAGGCTAAGGCTGTTGAAAGAACATGTTAAAAGAGGATCACAGGGTCAACTTCTCTCTGGGACCTGTGCTCTCCCCACTTCTGCAAAGACTTGGGCATAGATGTCTGGGTTAGTTGGGAGAGCTGGGGAGAAGTGTGTATGTGGAAAACGTGCATATTCAGGATTGACTCGTGCTCTGTTCTGCCTCACACACCACTCATGTCCACTGTCAGGGACTCCAGAGCGATCTGCATCTGTGGCAGGTCTGTTTCCACATAGAGGTGGAAGAAATTTTGCCATTTCAAGCGCATATTTGTCTTTCGATGTTTCTCCCACTGAGTAAACAGGATTGAAAGTCACGGCAGCGATTGAATCCAGGGTAGAAATGGATACTTCTTGTGCCACCTCTCTGTCCCAGTCCTGGCACAATGGGCAGCCTGCAGCATTGAGCTGATACTAAGAGGGCCCACTGGCGTTTTTTTGGAGACTGTGTCTTCCATGGCCACTGTTTCTGGAGGTCATGAGCTCCTGCAGCAGGTCATGTTCATGAAGGTCCCTGTGAAAGTTCTCTTGATGCAAGGGAGATGGAAACAGGCTAGGTACTTTCTAGTTTAGCTGATAGTACAGCCAGAAACAACTGTGTAGCTACGTACCATTCAATTTATCCAAAACTTCCTGTATCAGGATGGAATCTGCTGGAGATGTAGCACGTTTTTTAGAAAGACATTGACTTGAAACAATTGGTCTAATAGGATTACTCATTTTCGGATGCGTTTGATTTTAAATCTTTGTAAATCTCCACATGGCTCATTTCCCCCGCAAAATTATTTTTTTTTCCACATGAAATATTCTACCCTTACAGTCAGAATTCATATTTAACATGGTGTGGAAAGAACCTAATTTGAGTATGTCTAGTTTTTATTTTATTTTATTTTTCAATTTTACTTAAAGGATTTCTCTTAATGCAGCTCTTAAAATACCATGCAACATTGTCTGCAAATAGAGGCATGAAATGAGTGTGCTGCTTAGCTCCCTGCAATTCACCAGCGAGGCTGAAGAGCTTTCTCAGTGCCTTGCAGCAGGTCAGAGGAACTACTTCAGCAGCATTCTTCTGCTGCCATTTCTGTGATTGCGCATTGCTCCTGCCATAGGAATGATGAAGTGGTATTTCACATAATTTTGCTCCTTTGCCAGTTCTTCACAGAAGGCTTTGCGAAGGTGCAATGATCCATTTGAACTCCACTTCAAGTGTTGAGGTGTCGAAGAGTGGGTACGTGCCATCCGTTTTGGCCTCATTTAACGTGGAGAATTGATGAGTTTCATTTCAGGAATGTTAATCGAGCCATTTGAGTTCAGGTATGAACTCTTTGCATAACTGCCTTTCGTCGAGGGAGGGAATTCACGTGACCCTTGCCAGTCCCTCCTCACTTCGGTCATTTTGTGGGCTGTTTTTTTTTTTTCCCCCCACCACAGCCCTGCTCCCAGTTTATTCCATAATCTAGATTATGGCTGAAGGCAAGACCTATATAAGCATATGGTGCACGTTGCATGTTGCATTATCTGAAGTCATGAGGGTGTGATTAATGGGCTTAGGGTTTTAATTTGTCCTGTCTTACTCTCGTGTCTCTCTCCAGCGAGGTTGCAAAGCCTGACCAGTCACTGCTGGGTGCGCACACCAAACTGTGAGGTGACACAAATTTCCTTGAAGTGCTGGGCAGCTGCCAGAGGTAAACCTCTGCTGAGAGGAGGAAGGGGAGCTTGCCTCCAACTGGCCGGCCTCTTTCAGATGCCATCAATTTGTCTCAAAGCAGCTCAGTCACTGCCTTCTGAGCTGCAGTGGAAGAGTAGGTGGTCTAATTAATGGGTCGCATCAAAAAGCGGCAGTTCCCTTTCAGGTGTCGCTCAGCCCTGTGGAGCGGTATAGATGCCGTGGGTTTTGTAGGAGGGTACTGCTCCCAGCATACTTCCTATGATGGGGTTCAACAGATGCGCAAGTGCTGTCAAAGTGGAGCAGACGTGAACTGGATAAAATCCTCCCTGCGTTGTCAACACCGTTAAACCAGAAGTCCGGTCTGTCCTGTGAATTTATCATCTGGAATTTGAAGAAGGTCAGTTGTACCTTCTTCATCAAATTTAGTGCATAAAATGATTAGTTAGCACAGTACACGGCTGTCTGGGAAAAACACCACAGCCTAATACTTCCCTAGCTGCTGGGCTTCTTGTAAATGCTGCATGTGTGTTGCGGTGGGAGATGGGGACCTTCCACCGTGTTCATCCTCCATGTTGCTGCTGCCTTTGCTACTTTTGCAACAAACCCCACGCTTAATTAATAAAATAATCTTGAACGTGTAGCCCTGAGTATGGAGCATTCTCGTCGGGGTGTCGCTTGCCATCCGCCATGCTGCCTTGTTGATAGTGCAACGGCAATAGAAAGATTGGTGTCGCTCACAGTAGCTCAGAAGGGGGGGAAAAAAAGAGGTGAAGTTTCAGTTTCCGACCAGCTTGCTTCAGGTGGTGAAATTAACTTTAGAGACACAGAAATTGAAGTTGTATCTATTTTACCCACGGTGTGGTGTTCAAACAAACTGAGTTAGAAGATTTGTTTGTGAACTGATAGTCAGGATTTTAAGTTTTTATTTATCTTGGAAAGATCTAATGGTTTGTTTTTAGTAATAACAATTCTGCTAATTTTTATGTTAGGCAGCCAAATGTTGTTGGCATAGATATCAGTGTCCCTCAGAACTGCTGTTTTTAATTTTTGGATTTGGAACAAACCCAGCATCCTGAGTTGAAAGCAAAACTTTTCTCAGCAGGTTGAGACAAAAAAGAAAGCGATTGTATCACAGAGTATATGCACTTAACAGCTGAGGTTTTTGATTCCATGGTTACAACAACAAAACAAAAAAAGCCACGCATATAGCCAGTTGGTGATTTTATTGTTCGAGTCGGATGGCCTTTCTTAAAATGAATTTTAATGGACAAGGAAGAAAGAATGTATCGCTGTACTTGTGCAACTGAAGTTTATGAAATAGGATTGGAAAAATACACAGAATAATTGGGCACATCCTGTACTTAGTGAATCACTGAGCTAGTGCAATAAACATTGCAGTGTTTGGGAATTTAGATCTATACCCTGCTTTTGCCAAGAACACTGGGGATTGCTTGGGATCAACAACGATCTGCAGCACAAGCTACCTGAACCGTACCTTGTGCAAAGATTTTTCTTCCTTGTGTATATCATATTCTGAGGTAATTAATTGGCTTTCGTGACACGGGCCTTAGTCCAGTTCTGAGACATGTCACATCTGCTTAGACTAACTCGGGGGAACCTAGGAGATGGAGCAGGAGCACTACGTAGCTGGGCCTCTGCAGGCACTGATGTGGCAAAGGCAGAGGATTCCTGAGCGCCGAAGTACCCAGTCTAACCAGCATCCTCCTTCAGACAAACGATCTTTTGTCTTCAAAAGTAAACCCAAAAGCTACAGATATTTGATAGCTTCAATATTGTTTGCCAGATAAGAGGGGTAAACTTGTGAACATGTTTAAGAAATTACTGAATTTCTAGAAAACAAGCTGTTATTTAAGGGACGTGAGAACCATTACGGAGCCAGAAACAAACACAACATCCAAATCTGCTCTCGAATGCACACGTGGCTCTTGAAAATTCTGAGAGAACTGCACATGCACAGGCTTAATGGGATCCTGATGGAAACCATCCAGGGCTGGAGTCTGGCTCCTGGTGAAACTAGGATGCTGTCTGGCTCGGATTGACGTTCGGGTCTCAGGCAAACTGATGGAGATGTTTTCTTCCCTCAAGGAAATATGTGTTTAGTCGTCAGCCAAAAAGACAGGATGGCTTATGTGCAAGGCTTTTGCAGCATTGCTTAGTGTTAGCTCTGGGCTTCTTCCATCTTCTTTGCTTCCCCAAATCATGATGGTCCTTTTAAGGAGAAATGTTACTATTTTTTCCCAGTATCAGAGGGAGCAAACCGGCTGTAAACTGAAGGTTGTGCTCCTGGTCTGTGAGGGCAACTGCCATGCCGGAGATGCAGATGTCATGCATTTCTGGTACTGTTGAACCGAATTGAGGAATTTAGGTTTTCAGTCAAAGCAACCAGCAGTTTACTCAAGTGTCTGCAAAAATGGATCAATAAGTCCCCAAAAGATCTTTACAGTTCTGCTTCGACTAGGGAACAAGAGCCAGTAAAGTAGGAATGGGTCGGAGAAGTCTTAGTAGCCCCAGAGAATTGCTGCTATTTGGAGTAGAGGCACAGACAGAAAAAAATGGTACCACCGAAATTTCTACCTTAGCAGAATTTCTGGAGCTTAAACTTTAAAAGCATAGCCTTTTTGGTGAAAGATGTAGCCTCTCTTGGGGGAAGGGAAAAATGGATTCAACCAGCCCTCCTGGATAAAATCCGTAAAGGTTCAGGACGTTCCTGGGGAGGGAAATCAATTTTCTGCACTCTTCAGTTGAACGCAGATGCAGCCGTGGCCGTACAGTAAGTGACTCATTCTGGGGCCATCTTTTTAATGATGAAACTATTATGTGCTGCATCGCCCATTCAGGCATTTTGTTTTCTAATTCTCTACCCCTGGTTCCCAGAAACATGAATAATGAGGCTTTTAGCAGAGAGGTGGAAATGCTCCCTGAGACACATGGCCAGGGTAGGATGTGCTGTTGGTTGATGCGGTGGATAATATTAGGGATATGGGGGCATAATTGGCTTGAACTTTTGCTCACACCTAAAATTAAATCCAAAGCTTTTTTGTCAAGTTCAGATAAGGTCCCAGCCTCTGTTTGACTCCCATTAGAGCTCCGTCCTTCTGTGTAGCTCCTGGTGGTGTCCCTTTCCATCTGCTCTGGGCTTCAGGTGGGAATGGCGGCACGTTGCAGATGCAAGAGGTGAACCCTGGCCTACAAAACCCAGTGAGCTCAGATGATAAGGAAAGGCAGTTTATTACTCCAAGAGCTGCCTTTCCCACATCAAGTAGATTTGCATTAGGCAATTGCACGAATCAGATCTTGATCTTCGTTACCATAAAATACAGCAAGGAAAATTCCATTTCTGGATGTCTTTCCGCTGTACAAGATCCAGATGTAAAGCACCGCTCTGTGCACAGCAAACGGGACTTGTATGTATTTTATTAATGTAAGTGTAATGTAATTATTCTCTTGTCCATCTGGCAGGTGGTGTTTTCATTAAGAAGTGAATAATCTAAGCTATAGGCTCTGTAGAGGGGGATGAGTATGGAGGAGATTCAGGTCATCTGCTGTGGGACCATAAATAGAAGCTAACAAGGGAGCCCTTGCTGTCCTTGTCTACTGAAACTGAAAATCTGTTGCTTTTATTTTTCCTTTAGCAGACTCCTCGCTGACTTAGAAACTAGTCTATTAATGAAATCTTTTCACCATCACACAGTTTAACTCCTCATTTCTGGCAGTGGCTGGGAGCACAGCGTGAAAAAAAATAGGTGTTATATAAGAGAACAAAAATTAAGACCTTATATAAACCACTATGCATAGGAAGATTAGATTAAAATCACGTTTCCGGAGGTGCCCGGTACATCTCTGGGTGTGAAGTACTGTTTGAAAAAGAAACATGGATTACTTAAGGGCTTTTATTAGTGTAGAACGTTCTGATTTAAAAAAACCAAACCCAACAAACCAGAACAAAACACAGACACAGAAGAACAACAAGCCTGAACAGTCCTCTAAAGAATTTTGAGGAGTGCGGTGTGTGGAGCTGTCTGAAGGAAATCTGGTTGCTCTCTGACCGTCTGTGTGGCATCTTCTGTTTCCAGCCAAAGTTTTCTGATGTCCACATGGAAACGGGAGCAATTTCCTCTTTCCACGTCCTAGCAAGACTTTTCTTGGCACAAGTGACAGTGCAAGGCCTAGTTTAAGTTTTGCCCTGGAAAGATATAAATATCCTGGCCCCGTCCCAGGAACGTTCTAGCAAGGATTAGGTTTTATTTTTTATCTGCTAACATTCGGGGAAACCTATCAGGGTAACCAGGCTGGGAGGGGTGTTTGTTTAGTAAAGCCTCTAAGTCAAGAAGAAAAGCGAGCTTTTTAAGATGGCTATTATTTTTTTATGCTCTCCTTTTAAATTTTAGAAGGGGGCGCTGGGCATAATTTCTTCATGTGTGGTGTTGGTATTGCCGGGCAGAAGGCTAGAGTTGTTGTAAAGGCACAGATTTCCATTCGGACAGGCTTGCTTCCTTTCCCTGAGTAGACTTCCCAGTAAAGCTCAGGTTCTGAGCCAGCATAGAGCACGGAGGCTGCCCTAACACAGCTTCCAAAGAAACGCCTTGGAGGGTGCTCATCAGCCTGGCTGCAGATAATGGGAAGCTGAAACCAAACCTGAGGAACAGCCCCTTGAAAGCAGCTTTAGAGGCTGGGTGCCAAACAGTTTAACGCTGTCTAGAGGTGCTAGTGTGATCCCTTCTCATTAAGGATGCTGCTGAGCTGCTTTCTTTGTGGGTACTGAGAATACTTGAAAGGAGATAATAGCTTCTGTGTAAGTTAGTTGGTACAAGGTGCAATGGGTGTAGGGACGGTAAATAGAACATCCCAGGCAAATGGCGAGCTAGATCTTTGCCAGGCTGTAATAAAGCATTGGGTGACCCTTTGCCAGGCATCCTCTTTCCTCTCTATTTAAAGATGCTATTTATCCCGCAGACTTCATGAGATGTTATCTGGAAAGGCTTGCTGTGCACATGAGCCTTTACCCTAAGCCTCCTTTGATACACATTGCTTAGGGAGGGGGTTCCTCAGTTGCTGGTGATCTCAGTGTTGAACAGTTTTATTGTTTCGAACGAGGATCTGCTTCTCTGAATGCATCAAGCCTCAGTCATTTATGTATGTGTGAAGGTCAGTGGGCTTGTCAGATACCCTATTGTAAATCCTGTCACTAAATCAATTTCTTTTAATTAAAAAAAATATATATGCTGCTCTTCAGAAGAAGTGCACCCTTTCATCTGGACAAAACCCATTACATCCCAACGCAGACACGATAACTGTGAGCTCCCTGCTAGTCTCACGTTGGCTGCATGTGTCAGCTGGTATGTTTGTGGCTTGGAAATCTTGGTGGTTGGAGTGGGCTGCATTTTTCCTTCCTCCGAAGGAAATAGATATTGTTACTGTTCTGTCGTCATCTGACTTTGCAGTATTGGAATCAGAAAAAGTCAATAGCAGGAAACAGGTAGCCAGCAGGTGGGAGATGTTCATGCCCCCTCCTTGCTCCCCCCGGTGCCTGCACCAGCAGCACGCAGTAGTCTGAGCAGGACAGGATTTTGCATCCATTTAGTAATTCCCTTGGGGTTATGCTCTTAGATGACTTAATGACTTAGTGTATACCCTGTCTGGAAGATAAGCAGGCATAATTCATTGCAGGCAGGTCATTCATCCTTTGAGATAACCAGCAACTACACGCCATAGGGAGCAGGGAGATAAAGATACTATACATCAGCAGCAGTAGTTCAAGGTTTCAACCTCTCCGCCTCCTTCTGTGACCCAGAAGTCATTTGCAGTTGATTATTCAACCGTTTGCTTTCTTCAGAGAGAACTACACCAGCAGCAGTTGGCTGAAGCGAGTATGTTTTCCATTCCGCCCGTGCCTTTTCAGACAGCCATACCATATCTCTACCTGGAAGCAGGCATCCACGTGTGGCCGTAAAGGCTTGATGGTGACTTACTTACTGTAAAATGATTCCAGCTTTTCTGGTGTTATTTAAATGGCTGTTCACCTACTGCTCGGGATGCTTGCATGTTTTCCGTTTGGTCTAAGAGAAGCTTTTAAGGGTCCAGTTTATGTGTTAACAATGTATGTGGTCCAGTCTGAGGCACAAAGAGAGAAAGTCTGTATGTGTATATGACATAGCATGACTATAACACAGTATATTACATTTCTCGATTTTCTTGTAAAAATAGAACTGCTTTCAGTCTTGGCAGGTACCTTTTAAACCTGAACAAGTCACACAGAACTGTACTGCTCCTGTGACAGCAAATATTAGGATCAAACATACGATGTGACCTCTCCCTAGTTAATATTCCCTCCTCCAATAATCTGTTGTCCATAAACAGCAATCTACATCTTGAGATCATCCGCATTGCAAAGATAAATGATTGACTCAGCAGGTATTTTATGATGACTAGCTCTCCATGAAACATTTTCTCTTGTCTACACGCACAGCAGAAGAAATAACAAGTACGAGGCTTTTGATAACGGACACATGATGGCTGCGGTGTGATTCACAGTCTGTGATGTTGCTTTATTTGAGGAGGAGGGGATGGAGAGAAAGAAAAGTCTATTTTTGTTTGTTTTCTAATCACTTGAGCTATTTTTTCTTTGACTCAGCAACTCTGAACAGTACATACTGTACTACTGTAACCGGCAATCAGGGCTGGGAAGTCAAACAGTGGTGATGATAAAAGTAAATATCCTGCATTCTCAGAGGGATTAGGAGGAGATTGAAGAATTAGTCTTGTTACAGTGTTGTGTGGTGTCAGAGTCCCTTTTCTTCATCAGTGCTGTCCTGTATGTAATCTTTAGACCTCTAATTTTCAAGTAGAGTACTACAAACAAGGAAGAAATCAGAATAGTTTTAACATTTTTTTCATTTGCAGACCCTGTTTATTTAGATGATGAAAACATTCACCTTGCACAAGAAACCAAAGAAAATGAAGGAATCTTGCTGTTTTCATTGGTGCTTAAGGCTTCTTTGAAGAGTGTCTAAAGTACAGAGTAGAGAGTGATTTTGATTGGCATGAAATAATTTGATAATTGACACAAAAAAATTTGATAGACATGAAATACCCCACACCTCATGATGGTTTCTTGTCAGACCACATACTACACAGTGAGAGTTGTGCTCATGGTGCACCTTGGCTTGGTTGTCTCATTCAAACCAGTTTGAATCCTGGCTTCCAAGGTGAGCCCTTACTACTTTTAAAGGCATTGAGTTGTAATATGTGTTTTCACATAAGGAAACACTCAAGCCTGTAATGGGCTGCAAGGGGGTCTGTCAGTAAGGGGAAGGAGTGCAGCCTGCAGACTGCCTTGTGAAAGAGGGGGTGCTCACTAATGCACTTGTCATCTCTGTGTTCTGTGCCAAACTGCTTCATTAATGCAAGACGTTGGCACGTCAGGATATGTTTAATACAAGACTTTCCATCTCCTTGGGGGAAGAACGTCGCTTTAGTGAGAGTTGTTCACTAGAGTTAGTTGGGTGTGAATTTTATGCAGAATATCCAGGCAGAAGATTCGGTGTCAGTGGTCACTGGGGAGTAGGTTCCGGAGATCTTCTCTTCCCATTAAGAACTGGGAATTGAGAAATGTTTCTTACTCTTATCTTACAGGCTAAGAACCCTGCAAAGCACGTTCTTCCCCTTCCCAGCATGCTCTTCTGAGAAGTTTCAAGCGATGAGGAGGCTGTGTGGAAAGATAGCGGGATTCTTGGGAAAGATGGGCTTCCCACCCATGTTCTTGCATGGGTAGCAGCTCCCATCTGGTTCCTTCCTTTCTAGAGGCTGCTGGTACAGATTTTTAATGCTTTATTCCATGCTCTTGCTTCCGATGTTCATCACAGTACTGGAATACCTAAATGTGTCCTTGTAGCCTTTCATGATGTGATCAAAGCCATGTCCATTTTAAAGCCTATCCTTTTCAAGACAGGGTGACCCATGGAAAGCATTCTTTTGCAAAGAAATATTACTTCACATTTGCTGTTACTCGTTTTCCTTTCTTCTCTGTTCCTTACCATATTTGGGGTTTTTTTTCAGTTCAGGGTGGTTCTCTGTGATTGTAATTGTGCTAAGTATATTTGATAATGCAGAAGTGACCTATTTTGCACACAGTTTAGCTGATTCTGCAGTTGCCTGTGGGTGTTCCTAGCAGTGCTCTTTGGCTGGCCCTTGGTTTACAAACGCCAGATAAGTTAAGCGTGGCCAGCACAACATACTGGAGGCAAGAAAAGTTCAAGGTAACAGAGGAGGATGAGCCATGCAGGTGTGAATAGGTTGGGTTGAGTGTTTGTAAGGCAAGGTGGAGGCCTCTGAAACAGATTGGAAGGGCTAGAATAGATGTCATGAAACGTATCAAGCTGTTGGAGGTCCTTTTGTACAACTTGGTTAACACTCTAATGACATGGCCAGATACCGTGCCCCTGTAGGCTCGGCAGTTAATGTATGATACCTCTGGTGTCTGAGGTACGGACTCAGCTATAAAAAAAATAGATGAGCTGGGACCCATTACCATAAACACTCATCTGCAGCACTAGCCCCGGTAACAGATTGTTCTGTGCCTCATTAAAAAGGAGATAGCACTGTCAGAGGAGTCAGTGCTTCATTTTGCCGTGTTTTCTACATAATCAGTTAATTTTGCTTAATAGTGCATTGCGTCACAGATGTGCAAAAGGACAGGGTCGCTCCACTTCCTGCCTGAAACCTCCGCTCCGGTGCAGCTGAAGTGTTCATGGAGCGTGTTAGCGGGCGAGCTGACCTCAGCCGGTGTCTCTGTCTCTGCCTTAGCCCCCTCCTGGGTTCTCCCAACAGTGCTCCGTGTTTGGGGAGTCAAGGGACAAGTTTCTCAGACTAGAAGTTAGATGCGCATATATATGTGTGTGTGTGTGTGTGTGTATATATGTATAATGAGGGTGGTTACTCAACATCTGTTGTGCTTATGCTTTTCTTTAAAATCTCACATAAGGCGCTGTCAAGGATTTACCCACTTCTCCTTGGAAGTACCTTAGTGCCTGTCTTTCATCCGAGCGTTATTTAGAATATGAAAGCTAGCATTACTGATTTCTAACAAGATGAATCCAAATATGTCTATCTTAATGTAGATCTTTACATTTTACTGCCCTCTGAGTGCAGCTTCTGGGAGGATTATTAACAAGTCAAATACGGTAAGGCAAACTTATGTGGAGAAGCTGAGTTTAGAGCTGCTGTTTAGGGACAGATTATTAAAGATTACAACTCAAGGTTTTAGAAGATCAGCATATTACACGGTAATATGGCATATCCAACAATTAGTGCTAATCGTATACCGCTTACGTTTGTGGTGAAACTGGATATGTGTAAATGGTTTTCTTCAGATGAAAATTAATATATTCAAAATAAGTAAGTATATTCTGTACTCCCATATCCCAGCCTGAGAGTATTACAGGGATCTGAAAATAACTGAGTTTATAAACTCTGTAGTGTGGTGTCAACATCTTTTTTCTTTAAAAAAAAAAAAAGAATAAGCGTGCAAAAAAGTACTGCTAGATGTGTGAAGGGCTCCCATTTAGAAAGGTAGGTAGACATGTAATTAAGTTCATCTTTCTTCAGAAAAGGAGGCAAGCACCTGCTTAAATCTAACTGTACTTAGGTTTTGTTTACTTAAATAAATACTTAAGCACGTTTGAAGTTAAATCATCCACACAAAAGATTTCATAGAATCATAGAATCATAGAATGGTCTGGGTTGGAAGGGACCCCATGGATCATAGAGCTCCAACCCCCCTGCCACAGGCAGGGCCACCAACCTCCAGGTCTGGATCTACACAAGGTTGCCCAGGGCCCCATCCAACCTGGCCTTGAACACTTCCAGGGACGGGGCATCCACTACTTCTCTGGGCCGCCTGTTCCAGCACCTCACCACTCTTTCTGTAAAAAACTTCCCCCTAATATCTAATCTAAACCTTCCCTCCTTATTATTGTTATTTCCCCCAATAACAACTTGTGTATATATATAGAAAGGGAGCGAGGCCTTCAAAACTGAGGTAGGATTATAGGTGTAAGTCACGGGTTTGATTTTAGAAGAACCTGATGGAACTAAGTGTGCAAACCTAATTGAAATTCAATGAGTCTAGAGCATCTAATTGTCTCGGGTCCCTCTGAGAGACTCGACCTCTTAAATGCTAACAACTGAGTGAGGTGCTGACTTACGAACTGATTTCGTGTTAGCACACAGACACCTTGCTGGATGTTTCTCCCCAGATGTCAGTGAGAGAATGTAACTCTGCCTATGGTTTCTTCAGTATTGCCAAATAGTGGTGTCGCTTTGGGTATTTTTGTGATCTTTAAAACCACATCAAAAGCCCATGGTGTTTACAGACTTTAGTGTTTATCACCCAGGGAGAATTGCAGAAGATAGAGCGCGGGGGGAGGATGCGCTGATTCCATTGCACTGGTACGAAGTGAGCAGAAGAGCCTTTTGGAAGCTAGCAAGGTCTGGGTGAGGTTTTTCTAATATGTACCTGACTGTTCACCTCCCATAGTCCAGGCACCCTACACAGGAAGATTTGGATCTAAGCTTTGTGTTGTGCTTTCTCCACCTTGGAAAGATGAACCCAAACTTTTAAAATATCCTTGAATGTGGGGTGCTTGTTTAGACTGATTCCATCTGAAGCAAAGGCTGCAGCTTCCCAGGGAAAATTCCTGTGCTTACTGCGACTAACTTCATCTCAGGGCACAGAGAGGAGCACTAGCCTCTGACAGTCGCATCTTCCATGGCAATGACCCTAAGAAGGGTTTTGATTGTGGTGTGTCCTCCCTCTTTTCCCCACATCCCCTATGGTTTCCTGTTTCCTCCCTTTCTCCACCAATGTCAAGTCTTCTCTTGGTTAGCAGGCCAGTTCAGGGAGCTGATCTGCCCCAGATCTGTCAGGAAGAAGGAAAAAACCCAAACAAGCACACTGTGGGAGCCCTGTTAGGACCAGTGCTATCCAACGTGAGCCTGTATTCACATCATGGTGGTGGGACTGTGGTAGGCAGGCAGCTCTCTGGTCTGGGGAACTCCTAAGGGGGTAAAATGATGTGCCAGGGGAAGAGCAAAGGTATTTTTACATTGGACTGGTTAACTCACTCATGCAACCACCTAAGTAGCTCCAAATAATCCTGGGGGCCTGTCGTCGTTTTGCCCCAGCCAGCAGCTAAGCCCACTGCAGCTGCTCACACACTCCTCCCCAGCTGGGATGGGAGATCGAATCAGAAGGGTGAAAGTGAGGAAACTCATGGGTTGCATTGCAGACAGTTTAACAGGTAAAGCAGAAGCCGTGCACGCAAGCAACACAAGACAAGGAATTAATTCCCTGCTTCCCATGGGCAGGCAGGTGTTCGGCCATCCCCAGGGCAGCAGGGCTCCATCACACATAACGGTGTCTTGGGAAGACAAACAGCATTGCTCCAAACATTCCCCCCTTCCCTCTTCTTCCCCCAGCTTTATATGCTGAGCATGACATCATACAGTGTGGACTATCCCTGTGGTCAGCTGGGGTGAGCTGTGCTGGCTGTGTCCCCTCCCAACTCCTTGTGCACCCCCAGCCTCCTCGGTGGTGGGGTGGGGTGGGGTGAGGAGCAGCAAAGGCCTTGGCTCTGTGTGAACACTGCTCAGCAGTGACTAAAACCCCTGTGTGAGCAGCACTGTTTCCAGCCCCATCCCAACAGAGCCCCGTGCCGGATGCTACGCAGAACGTTAACTCTGTCCCAGCCAAACCTGTGCAGGGCCAGGCCTGGGAGGCGGGAGAAGAGATCCGTTTGAAGCAGAGTTGCCTCTGAAGGACGTGCTCCTCAGAGCACAGCTCTCGCCCTGCTTGTCAGGTACATGTTTCCACAGCCATAGCAGAAGAGATGTGATGCCACTGTGGACAGATGCCTTGGGTCACAAAGATGAATGTCTTTAAAGAGAAAGGGGAAGGTTTTGGGGTGACTGGTGTTAGCTCTGAGGACAGTGGGACAGGAGTGTGGTTA
The DNA here is from genome assembly GCA_013400835.1 of Zapornia atra. Classification (NCBI taxonomy): domain Eukaryota; kingdom Metazoa; phylum Chordata; class Aves; order Gruiformes; family Rallidae; genus Zapornia; species Zapornia atra. Next base: position 177,188 of record VZTU01018378.1, on the reverse strand, counting down.
GTGCCTTGCACTTGGCAAGGCCAAACTTGGTGTTGGAGCTGTGTCCATGGGCAGGCAGTGGCACTTCCAAACTGTGGGTTGGTCAAATTGCAGGGTTTCATGTAACAGGGCTACAAGAGCTCTAGGGTGTTGGTTATTTTTTTTTTAAATGAAGAATGACTAGCAGCAATATGCACTCCTAAAGTTGGCATACTTCTCCATTCGCTCTTCCACTTGCATGTAGACACGTACAGTCAAACTTGCACAGCAGCCTGTCACAGGCAATTTGTATTCTTTCTTTGAGGAGCAGCCTATAGACAAAACCCATTTGCTTCTCCCTTTTGTTGCATTAAGCTATTACTGAGGGGATTTTGGAGGCGCAGGAGGGTTAGGTGCCTGATTTCTGCTGACTTGCAGTAGGTGCCTTGATTCCTACTCCTCTGGTGACTAAAAATCTTCCTGTAGGTTTTGGCTCACTGAAAGCTTCTTCATTTTATTTGGAAAAGGATGAATGAGTCTTTAAATACGGAGTGCATGCTCTTTGGGGGTGAAGGCCTTGTCTTGTTAAAGCTGTATAAAATGAAGCCTTTAAATGCTAGGACTTGTAGTAGCTTCATTACATGATTTTTATTTTATTTTTTTTTTAAGTCTCCTATTTCTACTGCAGGGAGTGAGGCAGACAGCCAGGACTTTCTGCTGGCTTGCCTTGTTCCTTCTTTGGTTAAATTTGGTGATGGTCTGCACAGGGCAGCCTCGCCAGGCTGGCTTCTAGTGCAGGCTGTGTTCACTGGAGCCTGGGGAGAGAGGCGGGCAGGCAGGAGTTTGCATATGAGGACTTTTAAATCTGGGTCATACCTGCCCTCTGTGTGTGGTGGCTGTTCTTTTGGATCTCTTTGTGAGCCTTGTACCTTTTCCCAGGTGGTCTCCTGCAACACCAACGTGCAATTTCTCAGTTAAGTTTTGTTTTGATTAACAGAGTTAACCCTGGTGATTACATTCACCGGGGGAGCATGGACTGTTAGATGCAGAAGGAGTTTGTAAGTGCTGGAGAAATACCATCACACAGGTAATAGCAGGTTTTGCATAGTTAGGAGGTTTCAAAAGCTCACACCAAAGCCTGTTTTTAAACGAGGAGCCACTTTGAAGGAAACTGAAAACATCTCGCATAGCAGAGTCTGCACTTTCTATCTCAAATCTTTTCCTGTCTCGTTGTAGTAGCCAGTCCTTGATACAGCATAAGCACCATAAAAACTTGATGCTGCTATGTTTAAATCAGAGCAAGTTAAAACATTTAATAATTTAAAGTTGCGCATACAGTATAATTGCGTTTCTGTTGGGCTGTCTGCGGCTGGGTTTAACACCCGGGCACTCACAAGAGTCCTCTGCATCATGGGGCATGTTCTGCTCCGGTTCCACTTGCTGAGCTCCCACTGACATTCAGCAGACACCCTGTTCCGAGGAGAGACTGGGATTGCACCTTCTTTTTTTGTTGTTGTTGTTGTTTTAATTGATAGCTGGATATGCTTTGAGGTGCAGGCTAGGATTTCCCAGCTCTGGCACGGAGGTTGATGGTCAGGAACACAGTCGGTGCTGCGTGGTCATTCCTGCACCTGCTGCCCGCGGTGGGGAGGTGGGAACACTCGGATCTGCCCGCTTTGCTCCTGCACAACACCCACAAAGTTTGTCTACTTGTAAGCTTGTTCACACTCCCTTCTTAAACGCTGTATGCGGTGTGCATTGTTTCCTTTTTGGGCTTTTAGTCAGGCAGAAAGGCAACTTTTTGCACTTTCTTTATGCCAAAGGTGATGGAAGTGTTTTCTCCATGTTAATAACTGGACTCAGCAATGAGCTTCATTAACCATTTGGTACCTGTTGTGAGCTCAGGGGAAGGGTTTAAAAATTGTTACAGTACAGGCACACGTACTGAAATATATTTACTTCAGCTTTACTAGAAGGTGCACAGATATTATGGGCTGTAAGAAATACAAGGGAACTTGGAGTGAAATCTTGGGCCATCATTAGTGTGGATGATTTTGATATGTAGGTTAATACACAACAAATAATACATGTTCTGGTTTTTGAGCCAAAGCTGTAATTCAGCTGAGGGGCTTGATATAGTACAAATGAAGGTAGGATCAAAATGGTTTCTCTTCTCTTTTATTCCTACAACTTTTCTAACCTTTCTTCCAGTTCTTTTCTGGCCTCTAACAATGTCAGGGAAAAAAATGTATGAAAGGCTAGTGGGCATAAGCTCTGATTTTTCTCATCGTTCAACCTATTTATAATTTTTTTTCTACCAAGCTATATGTCTTTGACAGAAAGGAGCTAGCAACACTACTGTGAGTCCCAGGAAAGGTGTTCCCATTTTTCAGTTGAGAGGGCAATGCAGTACTACAGAGTGTGTTATGAGGTTGGAATATCCCTTATTATAATCCTGAGTATTAAGGTTAATGTCATGACATGAGGGGAATCAACTTTTTAAAAGGGTAGACAATGGCAGAACAAGGGGGAATGGATTAAAGCTAAAGGAGGGAAAGTTTAGATTAGATATTGGGGAAAGTTCTTTACAGAGAGAGTGATGAGGTGCTGGAACAGGCTGCCCAGAGAGGGTGGATGCCCTGTCCCTGGAGAGGTGTTCAAGGCCAGGTTGGATGGGGCCCGGGGCAACCTTGTGTAGATCCAGGCCTGAGGTTGGTGGCCCTGCCTGTGGCAGGGGAGTTGGAACTCTGTGATCCTTGAGGTCCCTTCCTACCCAGACTGTTCTATGATTCTATGTGAATCATTATTTTGTGGTGACAGTCACTGCAAGCATCCTCTATTGCACTAAATGTGTGGACCGGCATATTAGATTGGGACAGTAGACCAGCTGAGGTGGGGGGGAATGCAAACTGCAGTGTTTCCCATAACTTAATGTTTATTTTCACCGCTTACCCAGGGTGACTTTTCCTGGTGGCACCTACACCTGAGGACTCCATGCCAAGCATAGGTTTGACAGAAGCAGTACAGCAACATGGGTTATTTTTTTTCCACAGAGATTTCTTTGTGTAGTAAAAGGGCAGTGTGGAGGCTCTTCACCAGGATCGTTAATGACAGGGTGAAATAGCCTCGCTGCTGCCTCATTAGCGCAGTATTAAGAACGTGCTTCATGGAGTCTCCACCAGTAGCATCTCCAGCTTTTAATATCTTGCAGGAAGAGCAAGGTCTCCATTAAGACCTTGACTCATGGGGTGGTGGGGTGAAGCTCACACCTTCTCCGTGCTGGGCAGCTGTGCTGTGCCAGTGGAGGCTCACCCTGGAGGGAAGGCAGATGGCATCCGTCCTGCCAGCCCTGCCTTGAGGGCTGTGTCGGGGTTAAACAGCTTCATCTTGTGGATAAGGCAGGAGACATAGCCTGATCCTGTGGGTGGGGATTACAGCCAGAGGCTGCTGAAGGAACATACTGAGTGACTTCATATCCTGGCTGTGCACTTTGCTGGCCAGTGACACCACTTTGGGAAGTGTTGGTGGGCTTCCTATCCCAACAATCCCGGGCTGTGCTTGTGGGGTGCTGTCTGCCACCCCTCCAGGCAGGCTTTCACTGCCCCCTGCATGCAGATGATGCTGTGAAAAAGAAGACTTGGGGTCTTTTGCCATCCCAGTCCCTTATGCAAGCATCAGCATGGCTTTTTCCTTGTGTCCTACGAAAGAAGCGATACTTGGCATCCCCCCCTCCTCCTGCCACTGCATCCCAGGAAAGCAAGCCCTTTGTGGGACAGGGGTACCACCAGGGCTGCCGGTACACAGCCCGAGCCCTGGCTGCTCGGGCAGCTTCCTGGCATCTGGCATAGCTTGAGCACATGGTCAGGTCTGTGTGTTGTGGCTCTCATGCCTGCTTGCATCCCCTTGGGTCTGGGCACTAATCCTGGCTTGAAATTTTAAATATTGACAGAGTTAATTCCTGACTGCTTCAGCCTGCAGAAACTGGTCTCTGATAAGGCTGTGTTTAATAAGGATATTCATTGTAAAGAGCTTTGTTGGCTAGACAGAGCTTTACCTTGCTGAGCTCTGCTCTAGCAGGCAAGGAAGAGGAGGTCCCCTCCCAGCAGTACTAAGTCCTTTCTTACAGCCTGGCAGTGTGGTGGAGTAGGAGACACTGAGGGGTGTGATACCTTTCTTCCCCCAAAAAATCACCACAAAATGACTTTACACAGTTGGCTGCAAGGAGCCTGAGCAGCCAGGGTAAATATACCACTGCAGTAAGCCTGAACTCTTAAACAAATGCCAAAAATAAAAGCAGCCTACCTTACTTTTTCCACCTTACATAGCAGTTTCCAACCACATCAAGTGAGACGTCTAGGTGGGTGTATAGTGTTTATCATCACTGAGTAATACACATTACATTAGCTGGGACATTTGTTTTGTTTCTGACTACTGGTTTTAAAATGGTTTTAGTGAGGGGCAAGAAAAATTACTTAAGTTTCTATTGTCCCCTAAGAGGTAGGAGAGTGTTCCTGATTTGGGGAGGAAAGCTGGGAAAGTTTGTAATAGGTTGGGTTTTTTTTTTTCTCCTTCTTCTACAACTGCAAGCAGATTGAAAGGCAGACGGAGGAAGTGCAGAATCCAGCAATGCAGGATTGCTTTCTGGAAGAGATGCTGTCGGAGTGCTTTCTGTCCCCACATTTGTTTGCAGCAATTGTGTCCTCCAGTGTTTGAAAATTGTTTATATGGATGGCAGCAAAATTTTCTATCCAAAGCAATGAAAAATTGAAAACAGATCCACATCTGAAACTGTACTTTTTTTCCCCCCCTGTAATATTTCTTGTATGAAATACTGCATGGACACGGACACTTGGCCCTGGCTAAATTGCATCCGAAGGCGAGTGCTAACCAGTGCATGGAGGGGTCCTCGTGAATGCAGGATGCAGGCCATTCTGTGCCATCTCTGGCCTGAGGGTGGTACCACAGGGTGTAGAGGTCACCAGGGGGGCAGCCAACATGATGCCACTGTAGCGATGCTTAGCACCTGAAGAGAGCAGGTTTTGTCAGCCAGGTGCTGCTTTGGCCCTGTGTGTTCTGTGAACAGCAGTGGTGCAACGCTGGGTCTGAGTGGACTGGGGGGAAATGTTGCTGGTACGTGGGGAGGGATGGATTGATGAGGTCCATAGAAGCACGGTGAGAGGCAAAGATGGAGCCTACCAGTTTTTTCTGAAAGTCAGAAAGGTACCAAATATAGACCCAGAGGATACGTAATAGCTAGTGTAAGGGGAATGCTAGTGCATCTGGAAGTGCTGGACAAAGAAAACCTTGTTACCTTGCAGGGCTTTAGCCTTTGATGCATTCATTTCAGTCACAGGATGTTCAAGTTTAGCCAGGAGTTGGCAGACAGATGGACCGCAAGGCAATTCACAGAGTGACTCAGTGTAGGCAAGCGTGAGGAGTCATCCACATGAAGGTAACCTATTACAGGGTTTTCACAGAAACTTCCCCCCCATTTTCATGTTTGTGTGGTAACGCTTGGGGTTTTGTTCACGGTAGTTTTCCAGTCGATAGCTTGCTTCCCACCCGCTCTGCCACCCGGTCATGCCTCCACCTCCACAGAATGGAGAAACAGGGGGTTTGGTTGCCTGACCCATTGCCTGGCTGTTGGTGGTGGCCAGGAAGTCTTGCCTTTTCAGGCAGCTATGAGACAGGAGGGACGGTCAGCCTTTAAACTGTGACAGCATCCCTGTACTTCCTCACCACCTCCCCGCTGTCCTTCGCCAGCCACAAAGGTTTGCATTTCCTTGTGTTGGCCTCATGGAGGACCGCAGTGCATCTGAGATGTGTGATTTAAGGCACTCTCTGGCTGCCCATTGCTTGGTGTGACCCTGTTTCTGCAGTCGGGCAAACTCTTCAGGAACAACTGTTTCACGTGGCCTTTCCTTCTAGAAAGCTGTGGCTGCATCATGGTGGTGGTGGTGGTGTTTTTTTCTAAATGAAGAGGGTAGGAAAAGCTGTGTATTTATTTACACTGGATTTTCTTAGAGGGAACTGAATAGGAAAGTTTCCGCTCTGAATGAGCATAGGGAGATTTCTCCTTTAGATTGAGGTTTATCAGTTGGTTACATTGTTGTTTGTTGCCTGCTAAATTGCTGTGGAAGCACCAGAGTGAGGAGCCAGTGATCTTCTCAGAAGTAAAAGAAATTAAAAAAAAAAAGAGGATTAAATAGTTTCCTTTCTGAGGCTGAAATTACAGGTATTAAGCACTTGGTCTGTTTTATTCCCAGGGAAACCTTTATTGTTTGTTACAAGTAGTTTACTTGAGAAGGGCAAGAGGAAAGTCTGTAGCCCCTTTCTGTTGGTTCGAATGAAGTGTCACATGTGTAGCTAGTGCTAATTCCTCTTCCCATGTGTCCCTGCTCCCTGCCAGCCTCTGGTTGCTTTAATAGAAACACCATGGTCTTGAGACAAATTTCCCCTTTTTCACGTGCTATTATTATCGTTTGGTATATTTCTCAAAGATGAGAACAGCTTGCACAGAGCTTGCAATCTTAGAGATGAAAAGGGAGGAGCTAAAGAAAAAAATAACTTCAGGGAGGGAGAAGTGGAGAAAATTGTCATGGTCTAACTTCAGGTGCCTCTGTGCCACACATGAGCAGCAGTTTTGGTCTTGGGTGCTTGGAAACAAGCATCTTAGGATGCTTCAGGAGCCTTAACTCCCACCTTGGACATCCAGGATGCCTAAAGGTGGGGAGCATGGCTTGTCCCACTCTTCCTCACCCTCTGTCCCCAGCATGGTGCACATCTCCTGCCAGAGATGGAGAGGGTGTACGCCCCAGTATTGGGATGTTTAATGTAGGGCTGTGTGGGGTTGGTTTAATATCAAAGTAGTTTTAAAAACAACCGTGCAGGCAAGACAGTGGCTGCTGGTAAAATGACTCTGGGAAGATGCCTCAGGGGGGATTAAGATACAACACCGAAGCTATTAACTGGGAAGATCCTACCTCCTCAGCTCCAGTTTGTTTTGCCAGTGTCAAGAAAGAACAGATCAAAGGAACTGTAAACAGTTAAAAAAACCTCTCCAGACATAAAGGAGGCCAGTTGTTTGGGAGCTGCTGACCGGGAGCAGACACCTGCCTGTGAGTTTGCAGGAATCTCTGCTTCTCAGCGTCTCCTGTAACGTGGTAGCATGGGACCAAGCTAGGAGAGGCATATGCCTTCTCTAGTATGCGTTTGAGGAAAACATTGTGAGTAGTAAACTGTACTCTGATTTGAGAAAGCCATTTTGTGGAGCTGCTGGCACCGGTGGCCGATGAGTCCTGGGTGTCCCCCGGTGCTGTCTGCAGAGCTGTGGGCTTCAAGCCCCAGTGGGCACTTTTGGAGAGGGGAAGGGATGCCACTGTGCCAGGGAGTACGTCTGTTGCTGCTGGCTGCTTTGTTGTACTCTGACCCCTGCATACCCCAGGAGAAACAGTAAATCCTTGTTGGTCCTCAAGGAAGAAGGTGTGATGGAATTCAGGCAGGTAAGGTCAGGCACCTCCTAGTCCTCCAGTAGCAGTGCTGCATCCTTTGTGGAAGAGACTTACAGCCACAGGTACCGGCACAGCCTTCAGCTCAAGGCACAGAGCTCCAGGAAGCCTGAGCTTTTTGCACAGCCTCCTTTTCAGTCTGTCCTGCCTTCTCTGAGGGTTTTAAAAATCTACATTTCCAGTAAACAAGAGTCTCAGTCTTTCCCCCCCGCTCTTCCTCGCTCCAGAAAAAGGAATCGCTTGGCCTTGCTGGCAGAGAGCCTCTCGTAAATCTCTGTGGGCCAGATGGTTTGTAATTTATTGCCCACCTACCCCACCAAGTATTTTCAAGTTACTCATGTTACTTGCTGGCTTGTCTTTTACTGTCCGTTTTCCCTTTCTTGCCCTTCTAGCAAAGGATATATCCAAGGCCCTTTGCACACGTAAACATCTTCGGTTTAGATGCATTAAAGTAGTCCATCTCCTCTGCTTTGGCTTCTCTTGGCTTTAGCTTCTCCATAGTAGAAAACTGTGTTGCGGAGGAGTCTCTGGCTATTGAGTTGCCTCTTGCATCTCCTAGAGGCGTTACTTGAAGCAACAGCCTCTGAATTTAGGAGGCTCAGACCACGTCCTTTCCTGGATCTCTCCTGCCACTTGTCATTTCTTGTACATGAACGTGTTTATTTGGCTAGATGATAGCAGCTGTGGCTTTTGCTATCTCTGCAGACGCATATGGTCCTGCTGATAGAGAGTCCTGTGTGTCTACCTCAGATTTGCGGGTGAGGGTGTCATGTGCAGAAAGAAATGGGTGGAGCTCTCGGCTGCGCTGTGCGGCGTGCGAGGCTCTGCACAGTCCCTATCTGTGGGAATTGCTAGTCAGCTCTTATCGGTCACGTCCCGACGCACTGAGTTGTGGAAATCAAATTAGCAGACAAGTCAATTGCTTACGTCAGGCAGGAGTTTTGCACTGGGGATGATGTGATAGTCCAGGGCCCCTCACTGGGTAGCGTCCCTGGGTTTGCTCACAGGGGTCCGTAGCAAAATGAAAACCTGACACTGCAGTTTTGTTTTCTGTCTTGCTTTGTTTTCCCCCCCCTTTTCTCTTGTTTGAAACATTTTTTCCTCCCTGTCACTTGAGGCAGGCAGAGCAGAGAATCTGTCCTTGCTGCAAAAGTAGAGAAAGCTTTGCCCTGTTACCTTAGAAAACAAGTTGTTGTGACATATCACAGGGTTCCTCACATCACTCAGTAGTTCATTAGTCTGTCACTGTACAAGCATATTAAATGATAAGTTAAAAAACACAAGACAGTACAACGGTCCATTAAAATTCATAAAGGATATCAAATATTCAAAGTAAGGGATGTAAAAGAACCCATTTGCTGTAAATACTAATAACCTGTAGTTGCATAAACATAATAAAGAAGTGCTGTGCACTGTCAAGCAGCGAACTGTTGCTGACAGACCCGTGGCTGCCTGGGAATCCCTGCAGTTATTTATCTCCAGAGAGCTGCTACTGCTTCAGCAAAAGGTCTTCAGAACCTCCAGCCTGTCATGTGAACCCCTCCTCCTGAACAACAGCACGGCTAACTTGAAATCAGAGGCAAGATCAGTTACTTTCAAGCTCCCAATGGCATGGGGTAGCAAGACATGATGTTACTTATTTCTGGTGGCTGGGACAAAAGCAGTGGACCTCTTGCTTAACATTTTGGAAGGCTCCCCCTCCCCCACTCCTCCAACCCATATTGCTTTCCTTGGAATATTTTCATCGTATGTCATGATATCCTCTAGTAATTCCTGACTTTCTTCATACCTGCAAATGCCTGTGTTAGTGAGGTGTAATTGGACTTCCGAACTGCAGGCAGCAGGCAAACTTTAAGGTTTTAAGGACAAGCCTTCTGAATGAAAGCTTCAGAGCACCCATCATTTCTTTCAACAGCAAATTCCAAATCCAGTTTCAGCTGCATCCCACCTTGCAGAAGAATATCTAACCTTAAATGGGTAAACTTCAAGCAGTGGAGAATTCACCCTCCCTTTAAGCATGTTTTTCAGAAGGTTAATTGCATTCACTACTAACGTGTATGTTACTTCTGCAGTAGTTTTGCTTTGCAAATACTTGGGCCTTTTATAAGGCTTTGCCTGCTAGAAATACAGTCCCCAGCCTCCTCTACCCAAATCTGTAATAAATTAGTTTTTGAGGCTTTTGTCTGTAGCGATTCTAAAAATAATTTCTTATTGGAACCCAATTGAATCCAAGGGAAGCGAGGTGATAATCAAATGATGTCACCCTCACGTCTTGCACTGCATCTTGCCGCCTGCCAATACTAGCAACTGTTGCTATGTACCATGGGGAAGGTGATACTCCCAGCCTTTTCTTGGTGCTGAAAAGCACTCCTTTCCAGTGCTTGTCAGGCCCCAGAGAGCTGCTGACGTCTGTCCAAGGCTTTTCATTCTAGCCCTGCTTGTTGGGGTAGCTGTGGAGGAACATGGGTCGTGTCCTGTTGGATGTTTTTTAATTTTTTTGTCTTCCTAAAGAAGACCATTTCCCAAAACAGCTGCCAATCTGGAGGATTGATGTGATCTAACTTGTGATGTGTCTATTGCTGTGCCTGGGAGAGAGTGCTGGGCACTGGGATGGAAAGCTCACTATGGTGTGTGCGGTGAGGTCTGAAAGCCAGGACAACAGCATGACACCGTGACATTTCCCAGCCAGTTTATTTCCTTTTCCCAGTAGCACTCCTGCAAACTTGGCTGATGGTGGGACTCTCCCCCCACCCTTTCTCTGGGTACTTCCAAAAAATAAAAAAAAACCACACTCCAAACCAGCAGGGTTCTTTGTCATTTAACACATATCATTTGACACATTTGAACTCCCCAAGTTCTTTGCTATTGAACCTGGTCCTGCTCTCAGCAGTAGGTAGATGACGTAGCAGGTTGCTTTTCTCCCCAGGAAGAGTCATCACGAACAGGAGGATTCAGTACCTGGCAGATGGCGTTCAGCACATCGCAGCGACTGGTCATCAACAAGGCTAGACTTGTGGATTGTTTTTTCCAATGTTCTCCTAGTAAAACATGCTGTTGGGGTGTCTCAGATCCACTGTTGATAAGAGTTTTTATTGACAGCACATGCTTGTGAAAGGGTAGATACCCCTCCTGATGAGCATGTGATGACTATTAATACTCAACAAGAGTTTGTCTCTGGTGCCGTTACGACCTCTCACAGTGCTGCTCCTGTGCAAGGCAGAGCCCCCCAGGTTACAGAGACCTCTCCAACATGCCCAGCACCAGGCTGACCCCTCTGGGTCTGTGCCTGGGACCATGCAGACAGGCCTAGCATTATTCCCCCTGCCTTGGCTGGGTGGTTTGCCTGGATTCCCCAAATGTCATGTCCTCCTCTGGCTCTGCCAGCTGGCCCCTTCCCCAGCGGGAGGGGGAGCTGCAGGTGCGGGGCTCTCCCGTGCCCGCCCGTGTCCTGAAATGACTTCCACCCACCCGGGACTCAGGGTGGAAACCTGGGAGGAAAGCAAGTCAAACGTCCATAGAGCCGTGGTTAGCACCAGCCGAGCTTGGCAGCTGCTGCCTGCCCTGTCTGTCCTGTCTGCATTTAAAAGGGACTGCTTGCAGGTTTTGTCTTCACTTTGCTACAGTTACCTATGTGTGCAAGCTCCGACTCTGTGGTTTTGGGCAGCAGAAGGGTGCTGGATTGCAGCACACAATCCTGATTTCATACAGGACTTAATTTTTTTTTTTTAAATTTTAAACATGTACAGTTACAGACAGCATCATACCCATTTCCAGCAATGCCCTAACTCTGGGCAGGGAGTGAGGGAGGGAGACAGGGCACGGCAGAATAAAGCTCTCTTGTGTTCGCTGGCCGGTGTACAAGAGCAGTGGGATGGGGCTGAAGCACCAAGGCATTTGTAATTCCCAGAGACTTTTCTCCAAGCATGTGCACCATTCCAATATATAGCAGCAGTGTGGTGCTAATTGACTCTGAATGCCCCTAAATGGTGGAGGAAAGTTGTAGTTATTATTTTGCCTTTCATAAAGTGAAAAAGTCAGAATTGTTTAGGTGGAAGAAAGGACAGGAGGAGAAAAACAGCAGAGTACCAAAGTGTGACTTGTTCAAAGTAGCTTGGGAAAGTATCTCGAGGTTGACTTTCCTGAAAGCCTTTGAAATTCAAAGACTATGGCCTCTTGCCGCCTGGCACACAGACTGATTCCTTCTCCTCTTCTTGGCAGATTCTGCCTAACAGTTGCTCTTTTTTTCCCCCCCTCTTTCAAATACCCCTGAATCAGAGCTTGCCCGTTCTGCCTTTCTTCATTCAGGTCTAAAGCCTTAAGGACTGTGTTGCAGTAGCGAAGAGGACACCATGTACTGGATGCTAGAGCCAAGGGGAGAGGGAGTGGGCAGAGGGAAGAGATGACCCTATCTTAGGTTTTGGTCCTAATCCTGCAGAGTTTTTCTCCCACAGTGAGTCCTGCAGATGTCAGACAGACTTCTTGCATGAACAGTGATTGCTTGCTATTGAATGTCAGCTTTGGATTATGCTTAAAAGTTATTGCAGTGGCCTGGCCAGAGTTTATGACAAGGCATGGCTGGGGTGCTTTAAGCCAGCTGATGGAAGAGGCTGCTGAAGGCATGCGTGGGATTAATTAAATAGAAATTTTACTTGTTTGGCAAGCAGGGCTGAGTTAGGCCAAACTCTGGAACCTGGAGAAAGTGGCTCCCTAAAAAGAACATATAAATGCAATGTCAAATGTGTACTCCCTGGCATTGGTCCCAAGGAGGAAGGTTAGTCCAAGCACACATGATCTTTCCAGGAATTATCTGCCCAGGTGGCCCAGTTCCCCGTGTGCCGATATCTTGTGCACTGCCATGTATGGCACTGCTATCAAACAAGGAGGCAGGGTTTCAAACCGCCCCATACTCCCATTGCATTTGTGATTATGTTGTTGGCTCTTGCAGCAGGAACCATTTTTGGGGGCCTGGAGCTGCAGAGCAGCTTGCCCGGTGCAGCCCCGAGCCAGGGCTGTTGCTCACAAGTATGGTGCTGGAGCAGGAGGAGGGTGGTGAAGAGGAACAGACATTTCACCCTGGTGTGCCATAATGCCTTATGAGTATGTTTAGGGTCCACTTAATACAGAAAGCCTGTCAGTAGCTGCAGTTAGTTTCCTGGAAAATCAATCCTTACTGTTCTGCTGGACAGGTATTTTCTGGCATACACACTTTCTGCATGACACGGAGTCCGAAGTGCCCAACACTTCTGCAGTATTGGAAAGAAGATGCCTCTCCATGCACAAAGCTTTAAGGTTTCTCACTGTCCTGGCTTTAATTGCTTTTGACACGCTCATTTAAGGTCGGTGGGGTGGAGGGGGGCAACTCTTCAATGTGAGTTAAAGAAGAGGAACCCAAGTGCTGCCTGCTCCTGCCTGTGCAGGCAGAGTGCCGCAGGGGCAACTGCTGACAAAAATGACAGGGAAAGACAGGTACCCCATCAGCTCCTTCACACTGTCATCCCACCTCTGTTGATGGCATTGCTATTTGTCCTGCTGAAATCTTAACGTGGCTGTCGCTACCTATCTTCCCAAACGCTCAGGGTATGGTGAAAGGGAGGGCTGCCTCCCAGCCTCTTCCTCTGTATTTATGTGTCACGGGAGGAAAAAACCTAGATGGAGATAGGTTGTCCAGGGTCATCCTGTTATAGTCATGATGATTGCAACAATTCATAGCTGAAGCATTTGATTTGTTAACCTTATAAAAAGATGCCATTAAATACTGTATTTAGCTCCTCAGGGGAAGTAGCCTAGTTTCTTTTTCATTTTCCTTTTCTCATCCCTGTTTTAACATGAGTGACTCAGCTGTCATTCTGCTTTGGAGGGGCCGCAGGGGTTATAGCTGTGATTGGATGGCACCAAGAACCCATTTCTGCTGAAAATAATTAATATGGTACATTTTCACCTCAAAAAAACCACAACCCTGATACAAAACTCCTGGAAGGTTTTCGTTAACTTCTGCAAGCTTTGGAACTTGGCAGTGATCAGAATTGGAAATTTCTGAGTGTCTCCTCTTGTTCATCCTTGTCAGCAAGGCAAGGACTGATGTGTATCGAACCCTACACATTCAGGGTATTCCTGTTCGAGTCCACAAAGCAGCTTACTTAGATACATGCAAAAAGCCTTTGCAGGTGAGAGTCTCACTTTGCAGCAGGGCACGTGGTCAGATCCTACAAAGAGAATGAGTTTTCACTGGCTTGGAAAGAAGTCTGGCTAGAGACAAGTGCAAACTCTTACATCTCTCTTAATTATTTCATTCCCCACTTTGCTCATCTTAACCCAGTTCAGAAAGTAGCCTGGATCATTTCTGTGTTCTAGATAGCCCATCTCCTCTAAACTTTAATCACTTTATTTAAAAATAAGAATTAAAAACAGCGTAAAGCTAGTTTGTGTAGGCCTGATTTGTATTTTGCATATCAGCTCATACTGTTAGCAGACCTGTCATAATGTATACCCGAGTGCTTGGTAGTGGGACCCTTCCCTTTCCCAGAAGGAGCGGAAATATCCCCATGAGCCAACACCCCTCTCTCTGTGTCCTCCTCTGTTCTGCTGCAACTTGAAGGTGCTTGTTTCTTGAGTACCTTTGCTATGAAAATGATACCTGGCATGCTTGGGAGGCCTGACATTCTTCAGCTATGAATACTGTGAACAGTGTCATAAAATAAATAATGATGTACAAAGGTGCCATCATTCTTGACATTGTCCTTTAAAATTTATCCTGTGTCTTGAACATGTAGGTGTTGAAGAAGGACTTACTTCAAACAGTGTAGTCCCATTAATATAAATCAGTGTGAGCAGGATGTGATATGTGTCCACCTGACCCATGTGGGGTCTGGGACCAGGTTCTCTGAGAGACAGACATTCATCTGCCTGTACAACACTCTAAGAGAGCACCAATCTGCAGGAATTGTGGGGCCATCTCCGAGTATGTACAGCCACTGTAACCCTAAGATGCTTAGATTTTGATTCAGCAAGTCAATACTTAAAACTTTCCAGAGCAGAGGATCGTGTCTGTGAAGTGTCACCATCTCAGGGCACCTCAAGGTTGCCTTGATACTTGTCCTGAAGGGCAGGTAAGACAGTTTGTCCTAGCAAATTAAACCATAGCAAGACTCTTAATTTTATGTTCTGTAGCATCTTTATTGAATTTAGGGTTCTTTTGTTTGCTTTTTGAATCTGTAACCTTTGAGATGCAAGTGTCTTCTACTCACACAGTCCTTGCCACAGTGGGAGCTCCACCAGACTGCAGCCTACAGGGTAGGTAATTCTTCTCCAAGTACATAGTGATGCCCTTGACTATTGGAACAGACATGGTCCTGAAACCCATTGCCCCTGTGGCTCCCCAGCTGCCTCTGAAAGATGTCCTAGTCTGTGTACTGAGCAATACAGAGGCCCCATGGTGTCCTCAGTGTTGACTTCAGGAGGGATTACTCATGTTACAGAGCTTCAAACCGGGAAGATGAAAAGGCTCCTCCACTCATCCTTCTGCTATTCAGGCTCTGGTGTTGGGGTGGGGTGCTAACAAAGCACCAGGAAGTGCTGAAGCTTTTGACAGAGCCTAGCTTTAGGCCCAACGTTTAGTGCTTGGGATTGTGTAAGTGACACTGATTTTAGTTTCTCAGATTAGGTAAATGGCCGGGAAAAGAAAGAAAAAAAGAGGTGACTTTCATACTTGTGCATTTCCGTGGGTCATGAGGTTTCTGGGATGGTGCTGCTGTCAGTTGCATGTGAAACAGGAATGTCCTGCTTGCTGTAGCAAAGGGCTGATTCATTGGCAGCGTAATAGGTGTCATCTTCCCTTTTGTCACCTCCTCAGGTATATTGTACCCCTACGGTGAACAGAAAAATAAATTCAGAAAAATCCAGTAAAACCAGTAACATATAAGTCATCCAAGTGAGGCAACATTCAATGAAGATGAAAACAGTTTGTAAATGGAGTTAGGTGAGATGGATTGATCATGAGGGGTAGTAGAAGGAGAGTTTGGTGAGCCCCAGTGGGGGCAAGCTCTCTGAAGCCACCATGCCCCGGGATGTGTTTGGAACAGCCGTGGTCCCAAAGCCTCCCCGTGTGAATGGTGAAATCCACCTCTGCCAGCTGAAAGGGTCAGGACTTGGAGGGGAAAATGGGAAGATGGACTGGTGGGAGCGTTTGCTAGAAGCACCCATTTCTTCCCACTGACTGCCAAGGTGGGGATACCATCGCTGGCTTAGACATCAGGGTCTGACTGAGGTGCCCAGGTAGGGTGAGGGAGTTACACTTTAAGGCTGTAAAAAGCTTTTCTCCATGGGGAAAAAAAAAAAAGCAAGCTCTAAACTTGGAGATTGCAGATAGGGCACCACAGCGTGGAAACTGAAGCCTCATGCCTTGGCGGTGAGTTTGTGGGCAGGGCTGGTTTTGGGACTTAGTGTCTGGGTGCAGCGCGTCCATGGAAGCGAGATTAAAGAACGGGCTGGGAAAGACTCCTGCAGTAAACCCACCTTAGTCCTGTTCCTGTAAAACCACTGAGGAGGTGGATGTTTTTGCCCACGTGTGTCCTCTGGCACAGTGTGAGCTTGGTCCGCATATACGGAAAGCAAGTCTGTATGATTTTTCAAATATGTTCCCAAATACAGTGTTTAAAATGTTTCCCCAACACAGAAGGAAAACTTAGGAAGCTGTAAGAAAGCAAGAGGGGGAAAGGCTAGGTAGGGAGGACCTAGGCGTTAGTCTGAGGCCGAGAGAAGAACACACATCAGAATACATCAAAAGGAAAACTGATCACTTTCTGCTTTCAAAAGACGTTAATATTTTACAGCCGCCATTAAGTTTTGAAGAGCGTGCAGGTATTTATTGGTGGTGCCATAGCTACCCAGTCCTGAGTCGCCAAGGTGAGGGAAGAGATACCTGTTTTTCAAGTTGTTCTGTTCACTCATCCCTCAGTCTCCTAATTCACACCCTGTACCCACCGGCACTGTGGTAACTCAGTGAATACCTGGAGTTGTGGTTGCGTGTTCCCACCCTGGCCACCCTTCCCGTGAGGCTCCCAAGGGGATTTTTTTGCCCCTAAGAGCCAGTGGGCCAGACCCACTGAGAGTCACGCTTAGGTGCTTCCCTGGCTTCCCCTGGTGCTCGGGTCCGTGGAGCCAGGACCATTCCCTTTGCTGGCTGAAGCGCATTGTATTTTAAAATACACTTTTTAAAAAAAAAAATAAAATTATTTTTTAATTCAGATAATATTTTCTGGTTCAATAATAAACTAATTATGTGCTTAAAATAGTAGAGGAGAGGGGTCCTGTTTTGGATTAGGCTACATAGCAGAAATGCTGGGGGCTGTTTTGGAGGCTGCTTGAAGGTTTTCTCGCAAGAAGGTCTCGGGTGCCTGTGCTGGCTTTTGAAGGGCTTACTCAGCCCCGATCAAACTCAGTCAGGTGACAGCATATCAGATCTGTTCCTCTCATCAGTCACACGTCAGCCGTAACTGTCACCAGATTTGCAATTTAATGTGTGCAGGTCAACACTTCCAATTAATCCAACCCAGGTATTTAACAATCTCTCATTTCAGAGCTAGGACTTTATGGAGCAGCATACAAGGCAGCCTTGCGCTTCGCCAAGGCAGGAGGAACCCTGGAAGGCTTTCTTCATCCGTGTAGGTTTTACTCTTTCCCTGCCACTGCGCAGTGGAAGCTTTTTGCTGCTTTAGTTGCATTTCACAGGCTTAGGAAGCGTTAAAAAAAGAAACCGCTACATGACTGCAGAAAAATTTCAAGAAAATAAAGATTTATAATAGGTGATTCAGCAATGAGAAGCTTTTGTGATATTCCATGGGAAGCTGTTATTTTTAGTGAATTATTATAAGCAGTAGCATCACTCACATTTATTTATAAAGGCATGAGAGAACGCCCATACGTGTTTCTAAATAGTCGATGTATAGTAACGGCCATATGCTGAGAATGAGCGAAAATAGACTTGAGCACTCTGGTTTCCACAACGCTGCGTGAGGGTTGTGCTGGGATCTTTGCATCTAAGAAATGAAAAACAGGGTTTTGGTTTGGTTTTTTTTTTCCCCTAAAATTTTTCCTCCTTACTTCTTCTTTCTAGCAAAACAAACCCAAAGCCTTCAGGGTGAAAGTCCGCCTTGCAGTACAACTGCATTGTTTCCATTGAGGTCTAACTGGGTGACCACTGAGGTTTGTGAGGACTCTTCTAGCAGCTTCAGCAGCTGGTGGGTTGGGGCTGTGCTGACAGTGGTAGCTATTTTTATGAGAGTTGCTGTACGTATAATATTTGGGTTGATTAGTTGTGTGTGCCTGCACTTCTCTTGGGGCTCTGTGGCACAGAGGAGGAGAAAAGCACTGATGTCCTGCTGGAGGGGCTCTACAAGTACAGTGTGATCTCATTCCCAGGGACCCTACAGTGGAAATGCTTTAAATTCTGGGGTTTGCCATTAGGAAAAAATAAAAACAAACCAAAGGCGATGTCTGCTGGTGACACCACCCTTGAACAGAAATGAGAGCTGTTTTGATCTGGCTCTGCAAAGACCCAGCCATGTGCATCCATTGCAGCTTTCCTGTATGCAGCTCCTTGGGTTTCACTTCTGTACAGGGCAACATCTTCCATTCTCTTGCTGACTGTGTCCATGTCCCAAGTCAAGCCTGAGCTGAGGTGCCTTGGGATTCTCCAGGACATTGCATGAGCAATGCCTTAAAGTAAATTCCTACTGTTAAGTTAAATCCTTTAAATTAATTGTGTTCTTGAATTTTGCCGTGATACGAAGTGCGTGGAAGAAGCGCTCTTGAGCAAGGTGCCTTTCGTGAGTCCCAGTGACAGTCAGTGCCTGCCTCCTGCCTCCCAAATCCCATTTTAACATGGGAAAGCATCAGCATAGCATGCAGAGACTAACGCTTTATTTTTCAGGGGGCTTTGTATATCAAAAGGTGCCAGGGTACATGGCTCCTGTCACCGGGAGGTGTTGCTGGAGAGCCTGACTTTTGTTCTTGCTCCATGGCTGCATTAGTTAAAGTATCAGCATTTTCTTCACTCTCTGCTACCCATCTCCCAACACCCAGTGGAAAAAAAATAAACGACAACCGTCATGCTCTACTCCCAGCAAAACAAATGTTATTTATTAGAGTCCTCCTGTGGTCAGAGGATGTCTGACTGTAAAATAACTGGAGATTTTTCTGCTAACTGGAAGCGTGATACTCTGAGACAATTTCCAGGCAGTGTGTATTTTCAGCTAAGTTTTATTTACGTCAGCATAGCAATTTGCAGTATCACTGTTTGCAAAGAGTGAGGCAGCAGTTGTTTTAGCTAGAATTAAATCTTTAATTCTTTCTTTTTTTTTTCTTTTTAGGAAAAACTTTTTATGTTCTGACTCAATTCCCATAGCTCCCTGCATGGAGATGCTTTTCTTATCAAAAGGGAGGGCATAAACCTCTTTGGCGGGCACGCTGCTCGCCGCCTGCCCTTGTGGCAAGGAGCATCTGGGGCAGTCGGGAGTGAGGCGCGCGTTGTTAGGGAGGGTTTGTTTTCCCTGTGCTAATCACCTTCTCCTGTCGTAATTTGGCACAGCATGGTGCCCTGCGTGTGGGATGGAGGCAGATCCGTGTACTGCTCTTCTATCTGAGCCAGCACATTTTGGAGGATAAATCTTTGCCGGACTAAATGTTCTCCCAAAGAGCTTTAATATCCCTCAAGGCTTTCTGCTTTCCCTAGGAGTGGGGGAAGACAGGCAGAGATGCAGGCAGAGAGCTAATTACGGCAGGGACCTCTTGTAGCCATTCTTCTACCAGCAAGGTCAGAAATATTACTTTGAAGAGAAGATGAGGAGGGGAATCCACAGAGCTATCCTTCAGATGCCAGGCTCGGTTTTTCCCCTAAACCTGCGGTAGTTGGGTTTCCCCCACCCCCCCCACCCTTCCCATTCCTGCAGGAGGGGATGCTTGGGCAGGACTGAGCCTCTACCATCCCACTTACCCTGTGAGGACAGTGGCCTTTGCCAGTGGGGTGTGAATGGATGTACCCTGGTGCACTCTTGCTGCCTGCTTGAGGTGAACATCTGGTGGGATTTGGAGGGAGCTGCCTTAGGAACTTGTGGATAACAGCAGACATTGAGCATTGAAAACGCTGGGGGGTCAGGAGGATTTGTGTTTCTGTGTGTAATTTGCTTAATGTCTTTTCCCACCCTGCAACTTCCATAACTTAGGGAGAATATAACAATCTGGAATACATAATATTCGAGTTTAAATGCAAGAAGATGTATACAGATACTTCAGGTCTGAGTAGACACTTACATCTTAGCTCTTTCTTTTTCTGCATCTCCAGAGCACCCTCACTGCCTTATTAAATAATGTATATTGTTCTGGTTTGCAAAAACTCCTGGGAAAGAGGAGGAAATTCTTGGGCCATCCTTAGGTTCCTTGAGAAGAGCAGCACTCCAGCCTTGCAGGGCTAGGCAGGAACTGACTGTATGGAGCCAGCAGGTTGGTATTTCCTAAAGATCTCCCTGCCTAGACTCACGAATCCCTGCCACCAGAAATTCTGACATACACGCACACAATTGGCAACTTCAGTTGTTGGTAATTTCAGTCACTGTACCTGTTTCCTTGTTTACTTGTAGTTGAATCTCACTGGGGATCTTAAAGCAAACAAAATGTAAACCCACGTGGTTGAAGCAAATCTTGAGTCACTTCATGAGGAGGCGCAGACACTGGTCTGGATGGGTGGGATGTTTCACTTTTCCTTAAGGAACAGTTTTTGGCGGAGGCTCTCTTTAAGGGTGTTCATCCGAAAGGAGATCTGTGCTACGAGGTTTTGAGCAAGGTGACGTAGGCTGGAAACCACAATTCAAGAGGGCAAGCAGAGCTGTGGAGCAGCGGGGCTGCCTCCGGTCAGCTGGAGGCTGATAAGCCGGAGTTGTTTGCATGGCTTCTTTTCAGTGGCATTTGATCTCGTGCCTCTCTCAGCGATGTGTCCACCGGACAGCTTCATATGGTGAAGTCAGAGCATTAAATATGTTAATACAGTATAAGAGAAAGTGTCATTCTCCCAAGTGAGCATTAGCAGCATTTATGGGTCTGCGGATAGTGTTTGTTTTTCTCCCATCGCATCCTAGTATCCCACTTGTTAAAATAAAAAAAGCCCTGCTTTTGATTTGTAGCCCTGACTTTACAGCTTAGGAGCCTGCATTTGAAATAACGAATTAGCTACTCACTGCAAAACACTGAAGTAAAAACAGACCAGTGTGTAACTTGGACTCGGCAGCCACCAGCTGCACCTCATCCTGCTAATCTTTGGGCTTTTTTTTTTCCTCTAAAACAGAAGGGGGGGTGTGGGGGTGGGGTGTGCTTTTAAGAGTTAAGTTACACAACTCTCTTTTTATTTTTAAAGTGAGTGGATTCCTTGTTGCGTTGTTGAGAATGATAAATTGATACCACATGTTGCTTCCAGACAAAAAAAGACTCTGTGCTGCACTGGAAGCATTTGCAGCTGGTGTCTGAGTTAATGGACGGGCTCCACAAGGTAAACACGGCTTGGAAGAGGCCGAAACAGGCACAGGGAGGGGGAATTTTCTCTGTTTTAAAGGCTCAAGCGTTTGCTGCTGTTGCCTGACTGGGGCTGAGCGTTGAAATAACATGTAGTCCCAGCCTCCCTGGGAGACTCGTTCAGTTGTTCAAACCAAATCAGGTGTATGGCACTTTGGAAAGGTGTGACTGTCCTCTCTGGGAGCTTACCTGTTTTCACTCTTCTTAAAATATCAAGAGAGACATGTGTGATTCGGACATTGTAGCCATCCTTTTCTCTCTTCCTCTCCCTCTCCTCATTTTTCTCAAACAAAATGGGGCTGGTTTGCTCAAGGACTATTAAATGTGGTGCAGTGGATCAGAAAAGCTGAGAGCATGGCCCTGAGTTTGGGGAAAGTGCTGTCGCCCCTTGGCTTGCTGCTCCAGGCACCTAGCTGCACCCTTTCTCCTGATACTGTCAGCCTAAGCCAAGGCAGGGTAGTAGTGCTGCTTGCCTGGGGTGCTGTACCCACCTCTGCTCACACCATATCTGACCTGCCGCATGTCTGCCTTTGCCCTGGGTCTTCCTCATCTGCAGGGCCGGTCATTCTTCCCTGTAGAATCACTTCCCTGTAGAATAACTGGGGACTAGGACCCAACTGGGCTCAGTGGTGTAAAGGATGCTCTTGACCTTGTCTGCAGGAACCTCAGTCTTCTGGCTCTTAGCAGAACGCATGGCGTTCTTGGAGTCTGGTTTAAATAGTTAACGCTAATAAAGGGAGGAGCTCATCATATTTCTTTTCTACTCTGCTCTTACACTGTCCATATGTTGTCCCCATCGGTGGTATCTGAGCCCTTTCCAAGGTGTCTGCAGCCTGGCTAGCATCTGTCCCATCTACATATGGTCACCAGGACAGATTGATGGAAGTTCCTTTATAGGTCTTTTAAAGTTTCTCAATGTATTATTTCGGAATGGAAAAATGTGCTATGTTTCCCTCATCATGGTTTAACCCATCTCTCACAGGAGTCAAAGACAAATTCCCACTAATTTGATCAGCAGTGAGTTCAAATGATATTTGATGATATTTTTCTTGCTTCCCCACCCCCCTTGCAGTTTCTTGCATGGTCACATGTTACTGATGCACACAGTTGTGGGCAAAGATGGTCCCATGATATTTTCCTATATTTCAAGCAGACATAGACATCCTTTGACAGCCCAGAGATCAGGTAGAAAATACAGTTATTTCCACCCAGATTGCAGCCTGGTAGCACAGCGCAACAGCCTTTACAGGATGTGAGTTGTCAATCCCAGTGCCCTCTGCAGCAAAACTTGCATGTGGAAGGATAATAGGATCCAGTCCTAATTTGATTTGGCAGAGCATCCAACGCAAGGAGAAACCAAGAAACTCGGATACTGTTGCTGAAGAGGTTAGTGGGGGAGGTTACGTGAAAGAAGTGGGTTTTAAGGCAGTGTTTGAACAGAGGGTGGAGATGGGGTACACAAAAATAAATTGGCCCATAATTATGCTTAAGAAAACAATCTTCCTACAGAAGAAAAGTAAAGAAAAACAGAAGCCGGAGTATAAGTGGCCCATTGCTTAATGTAAAGGAAAACAAACTGCTTGGATTTTTTAGAACCACCAATTTTCAATGCAAAAGTATTATTATATTCTTTTATTATTTGTGTAATACGAACACTGAGTGAAAAGATGTAAGCAGAAGAAAATGACACGTGTGCGCACACGTGTCCACACAGGCAGGAGCCCTCTCCTTAAAGGTCCCTCAGTCTCACAGTTTTACCATTTAGGGTTTTTCGTGGGTTTAGGCCAAACAGTTTCATACTACAGCTATCACCACCAACAGAAATTAACCATTTTGGGAGAATTCTGTAGGTTGAAAACTGTTAGGTGCTGGCACTCTGGTTGGTTGTGTATCTGAAGCTGTGTGGCAAGCTGCATATGCCGCCTTGGGTGGGGATTTTTTTTTTTGTGTTTAAGACTTTCTCAGTTAGTAAGAGTGACAGTGCAGTGTATTCTTGCACCCAGCATTT
Source organism: Zapornia atra (assembly GCA_013400835.1). Taxonomy (NCBI): domain Eukaryota; kingdom Metazoa; phylum Chordata; class Aves; order Gruiformes; family Rallidae; genus Zapornia; species Zapornia atra. The sequence goes on along the minus strand of VZTU01018378.1, from coordinate 154,157 downwards.
TAACAGAGTAACAGTGTGGTTTGTACAGCTCCTGTAGCTCGGCTTGGTCTGGTGGTCTACCTCTGGTTGTCCTCATACTGCCACTGGCTCTTTGCAAGGAGAGATCCCCAGGCAGATGGGGCTGTCCATGAAAGCCATAGCGGGTGAATGTGAGTGCTACCTGCGTTGATGCTGTACAAGCTGGAATAGGAACAAAGGTTGTTTTTTTTTGAAAAGCAGCAGTTCTCCAACCAGCTGGAAGAAACCTGTGAAGTAAGCAGTGGCGCCTAGCTGTAAGTTAGAAACGGGCTGTCGCTGGACTCGAAATGCAGTTAAGATGTCATCAGTTAAATAATAAAAAGCCCTTTCCTTCCATAGACTGTGGAACTATTATTCTGCAGCTCAATCCACCACATTTTGATGGCATGATAGTCACTTAGAAATGGACGAGTTTATAGCTGGGGCACTGACCCAAACTCCTCTCGAGTATGCCTGCGAAGTCTGCTCTGCTGTTTTGTGTGAGTTGTTTAAAACTTAACAGTTGCTAGTTTGAACTGTGGTCCATGTGATTTCTCTTTTCATTAAGTGATAATCGCAACCGTGTCTGCTGTCTGCGTGCGAGAGGAGCTTCAGGCGTGTTTTCCATTTCACAATCTGACAAAACCCACAACACTTAAGGGGAGGGGGGGGAAGGCATTTTATTCTGAAAAAGTGTTTTTAAAAAAGCTGGGCTGTATTTCTTTATACATCAAATGTGTCTCCAGTTCACTCGTGTCAAACATGCATTGATCGTAAGGATGCGAATGTCAAGAGTTGCTGCTGAATAGTTGGTGATTTATTCATTCTTTGCCCATTTCAATGTATGGAATTTCTTCAGTGCTTTGTAAATGAAGGACATTTACCCTGCATGGTTTGATTATGCTGTGGTCCTGTTGACTTTGTGTTTTTTAAAGTGTGCCAGTAGAACAACTGTGGGTTTATCCTCTTTATAGGGGTAGGTGGTAATTGCCAAAATTTAAGAAAAAAACCTAACTCATACAACTTTGAAGCTGGAAGAATAGCACAACTGCTCTGTAAAAGGAAACTCCCAAGCTTTTTTGACTTAACATGTGGAAAAAAAACGCTAAAACAAACATGGAAGTGTTCTCACTCCACGAATACTACCTGTTTGTCCTTTGAACCGTATTTTAAGCCCAAGATCAGCAGGATGAGCGGAGTAGGATTTTCACCTCAGTTACTCCGGTTTAAACGTAGGGTCATTGCACTAGGGGTACCATGTGTGGGCTGGTTTTCTTGGGCCTCTCTCTCATTCCGAGGTGATTATCATCACCAGTGTGATTTTTTGGGAGGTAGATGTTGCTGGCCAGTGCGAGCAGGTAACGCGCAAAAGCGGACTGCGCAAGGGCTCCCCTGGAAGTGCTGTATTCCGTAGCATCCTGTACAGCGTGGGGTATCCAACTGTGTACAGCTGCTTTACTCAGCTCTGTGTCTAGCAGCTTACAGGGACAGGGGTATCATTGAGAACTATGTCACAGCATGTTTAGAAGACCATGAGGATTCTATAGCAAGGGGACAGCTGGCCAGCTACTGCGGTACCAGCATAATTCTGGTGCCTCTAGTCAAGAGAGAAAGTACAGCTTAGTCACGCACAGAGCGTCTGTGGGAGAGGAGCAATAGCACTTGCAGTTTTCTCAAGAGTTATTATAACAAATACACAACACACATGCCCATGAACAGTCTCAAAGACACTTGCAGAGGCTGCGATGAGCATGACTATCCCACCAGTCAGATTTTTGCAGTGTCTTTGCAGGTTTTTTTTATTTCAAGGAACTGATGGGAAGATTGCTGATAGTACAGAGGTTTGTCCTGAGTCCAAGGTTAAGGGAGAAGTGTCAAGCTCCCTCCTGGCAGGACTGGAGCTGTATCATCCTCCTTTTCTTAGGATGCAGCTTTTGGGGTATGAAGATGGGTACCAGGAATGCACAGCTACTGCAAGCACAGGGCATGCAGCCACGCTGCAGTACCGCTCCAGCTCCTCACGTATGCACAACCCAAGAGATCCATGTTGATGTCCAGGAGGGCCCAATGCTTTTATTCACGCTGCTGCTTTCACATGATGTTGGTTTTGTGATTGGGATTTGGGTAGCAGAAGAAGAGGGGTGCTGGTTTTTAACGTTTCATTTTGTTCCTTTCCTGCAGAATTCAATCCGGCACAACTTGTCACTCCACAGCCGATTCGTCAGGGTGCAGAATGAAGGCACTGGCAAAAGCTCTTGGTGGATGATCAACCCAGATGGTGGAAAAGGTGGCAAGGCACCTCGGAGACGCGCCGTGTCGATGGACAACAGCAACAAGTACACCAAGAGCAGAGGACGGGCGGCTAAGAAAAAGGCAGCCCTACAGACCGCCCAGGAGACGAGCGAGGACAGCCCTTCTCAGCTCTCTAAGTGGCCAGGGAGTCCCACCTCCCGCAGCAGTGACGAGCTGGATGCATGGACAGATTTTCGCTCCCGTACAAATTCAAACGCCAGTACGATCAGTGGCCGCTTGTCACCCATTTTGGCAAGCACTGAGCTAGATGATGTTCAAGATGACGATGCTCCACTTTCTCCCATGCTGTACAGTAGTCCATCGAGCTTGTCCCCATCAGTAAACAAACCGTGTACTGTGGAGCTGCCTAGGTTGACTGATATGGCTGGGACAATGAATTTGAACGATGGACTGACAGATAACCTCATGGATGATCTCTTGGACAATATAACACTCCCTCCATCCCAGCAGTCGCCCACAGGAGGGATGATGCAGAGAAGCTCCAGTTTTCCGTATGGATCCAAAGGTTCAGGGCTGGGTTCCCCATCAAGTAGTTTCAACAATGCCGTGTTTGGGCCGTCGTCCCTGAATTCCCTCCGCCAGTCGCCCATGCAGACCATTCAGGAGAACAAGCAGGCCACCTTCTCTTCCATTTCTCATTACAACAACCAGACGCTGCAGGATCTCCTCGCCTCTGATGCACTTAGTCACAGTGATGTCATGATGACACAGTCTGACCCACTCATGTCACAAGCCAGCACAGCTGTGTCTGCCCAGAATTCCCGCAGGAATATAATGCTCCGCAACGATCCCATGATGTCGTTTGCTGCACAGTCCAGCCAGGGCGGTCTGGTCAATCAGAGCCTGCCTCATCACCAGCACCAGTCCCACAACTCCTCTCTTAGTGGCAGCCGTGCCTTGTCCAATTCCATCAGTAACATAGGCTTGAGTGACTCGAACAGCTTGGGATCCAGCAAACATCAGCAGTCACCTGTCAATCAGTCTATGCAAACACTTTCCGACCCGCTCTCAGGCTCCTCTTTGTACTCCTCTAGTGTGAATCTCCCAGTCATGGGACACGAGAAATTCCCAAGTGACTTGGACCTGGATATTTTCAATGGGAGCTTGGAGTGTGACATGGAGTCCATTATCCGCAGTGAACTCATGGATGCCGATGGGCTGGATTTTAACTTTGATTCCCTCATCTCAGCTCAGAACGTTGTCAGTCTGAATGTGGGGAACTTCACTGGTGCTAAACAGGCTTCATCACAGAGTTGGGTACCAGGCTGAAGGATCTTTGAGAACAGGGAAAATGGGCAAACAGGTCAGTGCCCCGTAGATGTGGTACATTACTTGATTCCTTAGTTTTATTTGAGTTTGCACCAAACCCTGAGTAGTTAAGACACATTAATAATATTAATTTGGCTTGTGATGGCTTGCTGTGTGTTGGTATGCAACAGGCACAACCAAGAAACCCTTGGAGCTGCGGAGGGAAGCAAGGCTAAGCTATAAAAGCCGTTTGGCTGCAACACTGTCAGCACGCATCTGATGCTAGGCGTCCTTAATTTTGGCATGAGAAATGATAATGACAAATCAGGCAAACCAAGGTGGAATATTTGTGGGGTTTAGGAATCACAGAGCTCCAAGTTGTCTTCTTTGAAATCACAACAGATGGATTCTTCTCTGCAGCTGGTGCTGCATGTAGCCAAGCTGTGTCACGTAGGGACAGGGTGAGGGGCTTTGCAGTCAGTACAGCAGTAGTGCTGCAGGGAGGAAGGAAGAGCGTCTTTGCAAGATCAGTGCACGCACTGAGGATTGGGACAGACCTGGACTGAGTTAGAGCTGTACTGCTGCTGTGGTTCAGCAGTGCTACCAAATTATTTTGGGTTTGTTTGAATCATGTTTCTTGGGGGGGGAGGGGGGTAGGCGGGGAGAAGAAAAGAAGTAGCAAATCGAGGAATTATATATTGAAATAGCAAAGGTGGGATCCCAGGCCCAGGAGTGTGTTGGGTTTAATGATCTAAATATGCAGAAGTTGTTGGTCCACCCCAGTCCTGTACCGTTTTCTTTTGGACTCCTCTAGGAGAGTCTCTGGAGGCTTGGGTTCTGACATAGGTGCTTTTCAAATACTAGCCTCTTCAGATTAGTTTTTTCCAGGTTGATGTGGGTTTTTTTCCATTGCTTCTTTTCCACAACTGGGGGTATTTGAACTTGTAAACCTTGTTCCTGTCATCCTTTTGTGATTCTGTAGGCTCCTGCCCATACCTCTGCCTGCTCATATGTACAAACTCACTGACTTACTGGGTAGGTGCCAGACAAAGTGCCCTTTCTCCTTTGTTTATTTATTAGTATAAGGGAGTAGATTTCACAATATAGTAGGATAAGAGGTTAGCTATAAATTATTGAATGTGTTCTGTTAACTTCATAATAGTATGTAGAGTATCCCAGTGGTGAGGTTAGAGGAGGCATTCATTCAGTTTGCAGCTTACTTCTACCTTTTTTATTTTCTGGATGAAGGATGGAAAGAAGGAGTCGGTGTCATCTGACTTTATAATTTCCCCCTTTCATCTTTAATTTAGTTTTCATTCTCTGTTCCACAGTTAGCTGTTCAAGGTAGGTGAACAGCAGCGGTGAACCTCCCAAATGTCTTCCTGTGTGTGTGAAGTACTATAGGAGACATGTGCTGTGATCTGCTGGCTGTGAGGAAGAACAAGGCTGCTCAGGAGTCCTCCCCTCAGTCCTTCTGCAAAGGTGGAGCAGTTGGTTTGCCATGGCCCTTTCTCTTTGGGTGGGAGGGTTTCCTTTGGTTCTTTCACATCTCACCGAAAGCAAGAGCATTGCAGTGCACAGCCAGGATACGGGCTGCGTGGCGGGCTGTAGAGGATGCCACGTCCTGCTGACCCTGCATGGGCCTCCAGCTTGGCAAGGCCAGGGCCACAGCTGAATTCTGGTTTTCCTTTAGTTCCAGTGATGGAGAATTTAAGAAAGGAAAAGAGGGGTAAAAAGAAAAAAAGAAGAAAAAAAGAATTTACTCATGAACCAGGAAGGAAGAGCTTGAAGAAGGTCGTACTTGGTGACTGGGTTTTTCTTCCTCCAGGTGCATGAGCTGTTTGGATTCAAAAAAACCCCACGCTGTTTTGGCATGAGGTGAAAAAAAAAACAAACACAGGAACCTGATCACTGTGAAATATCCAACCTGCCAAATGGGGCCTAAGAAATAGGTGTTAGTGACAGCTTTGCTTGACAAAGGCAAATAGGGCAGCCTCCTGCTTGTGTATCTTTGTTTGCTGTGTGCAGGTAGGAGATGTCTGCGGGGAGACCTGCCTGTGCAGCGAGGAGGAGGCAGACCATGCCACCTCCTCGCTGATGCTCGCTGATGCCTCTTCATCATGGCCTGTGCCATTCACAGGGAAGCATAGCCACCGTGATCTTTTTTCAGGCTGCTCCCTCCGAATAAAGGAACTGACACATCTGTGTGAGCAGTCTCATTGCAGAGGACAGGTTTATTAACGAGACAGCTCTCCTCGGCGGATTACTGTCCAGTCATCTGTGGAAGCCTCTCTCCCTCTCTGACAAGTGGACCGGCTGTTGCGGTGTGCCTCCGGTATCAGGTGCAAGCACAGATGATTTCTGCTGAGCTGGTTCATCATGCAGCCTTCCTCATCTGTTAAGCAGCGCTGCTTGAGAGTTTGCCTCCCTGTGACTGTGTCTCGTATTTTGATGTAGGGGCGCCTCACGTGACGTCGGGCACAGTCATGCTGAACAGTAGGGACCCTTGAATTAAAATCTCTCTGCGGTGTTCGTGATCCCAAGAACGGATCCTTACGGGCTTGGAGACTGGGGAGCGCTTCCAGCAGAGCAGCCTGGCGCTTGCTCATGCTGAGTCCGTTCCACGAGGGTGGCCAGGTGCACTTTGCAGGCAGGCAGAAGCCGTTACAATGGGCTGTTGGCATACCTGGGAATAGTGAGTGCTGTGTGTTCCCTGAAAAATAAGAGAAGTGTTGGAGTGAGTTTTCGGGAAGAAAGAAGTCAAATCCTTAGGTATTTAGTTTATACACGCTCTAGGAGTAAAGGAGGGTTTACTTTGGAAAAAAATCAGCTACAGTTTCTTCATAGGGGAAATGAAAGAGCCCCCGTGGGAGAGAAAACCACCGCGGGTTCAGCGGCTGTGCATGTTTGCTGCATGTAAGCCTGTACATGGTCCCTGGAGAGAGCCTTGCCTGGTCCCACCACACTGGCCCTGCCCAGCTTTTCAGAGGGCTGTAATTAAGGCATATACAGAAATTTGGGCTTGTTTTGGCTTTTTTCTCTTGGAAGAAAGGAGAAAATCAATATGCTTTTCTCTTGCTTTATTTACTCAGCCATAATTTTCCCATGTTAAACTGGCTGGGGCCTCTGTCCTCTATCTGCCTGCTTCCCAAAAGCACTGGATATGCCCTCCACCCACTCAGATAACCATCGCCTTGGTTTTTCAGCTTGTTTATCAATAAAGATGTCACTATTCCCTTGCCTGTCTCTAGAATACTTCTTATTTTTAAATTAATGAGTCGTCTCTCAGCCCTGGGTTCCCAGAGCTCTGCACTTTGCTCTGTTGTCCTTCTTAGCCAGCCAGTCCCAAGGGTCTTGGCATTTACCAAAGAGTAGTCCCAAAACAAGCCGTTTTTTATCTCGATTGTTTTGGTGATCCAGTGTACAATGGCGTCGCACAGGCAGTGATGCTGGCAGGGCTTGGCAGGGGATGAAGGATGGCTCAGTACAAGCAGAACAGGAACTTCTTGAGCTGGTTCTCCACCCGAAAAGCTCAACTGTCAGCATCTCCTGAGAGAGATTTCACTGTGCTGTGTAGCGGGATGCCTCTGGGCTCTGTAACAGAGCTGTGCCAGAGTCACATTAACTTGTTCAAAAATTACAGGTAAAATACTACACAGATCAGTTAAAATCACTCATTCTACCCCAGCATCATCTAGGTCCTGGATCATCTTACAGTAGCAGTAGAGTGCACAAGCTACTAATAGCAATGTCATGTAAGTTTTGCACACTTAGATTATTAACATCTCTGAGAAACCAACATCCTAGGAAACATAACAAAGCATGGCTGTTCAGTGTGAGGGTCATACCAGACACAAATGCATAGGTCTGAGGATGACTTACCAGTCACTACACCACCATCTTGAAGTAGATCAGGAAAAGATCTCCATTTAGATGCAGCTTTGAATCAGAGGCTTCTGGACAACATGTCACAAGGAAGATTACTTTAATTCTTTAGCAGGAAACTTGTTTTCTGCTTGCTAAGGTTGAAATGTGTAAACCAGAACCAGCAGAGCCCTTGCTGGAGGATGCTGGCATCCTCAGAACCATAGCTGTGCTTCCTGCTCCCCTTTTTTTTTCCCCCAAAAATGAGGTTTTAGGAGTAGGGCTGGCAGGTTTCTTGCACAGAGCCAAGATGGGGGTGGCTGTCTTTAAAAAAAATCTGAAGGAAATTCAGGAGCAGCAAATTCTTCTGCTCCATTTCTAACAGGTTAGTGGTTAAGGCGGCGGCGCGCTTCTGAGATGTAAGTGTTGTTTCAGTCAGCCCAAGTTTTGAAAGGTGGTTTTGTGACTAGCTGAACACTGCATGAGCCAAGTTTATTCTTTGAACAAAAATACCCGTGTAGAAAACATGTTTTGCTGGGAACAGAGACCCCATTAACTCCAAGGAGGGCCTGCCCTGTGCAGGCTCTTTGCTCCCTGGGCACACACCAGTGGCACGAGGTCAGACTCGGTGCTCACAGTCACCGGTGGGGGGGGGTAGCCGGGCAAATGCTGCTGGGGCTGCCCCCCATGCTGTCCCACAGGCTGCAGTGCCCCTCGAAGTCCTAGGCTCACAGGGATGCTGTGGCCTTTGTTGTGTGTTGTGTGAAGGCAGCAGGAGCTGACACACAGATGACTCACTCACTCGTTCTGGGAGTAGGGCTTTTTTGGTTTTAGTGGGTTTTTTTAATCTGGGTTTATGTGTTGGTGTTTTATTAACCAAGGAAACCAAGGAAGAAGATCTTTAAAAAACAGGATTGCCTCCACAGACTTGTGTTGTGAGTGTACAGCAGCTGAAGCCAGGACAGTGGTCTGATGCTGTGGTTTGGGTGTTCTTCTCTTGGTGTTTTATACAGATACATTTTTTAGTACCTCATGCTTTGTCATGTGATTCACCAGCAATAATTAGGCAGAAACTTGCTGTCCCTGCAGATGCTAAGATTACCGGCTGACATACTCTCTCCAGATGACAGCACAGACTGATATTGTTGTCACAGCCCGCATCAGCGGGTCTCTCCGGTGGTGCTTTCCCCTCTGGATCGGCAACACGCGGGGTTTGGTACAGAACGAGCCTTCACAAATCGTCCTTTTCCTGTGAATGAGCCATAATGCTTGTTTAGAGCTGCAGATCAGTGTGGGTCCCCCGACGTGCTGTTGTCTGATAGCTGGGATGGTTACAGGTGTTCGTTCTTTTTTTCTTTCCTTCTTTGGAGCCAGACTTTTAGATAGCACCCCTGAATACACATTTTCTTGAAGGAAGCACATAATAAGGGATCCTTTTTAGAAACACAGCGTCATGCAGCTGAGGAAAGGTTGAGATTCAGCACTCAGTCAAGGTGGTGAACTGACAGCTGGAGATGTTTAGCTATCCTGCTGATGACAGCCAGAGTCATATAGTATAGTGTAGGCCAGCGGGACTGCACGTATTTGAGTAGCACCGTACATAAATAGAGATGGCCTTTCTCTCCTGGCTTGGGGAGGGAGGATGAAGGAGAGATGCTCACACAATGTCTCCCTGCACTCCCAGTGCCACTGCTGGAGGGTCTCCAGCAGGATGCTCCCATCACCACTGCCCCTGATTGAGTCCCAAGCAGTGCGTGGGGAGACTGATGCTGTTACATCAGGTACCTGTGGCTGGGTGGTGGGAATGCCCTGCTCCCCTCCAGTCTATGGGAGCTATTTAATCAGCTTTTCCACTCGGATTACCATGCAGGGTGGCAGTTGTTGGAGTCTGGCAGAGTGGACATCTGCTGAGCAGTAATCGGACGGGGGCACAGCTCAGCTAACAGAGCCCACTGTGTAGCTGTGGGTGTCTGCCGTTACTCCAGGAAAAAAAACACTTTCCCTGGATGATGCCATGGAGAATAGCTTGTGGTTTTGCACTTTTTCAGTTAAGCCTTGCCTATTGTTTTCCTCTTGCACTGCCTGCTTTTCCTGGCCTTCATGGGTGATTTATTTCTTACAAATGTAGAGAAGATCTGGTTTTGAAGAAGGACCTTCCTTCTCTTGCCTTTCCTACCACTTGGAAGTCAGGACAGAGGGTGTCCTGCCTTATATCACCATGGTGGAAATCCTTTTGAGTGACCTGTGTGAGCATTATTGTCCTGTCATTTTCAGCTAACCACAGAGGAAAAGGAGAAGACTCCATAGCACGGAGAACATTTCTAAAATAGGCTTGGTACCCGGCAGAGAAACAGCAGCTCTCTGTGAGGACATTCAGGATAAAGAGTGCATAGTACATTTCCATAGCACTATAAATGCATAGCACTATAGATGATTAAGGGTCTGGAGCATCTCCCCTATGAGGAAAGGCTGAGTGAGGTGGGACTGTTCAGCCTTGAGAAAAGAAGACTTAAGGGGGGACCTTGTTAGTGTTTATAAATATCTTAAGGATAGGATACATGGAGAAATGGCCAGCCCCTTTTCAGTGATCTGTGGAGACAGGACAAGGGGCAATGGCTGCCAAGTTGGAGCATAGGAAGTTCCGCACCAACATGCAGAAGAACTTTTTCACAGTGAGGGTGACAGAGCCCTGGGACAGGCTGCCCAGAGGGGTTGTGGAGTCTCCTTCTCTGGAGGTATTCAAGACCCGTTTGGATGCCTATCTGTGCAATATGACCTAGGGAGCCTGCTCTGGCAGGGGGGTTGGACCCGATGATCTCTCAAGGTCCCTTCCAACCCCTACGATTCTATGATTTTATGAAACCCATAATTCAGAATTTTTCCAGCCATGCAGTTACCTTTTACTCTGAAAAGCAGCTCTTAGTCTTCAGATTCAAAAGTGCAAGCAAAATCTTTCTCTGGTCTTGCACAGGTGTGGTAGTTATTCATCCTTTTCTGATCCACGGTAGAGGATGCTCCCGAGTCCCTAAAGAAAGCACCATTAATCCAGCCGATGTACTTCACCTCTAACAGAAGATGTATTTTGCAAGCATTTGTGTCCGCCTTCCTCTAATCCAGCAGCATCCTGCCTAAAAGGTGCTGTGTTGAACACCCAGGCTGATGCCTCTTGATCAATAGCAGTGTCACCTGTAACTGGGAGGATTTCCACCCCACTCAAAAAACTAAACAAAAGCCAGGGGATAAAGGGATACAATTGCCTATAAGGTTTTTAAGCAAGAAGCCTGGATACCTTATAGAGAGGTGATGTCCTGTATGTAAACTCTTCTCTGTTGGGCAGGGGAGAGGATTGAACCCAGCCAGATGTGATGGTTCTCAACAGCAATGGGGTATCGGCGGTGCTTGCGCTGGAAAGCCAGCATAACTGCACGCTGACACATCTGTAGGTGTAAAAACAAGTGTGTCAGCATATGGTCATACTGTATGGGCAACAACACAGTGACATCTGTAGTGGAGTCTGCGTGTGCCTGCTCCTCTAAGAAACAGGTGGAGAATTTCCTGCAAATTTGGTTGTTCAATAGCAGGTCTTGGTACCTTAGCAAAAGCCTGATCTACTTTTCCTTCTCAGTATGTGATCACGGGTGGACCAGTTTCTCTCTGTGTGTCTCCCTTTTATCTGTAAAATGGGTAGAAGGGACCTTACCCACTAAATGAACTGCTCAGAGGAGTGGTGGACTCCCTTGCCAGACATACTCTGGACTCAGCTTGACAGACCCCTGAATAACCTAACCTGAGGCCCTGCTTTCAGCAGAAGGTTGGACCAGGTGATGGCCGAGTCCCTTCCAGCCTGGACGTTTCTGTGACAAGTTGGCTATCAGAATAGCACGTAGATCGATAGTTGCGGCACTTCATTTCTGGGCAAGTCTTGCATCCTAGGGAGCTGATACAGAGTCAGAGAATGATCTGCTAGCTTCTATTACATTTGCTTCCAAAATACTTGGTTGTCTGCTACAGTTTGCAGCGTTTCTTGGAATGGAAGAGCAGCAACAGAAGGAAGAGACACGTTCGTGCTTTACATGCCTGCACAAGTACCAGCACAGCAACTTTTTAGCTCCCAGAAGTCTTAGCTCTGTGCCAGTGTTCTTCCTCTTTCCATCCTTCTCCCTCACTCTCTGCCCCCAGTTTTGAGCTGGAAAAGATCTATTTTTATGAGTTTTAAGAAAAAGTGAAGTTGCAACATGCCTGAAAGTTCAGGCCTTAGAAAATAGGTTATTGCCAGCTCTTTTGTCTCCCTTGGTCTTCACACCCTGACCTCTGTGTTGTCTCTCAGCACAGAGCCATCCTAGTGCATTGTACACTAAGTCTGTAGGGTGTCACTGTGACATACCTACCATGGCATCAGGGTTCCTAATTTTTATCCTGCTCTAACAAAAAAATACCATGTTGGAGTTTTATCATAGAGGGATTGGCCACCACAGTTATCTTCCTTGTTTGTTTCTAAGCAAATATTGTGTATTCTTCAGCCTTGAGCTGTGAAAACCTCAGGCAGAGTATTAACTTGTACCCACACCTAACCAAGTCTTGTTTTCTGAGCATACCCATACTTCAGAGTAGAAGCTGTACTGCTGGCAGTGATGACAAATTGACAGGCAGGGGCACTAGATGGAATGTGCATCTTTCACTAAAGGGTGCAAATTTCCTTCAATGTGTTTGCATCCCCAAGGGTCTGGACAATGAAAGTAGTTACTGGGATTTCCTGTCCCCGGGGAGTCATACAGAGCGGTACCCAGGGAAAACACTTGTTCTGCAGATCTTTGGGTGATACTTTTCAAGATGCAATCCACTCAACAAGCCTTCCAGCCAAATCAGGAGGTCCTCAGGAAGTTGCCATACAGAGGAACTGTGTGTTGATAGATGCAGTGCTACAGACTTGGGGAAGAGTGGCTGAAAAGCTCCCCAGCAGTAAAACACCTGGGGGTATTGGTCAAGAACTGGCTGCATATGAGCCAGCGGTGTGCCCAGGTGGCCAGGAAGGCCAATGGCATCTTGGCATGTATCAGAAACAGTGTGGCCAGCAGGTCCAGGGAAGCAGTTGTGCCCCTGTACTTAGCATTAATGAGGCTGCACCTCAAAATACTGTGTTCAGTTTTGGGCCCCTTGCTATGAGAAAGACACTGAGGTGCTGGAGTGCAGCCTCAGAGAAGGGCAACAAAGCTGGTGAAGTGTCTCAAGAACAAGTCCTGTGAGGAGCAGCTGAGGGAACTGGGGTTGTTTATCCTGAAGAAGAGGAGGCTGAGGGGAGACCACATAGTTCTCTACAGCTACCTGACAGGAGGCTGTAGCCAGGTGGGCATTGGTCTCTTCTCCTACAAGCAGTAGGACAAGAGGAAATGGCCTCAGGTTGTGCCAGGGGAGGTTTAGATTGGATATTAGGGGAAATTTCTTCACTGAAAGGGTTTCTTCACTAAAACTTTGGGAGAAGATCTTCAGATTTTTCCTTCCTTTCAACTTCCTGATGATTGAAAATGGGAGCAGCTTAAGAATTACAGGCAGAGGATGCTTTTCACCAGTGCCTTATTTGGAAGTTCCCCCCAGCCTTAGAAGCAAGAAGCCATGACACATGTAAGAGAGGGCTCTACAGCTTCACTCCAGCAAGTTAGCAAAGGCTGTTCTAACCCACCAGCTCTGCTGGGCTTCACTTTTCTTGTATCCCTCCTTGACCTCTATTCCACATATTGTTTTCATCACTCCCTGTGCTCATACTTCTGCTGCTCTTATCCCCCAAAACAGGACCCAGTAGTAAAGTCCAGGAAGAAGGATAGACTAGGGATAGGAGTACTTTACCAGGAGAGCTGTGTGTTGCTCTTAGAGAACAGCATCGTCTTGGCTTACCAGAGGAGAAACCCCGTCTGCCTCTGCAAGTTCAGGGTGACATGCCAGAAGACAAGCTTTTCCCGCAGCTGCCAGGAGTGGGAGAAAACCTTGTGGTGCGCTGTGATGCAGCTGGAGATATCTGGGAACAGAGAGGGAAGGAACTGCTATGGGATTGTGGCTGGGGACCACTAACAAATGGAGACGTAACTGGGGTGCTCGGGCCTACCTGCCTGATAGGGTTTTCACTGTTACGGAGCAGCAGGCCGCTAACTCAGGGTTAACAGAGGAGTTTTTGTGGCCAGACAGGTGAGAGTGTGGGGCTCTCTATTACAGACTTTAATGGGGTAACTCAGAGGCATGTGGGTTAAGGCTTTGATCTACTACTTTTCAAAGTCCGTGTAAGCAGAGCTGTGAAAACAGAGTGTGGTTTGGTTCTGCTTTGAGCAGATTTCACCTTCAGCTGCGTGTCTGTCTCCTAACCGTTGGCACTGGCTGAAGGATGGCTGTCCTCAGGAAAAAATATCAGGCAGTGCTGCTTCCACAAATGGTGCTCATCGTCATCTGTCCTCCAGTTCTTTTCTCTTTTCACTTTGTTTCATAGTACGGTATTGTACATACGTTTTTAATTTAAATGTTAAACACTACTCTGGTACTTCATCAAGAGTTTCTGGACTCGTTTGCTTTTAATTAATAGCTCCATTTGAATTCAGCAGGACTTCTCATGTGTTCCGAAGTTGCTTGGTGTAACTGGCTGCGGCCTGACAGCGAGCCAGCGTGCCTGGCTGTGGTGCGCAGGACCTGAGCCTTGCCTTCGGATCAGTTTGTGCTTTGGGAAGTCACCATTCTCCAACTCGCCGGTGCCAAGGCTTTAGGGAGAGGTTGAGAAAAGAGCATGTGCTCATTTGAGCTGCATGCAAGCCACTAGCCAGGTTTTACTGGGGGTTACCAGGCCTGTCTGGGTATCTTTTGCTGACCTTGTTATGGCCATCAGGACACACTTACCAAATGGAGTCGTTGCCAGGCAGTCACATTAACGAATGGCTAGCGTTAATTTGCTCTTTGAAACCAAAGAAATCAATATGTTGATCCAGTTGGAAATCCCTTTATTCACTGAAGAGGCTACCCCAAACCCCTCCACATAATTAAGGCTAAAGCCAAATTTTGTTTGGGTGAACCACGCAATCTGTCCGCTCCCTAAGCTGTGCTGAATGAAGTTCTCCCCTAATGGCACAGGGAGCAGCTGTCACACTGTTGCTCTAATAACCAGGAGACAAAATGATTAAATTTCCATCAATCATTTAGCATTATCAGAATAGGTCATTTTAATAAAATGCTATCATAGGATCAGTGCCTGGCACCTTAGAAGAGAGAGAGGGGCAGTGATGGAGAGTCATCTTGTGACAGCCTTTGGGTGATTCCCCTTGCAGGAGATGCTGGTCTGGACTAATCCAGCGGTCCCCCTCAGGCTGTTGTTTTTCCTGAGGGTACCCAATACCAGCTCTTTTTGAGACTAAAGACATTCCTGTAATCAACTCAAATGGCTCTTTGGTTTCTGCAAGTGTTGCCTTGTTGTTGTACTGTATATAAAAAAAACCAAACCACCAGTCATTCATCTCAGGGAAAGTCCTCAGCAGGTGGGGGGGCTAAGCCCGGGTTTCGGAAGCCGTTTCAGAGCCAGAAGTTGCACGCCCAGCAATGCAGATGGCTACCAGGTGGGCTTTCTGATGGTGTGAAAGGATTTAATAGGGATGTTTAAATGTTCATACTTCCAAAACCCTAGTTGATACCTGCCTATATCTTTAAGCCACTGAACCACTTGAAAAAAACTGGGCCCTTGACCCTCTGGGTTGAAATGTTCATCTGTTCTCCATGTTTTACCTACTTACTGTGTCCCTCTGTAGTCATGTCCACGGTGCACCCAAGGTGTCTTTCCAGTCTCCCTCTGCAGAGAAGTTTCATGGCTATGGAGTAGGCTGGACCCTAACCTGGTTTTTAAAGCCAGGTGGATCCTGTCTGTCCGTGGTGTGTCACACGAACAGGAAAATGGAGAACTGAAACGTGTGTCTTCTCGTTGCTGCTCTTGAGCAGCTCTGTCAGCTCTCCTTCAAGGGTGGGGGGTCAGTCTCAAACACTGATGGAAGATTCGTCCAGCCTTTTGGTGATGATGAGAAAGGGTGATTGTGAAACATGGAGAGAAGCTGGAGGATCCTTCCATGCTTCACCTGGAAATGCGCTTAACAAACAGTTGATGCACTGTAAATCAGACTCAGCCATTGCTCTTCTCTGGAGAGAGGGGTTTTTTGGTTCCTGCTTGGGAGCATGCAAGCCAGCAAAGAAGCACACTCAAACCTTAGCAAGGGAGAAGTGTTTCCACACAGGGTCACGGTGCAACTTATTCTTTGCTATAAGTTTGAAGTTTCTGGGTGCAAACGAATTAAAATTACTTGTCAGTGTAAGCTGTTGTTGGGTTTCAAGGTTTGCTTGATTGTCTTTTTTGTTGTTGTCTTGGGTTTTTTTTTCCCTATATGCAGCAGTCTCACTGTCTTGTCTTCTATTTCTTCTTCCTCTCCAGGCCCTCAAACTGACACGAGATGTAGAGAGAGAACCCTTTGCCAAATATGCTGTCAGCAAGTGGACAGTGATACTGTTTACAGCTTACGACCTTTGTGAACCCTGCATTATTTTCCTAACGAAGCAGACTGTTAATAGGCCCCTTACCTGAGTGAAGATCCTTCTTTTTTTTTCTTTTTTTTCTTTTTTTTTTCAATTTTCTTTTTTTTGGGGGAGGGGAACTGAACTCATCCTAAAGTATGCAAAATCTTCCTTTTCTGGGATGGCCAAGCACCTGCTGTGGAGACAATGTTAAGCACCATCCTGTTGAGAACACACTGTGTAGCCTTTACAGTAGTTCCTTGTTGATGAGTATGTGGTGTTTCAATATATTAATGGTTTATGGGATGTTTTAAGTTGGCTTTTCTTTTTTGGAGGTTTTTTTACCCTTCTGCCCACCTTCCTCCCCCGCAGCCTCCAGTTTGATTTCCTTAGATTTTTTTTTTTTTTGACCATTTTTTGCTTTCTCTCCCTGGGGAATCCGAAATACGGCGCATGTGCAAGGAAATGATCGTAACCCCACGCTGCTCAGACATCAGGGTTGTCTGAATACACAGCGTCCGTTGTACCGGTCAACCAGCTTACTTCCAGAGAGAGGTGATATGTGTGGTCTCGTTTGTTTGTTGGGTTGGGTTGTTTCTTTCTTCCTTTCTTATTTCTTTCCTTAAATTTAGTGGTACACCCTTGTTCTCCCTAAGCGTCAAGCCAGGGTTGATCGCAGAACGAGGGAAGCCGGCGAGTTTGCCTCTTGGCTTGTGAGGACAGACAGACTGACAGCAGGTGCTGTTGAGCACCGAGGCGGGGAGCCTCTTCGCTGCCCAACGACGGAGCAGGCTCCCCTCCAGCCGTACGTCAGCAGGGCTGCCCCTCCTGCTGCAGCGAGCTGGTGAGGAGTTACAAACTGAGCTGCCAGACAAGTCGAACACAACCACCTGTAAAGATGTGCTTTCTGAAAAGCAAAAGAATGAAGGGAAACACCCCGCTTTACAGAAGAGCTAAGCGCAGAGGTTGGGCACCGGCAGGTGGCTTGCGGTGGCAGTGCCGGGAGTTGAGGCACAGGTCATTGCAGGGTGTGTTACTGCATCAGCAGTCCTTTTTTTTCCCTGTTGTTTTGGACATATCTGTGATGATTTATTTCCCCTCTCATTATGTATAACCTGTTGTGGCAGAAGAAGCAGGAGAGGGAACGACAAGGTGACAGCATCACACAGGCGGCTTTTCACCTGAGCAGAGATTGTAACGGGATAAATGACACTGAACGACAAGGCAGTTTTATATATTTTGCTTCTAAGATTTTCTTTTGTAAAATGAATAATAATAATAATTATTAATAATAATAAAAGGTATGGTGCTGTATAGATCCTCTCTATAATCTGGAAAGTTTGATTACTTTTTATTAATATCTTGGAGGGGGGGAGGGATACAAAAAGGAAGAGGGGAAAACACCAGTGGTACATAGGAACTTGGTATGAGGAGGTTCTGAATAGGACAGTGTATACATACTTCTCCAAAGCGATATATGAAGTTGTTTGGGTTTGGTTTTTTTTCCTTTGCATAAAAAGCATTATGCATATAAATATATAAATATATTTTATTATGTACAGAAATGGATCATTATGCATGGATATTAGGAAAAACAAACTAGCATTTTAACCCAAGGTCTCAGTGCATGAGTTCCCACCGACCCGTGTCCCATGCAATGTGGAGTGACTCCCTCTCGCCACTGCCACCACACACGCGCAGTCATGCACACACACACACACACACACACACACACACACACATGTTCATGGGCCCTTCCTTGCCCCTTGTTTTCCAGGCCCCTGAGGTGATATTGGTGAAACCACAGCTCCTAGTGTGATGGAAGTTTTGTTTTTGTATCGTAGCCCCCCACGCTGTTCTCTCGTAACGATGCACCTCTTGGTTTCTCCCCGCAGTTATGACTGTAGGCTCTGTGCAGTTGTGGATTATCGTAGCCCTGTAGCATATTGACTTTTCCAAGCAGCCAAGGGTTTATCATTCACCTTTAAAGAAAACACTTCTCTTTTCATTTTACACAGAGGTGGTCAATTTGTCAGCGTGGGGACTGTTTTATTGACTTTGTTGGAGTTGCTTGCTGGTGTGGCACAGTGGTCACCTGGGCTAGGGGTCTCTTTGCCTACCAGAATCCAGTTGCAGGCACCTTCTAGCACAACTGACCAAGAGCTTCATCATCAGCCTGCTCTGAGAGTGTAGCATTAGCTCTCTGCTTCCCGGTGCACCCCAAAACACAAGTGTACACTGAAGGACTTCCCTCCAACCCTCCTTTGCCCGAGGCTTCACCATGGCTGCTGCCCTGTGGTTGGGTTTGTCCCCCTGCCCCACAGTTTTGGCCACCTGCAGAGCTCAGTTGGTGGCTCCCTGTGCTGGGGCGCAAGACCACCGACCAGGTCACTGCCAGCACCAGAAGGACCTGACCTGATTCTATGGCAGAACTGACCAAAATACATCTTTTTTTTGTTTCTTTGTTTAATTTCTTTCTTGGTCTGGATGCAGTTCTGGTCAAAGGCAAGGGAAGCCCCATTAGCTTAAACCAAGCAGAGGAGCTTCTGCTCTTCCTCAACAGCCTGCCCCGCTGAGTGTGACAGGGCTAGCCACCACGGGCAGAAATGAGTAGAGCACTGTGGTCTGCTCTGTTCAGAAAGTAGAGGAGACCCAACAGGTTCAGAAACAGCCCCACCAGTGGCAGAGAAGTTTCTGTGGTTTCTGGGTTTTATTTAAAATGAAGGCATTAGCATCCAACAGGCTCAACCTGCGTCCCAGCAATGCCAAGGAAAGCATTTCTGTTGGCACGTCTGGGACACACGAGGCCCCTGCTTTGGAGAACATCCCAGCACTCACCGAAGAGGGGTGGACCTGGCCAACCTCTTCGGGTTTGGTTTGGTTTGGTTTCTGCTGCTTTTTTTTGCAGCCAAAATTTTCAAACAGAAGTGCCTGGTGTCAGGCGCCGAACGTGGGGGACTGCAGCGTGGTCACAGGGGACGAGCTGCTTTGCTCTCGTCGCTTCTCGAAGGAAGGAGGGGTCCCAGGTCCTCCCAGGCCCAGGGGAAGGTCACCACCCTCTACACCTGCTGAGGTGCCCAGCAAACGCCCTCCTCTCCAGAGGTGCTGAATAAGTCTTGCTGAATTCAAAGGGTTGCTTATTTAGGTGTCAAAACATGGACTTGAATGGCTGATTTTAGGAACCTACCTTTTGAAAACTTTGGCCTTTGAGTCTTTGCACGTGTTTATGCCTAGAAGTTTTCCTTCTGAAACTGTGCAAAAGAGATAATAAAGGTCCAGAACAATTACCTAGGTATTGTTTAAACACTTGGACTAAACAAAAGGTCTAGAAGAGTGACATTCATGCAGTTCCTAGTCGCAGGTTTGGGGCTTGATTTAATAATTTTGTTTAAAAAAAATTCCTCTTGAGAATCATTGGATAGTTGATCACTGCTGTGCCACCGCTTCAAAAAGTTACCTTTTAGGTCATGTATTTCTCTAAAATTATGTCATTGCTTGGCAATCAGTGTCCTGTAATTGTTCCTAGTACACGATATACATTAGGAATTGCCAGCAGATGCGAAGGGGGACCAGATACATTTCGTTACTATGGGTTGGAAAAAATGGATTGTACATTTGGCTTCACATGTTTAACTTTTTTTTTTAAAAAAGTTGCATGATTGGAAAAAATATGTATACAGTATCTGTAAAACTGTTTTATCTGTTTTTGTTTCAAGCCATGTAAATTGGAAGAATATTAAATCCACAGCCTTATCGCGCATGGCCGTCTTTACATACTGAAGAGCTGAACAGTTTATACTTTTCATTTGGGCTATCTTGTACTTTCATTTGAAAGCAGACACTCTCATGTTGCAGTCTTACTGAGGATTTTATATTTAAAACAAAAAAAAAAAAGAAAAAAAAAAAGAAAAGAAAAAAGATGCTGCCCTGGAGGAATATACTACCTTACTACACAGAGGTTGGAAGGAAGTTAGTTTTGGAGCAAAACCTGCCCCTTTCCAAACGAAGTAGAGACGCAGTGCTTACTCCACTTGGTGTTAGTAGATATTGCCTTGTGTATTCCATTTTAAATTGTAATCTAGTTTGTAAAAGAGATGGTGACGCATGTAAATAAAGCATAATGGATCTCTACATTGCATATTGGCCTTCGCTCTGTTTCATTGCATCGTGGACAGACATCTAAATGAAGGACGTGGAAAAGGAGGGACTTTCCAAGCAGTGGGTGAAACCAGCTGGTGGGGATTTGGGACTGGGGAGGGCAGTGTGATGCTGTATCTGCTGAAGTCTGTAAACACGTATTTATGTGGGCCTCTGCCCTTCAGCCCTTCAGCCAAGTCAAAGTAGTTTTGGTGGTCAAATACCACCCGCAATGGGATCACTTACTACCACTAAAAATCACAAAGATCACTTGATCTGGGGGGTGGGGGGAAGGGCGGTTGCCCCCTGGAATGGAAGCTACACCCTCCAGCTGCAGCCCAGCTTGCCCATCCTGGGAGACAACCAGTCCAACTGCAGATGGGTCAGTAGAAGAGTTGCAACCCCCTCCCCACCATGAGCTTGGCTGGGTTTCAAACTGCCTTTGAAAAATGCCTGGAGTACTTGAAACTGCCCATTTTGGGATTTGGGATAAGAAAACCAGCACCCTGACTCAGCAGAAAGTCGGGCTCTGGCTAAGGCACAGGAGAACGAGCCAAGAAACATGAGACACGTCCACAAAAAAGCTCCTCTCCCACCCTGATGGGAAGCCACAGATGCACATGGGGTTACTGGAGTTGTTTTCCAAGGGCAAACGATATTTTCACCAAAAAAAAAAAGGAGCCTCTGCGTGCAGCAGCGAGGGGTTTCCCAGGGCTCTGGGGAGGCAACTGCCATGTCGCCCATGCAAAGCCTGCGGGAGTGCTGCAGTGAAGTACTGCAGTACAGCGAGCGGCGCGGGGATGCCCCTGGTTTTACACAGTGAGCGCTACTCAGGCTTCGTCCTGACCAGAGATAGCCTGTCCTGTGACACACTCCGGTGTCAGGCCATGGGTGTTGAGCAGGGGGAAGTGTGCATTTAACCTTCCCGTGGTGAGAGCGAGCTCATCCTGCAGCTTCTCCTCGGAAATGGAGCTGTTCCACTTGTTTTTTTTCCAGAGGCTCCTCCAAGAGCGCTCTGGCAGGGAAGGACCCACCTCCTCCAACTTGTGGGCATCACCCCACCAGTATTTAGGACAAAACAAGAGCATTTGGACTGGTGAGGTGCCAGGTGGAAGGGCCTCGGCTTTGACCTGAACTGGGGTAGGGACAGCGGCAGCAACGACAAACCGATCACATCCTGTGCGAGCTTTGTGCTGAACATACGTGGTTGTGTTGCGCAACGCCATAGCTGTGACCTTCAGTTCACCCAGCCTTGGAACCGATCATTCTTATCTTTCAGAGCACTTTCAAAATAAGTCCAAACATTTTAAACTTTTCCAAGTTGTCCCAGAAGACAGAAAGCTTTTCGAGCTGCTGCCGAGACTGGTGAGGCAACCAAGAGCTATTTTGGGAGCTCCCCACCACATACGCTGAGTTGCAAGTTCAACCAGACCAGGGAAAACAGTGTTTCACAGCTCTTGTTTAGCTACTGCTGCCAAGGAAGTTAGGGGTGCTTTCAAGAAGATTGAGATAAGCAAATCTGGGAGGCTACCTCTTTTTCTGATGGAGTCATCGTGACTGGTATCTCCCTGTTCAAAAGGAGGACTTCTTGGATGAAGTGGAGCCCAAGCCAGATGGAGTAGATACTGCTTTCACTGGCACACAGATTTCTCCTGCTGCCAGCGACTTCTGCAGTGTCTCATCACTTCTCTGTTTGCCCGACCCAGCCCACAGAGCCTTTTTTTCCCACTGGCTCTGCCCGTGGAATGTTTTTAAATGAAAATACTTTTATAATGTAAACACAAAACATAGAAAATTCCATTAGAACAAAACAAAAAACAACCCACCACTTTTTTCCTACTGCTGCTTAAACCTTTAGAAAAATTGGTCATTTTCTGTCCAAGTTCAGAAACTCCAGTTTGGAATTTTATTTTTTTTTCCACTTGGATTTTCTCTTCATACCAGTGACACCAGTAGTTTTGCAAGTGCCATGACATATACCTACTAGAACAAAGCGTCTCCTGCTTTAACTGGTTGATGCTTTGATGACATATTTAATATAGGCTTAATCTAGAAAATGAGATAAAATGTTTCAATTCAGCAGGAACAATTGGCCTAAATGAAAGTAAGTGTTGCAGCATTGCTTTCATGTTATATTATGCTGTGAGGTTTTAAAGATACCTATATCCTATGGGTGACGTGGCAAAATAGGGACACACACACACACACACAGTAAAAATATATGACATTTCATAAAAATATATCCAACTTCTGAGACAAATCTGATCCTGATCAGGATGTAATATCACCTCCCCACACTCCCCATGCCCCCAACCCCCTGCCCCAGTCTGCACTCTTTTTTAGGTGATACCCCGGGGACTATCATGGCAGCAGTGCCGACCGGCTGTGCATGCTGCCAGGTTTCACATGCCCTTATGGGCACTGAGGGTGCTGCTGGCACCCACCGACACATGTCACAGCATGAATGTCAGGCTTTACCTCTGTTTCATGCCAAGGAGGCAACCATAAGCCCTGTGAGACCCCCAGGGCTGGTGCATTGAGGTGCCAAGGCAGAAAGGAGGATGGGGAGGATGCCAGTGGGAACAAAGCACAGCAGATGCCAGCACCCTGCTTCTGGTTCTGTGAACCACAGGCCTGGTGTCTGGGCAGCCTCTTGTGTTATGTTTGTTGCTTCAGTAGAAAATTCATACTTCACCAGCACTTTATTTTAAATCTCTATAGGCCCTTCTTACTTAAGGCTACCCTGGGCACCTCCTGGGTGAATGTCCTGGAGAAAAGTCAGCCCTCAGGAAGCAATTCATAAAATCATAGAATCATAGAATGGTCTGGGTTGGAAAGAACCCCAAGGATCATAGAGTCCCAACCCCCCACCACATACAGGGCCACCAACCTCCAGGCCTGGATCTATACAAGGTTGCCCAGAACCTCATCCAACCTGGCCTTGAACACCTCCAGGCACGAGGCATCCACCACCTCTCTGGGCAGCCTGTTCCAGCACCTCACCTCTCTCTGTAAAAAATTTCCCCCTAATATCTAATTTTAGAAAAAGCCATAACATTAAAAAAAAAAAACAACCAAACCACCTTAGTCCTTTTACTCATTAAAGGAAACCCATTGTCATTCACACTTCTCTTGAGAGCCAAACTTGCAATCCCAAACTGCGTCAGCAACCTCAGTGGGCATCTGCGAAGCAGAATTTATGGTAAGGCTGTCTCCTTTATACCAAAGTTTTTGCTATACACTGTCACTCAGCCTAGCAGGCTCCTATTGAAAAGCCATAATTTAAATCAAAAACTCCCCTGTGCCTGAGCAATTGTAAAATTGTGGTGGCTTCCAGAGCCAGGAGATATCAAAGCCTCTTCCTGGGGAAAGCAGCTACCTTCGGGTGTCTGCTCTCAAGTTTCTGTCTGTAGGACTGCAGCTGGAAGAAGGTAGCACAGGGGAAGGTCAGGTGTGGATGTACAGGGGGCCTTCAAGTTGTGTTTGCTCTGACATCCTGGTAAGGTTGGCTACTGTGTTGTCACCAAATGGCCAGTGCAAACCAGCTCGCCACAGGGTAAGAGCAGGTATGTGGGAGGTTACCCTGGAGTAGCTAATAGGTGTAAATACAAAGCCTTGCTTCCCTTTCTCCGTCTCATCTAGCTATAGCACTTGGGGGGGAACCTGTTTCACTCTTTTTCACTAAAGGACATCAAGGTGACAAGTCATCTTTAGAAAGTGTCCTGAATTTCTGGGTCCTGGGGGACTTGGCTGAGACTCTGTTGCTTCATTTCCAGCCTCTTAAAGCACCTGCCTGAATATCTTGACTTTTCCACAATCTCTTCAACCCTACCTCGCCAAAGCTTTGTTCCCTTCCCGAGAAAGGGCCTTAGGGATGATGATGTGATGTTGCTATTAGCAGGAGCCTCTCTTGGTTTGGCTTTCCTTCACAAATGTGGTGGGGGGTGGGCAGCACTTAAACCACTCCTTTGTGCCCTTCAGTCATTCTTCCATCCACATCTGAAGTCACCATGAGCCTTTCTTTGAAAGTAAGTCTTTTCTTTCTTTTTCAATTATCTTTTTTTTACATTTTTCTAAGGCTGGATATTAAACTATTTGTGGGGACAGGAGTGACTACAGTTATTTTTAATGATGTTTTTATGCAAGCAAAAAGCACACGTTACAGAGTTACGAAGGCAAGAACTCATCACCAGTGCAAACAACTCCATCCTCTGTTCCAGCTACACTGGCAAGAAGTGTTCTTTGGGGTTTTTTTGCTGCTTCAAGCTACATCTGAGTCTGAAGACAGAGTTGCTGGTTTGCCCATGTCAGCTGCCCTTGCCCAAGCCAGTGTGAGCTGCTGGCTGCATGAAAGGGTTTGTGAAGGTCAGGACATACAAAGGGTTTGCAGACTTCTTCCCAGGTACGGCTGCGCAGAGGGGACATGAGCACATGGCTTCACAACAAGCTGCTGCAGCTGAAGGAATGGGGACAGGAGGAATGCCTTGCTCTTGTTAAAAGTGTATTTGTTCCTGCTCTGCTGAGTCCTTCTGTGAGAATGAACTTCGTACAGCCTAGGTGCAGCCGGGCACAACCCTCTGCAGAGTCAGCGGCGGTGCCAGCCCTCTGGAGTGCCACGGCTTGTGACCTCGAACATTTCCCTGGACCATAATCTGAAAAATAAAATTGACAGACTCTGATTCTCTCTGTTTTCGTGAGACAAGAGCCCTGCTAACTTCTCCTCTTGAAGGTTAACAGAATTTGAACGTTGTATGCTGATCGCCTCATCCGTAAGCTAACAAAAGGCTTATCTGTGTCTCTTGCACTGTAATTGACAGTCCTCTGCAGACACATGTTCAGCACTTCAAGATTAACTTAAAGGTCAGATTTATCGTACGGGCAGTTTGGATGAGCTCATGGTTGAGGAAAGACCATCTAAAGGTGACTTGTCTAACATACCTGTACACAGACAGCCCATACACACTTCTTCTTGGTCTAAGCCTTGTTGCAGAGATCACCCGTGTGGCAGAAGCCCCTGAACGAAGCTGTACTAGAAATATTACAGGTGGGTTGAATTTAGCACCTGGAACATAAAACACAATAAGGATCTGAACAAAGGAGATGTATTCAGAGATGGATAGAACAGAATTTCATTCTTCTCACCCCTCTTACCTGAAATCTTAATGGCGCCAAACTGCTGAAGTACCTTGTTTGCATTTAAGCAGTTGACTCCCAAATTTCGTGCACCCAAGCATGGGGCTGTAGCGCACCAGAGCAAGTGTAGGGAGCCCTACCTCTCCCTGCGCACATCTGTGTTCAGCACAGGCACTGCAACAGCTGGTAACAATACCCGAAACAAACACTGAGGACCCTCGTACCCTGTATGTGGGATAGTTGTGGGCAAGCGATGACCTGTAGCCCCCCAGACCCTGGGCATGTGCAAACCCTTGCTGGGAGTGCAGCTCCCCGTCCAAGTACCATGCATGCTTCATCAGCATTCATTAACCTCATCACACAGAATTATTGTATGAAACCCAGCATATGATAAAGATGTAGTTATGGCTGAAAGTGTGAACTGAACCGGAGAGGTGGAGAGCTTTCCCCAATCAAAATCAGTATCTTCAGCAGCGTGCCCTCTGCACTATCTGGTAGGGCAATGCAGGATGCAGACTCCTCTGTTGGGAAATGGCAACCAGCTAAATGTCTCTTTTCCTTGGGGATTTCTCTGCTGTATCCCACGGGCTTTTTGGCCAAGTGACAGTTTTCAACCTCTGCCCACTTCTCCAGGCAGAACCAGGTGGCCATAGAAGATGAATTTTGGGGTAGAAACTAGTTCTGAACCAGACATTTCAATGACAATCAGCTCTTGCTTGTGCATTTCTAAAAGCAGGACCTGGATGCTGTCTCCCCTTCCACCTGTCCCATCCTTCTGTGAGCCTAATCTTGTGCCACATTTGTCCCCCCAGTCCCCACACCACCTGCCCCCAATCCTCCCCCCGAGCCTTGGATAGATGCCCATGGCCATGGGGCCCTGGAAATCCAAAAAGTTGGCAGCAGCCTCTGACTGCTGGCGTGTCAGCCAGCCTAGCAGCTGGAGGACACTTGCCTCACCGTCTCAGCAAGTCCCCCATGCAGAAGGAGGTGCCACTGGGAGGAAATGTGAGGGACGATCAACCAGATGAAATCAGGTAGAGAATCACTGTGCCAAGGATGGAGAGATCAGCTGCATGCACACCAACTGGGGTGCAAGCAGCAGCACAAGAAAGAGTGTGCTGTTGGCAGAAATGAGCTAGAAAACCCCCGAGCTCCCGCTGCACTGTTGTGTCCCTGGGGTAGGCATGGCTGCTGGAGCCAGCCCAAAAAGGAGCAAGAAGAATGAGCAGAGTCAGCAAGAATGGGGACCTGTGGGAAAAGGCTGATTTTATTTGTGAGTACAGGTTGAGAGGGGATGCAAACTGCCATTAACACAGAAGACTACTGAAAACCCCCTTCCTGCCCACTAAGGAGAGGGCATAGCTGTGCTTCATCTGCAGCAAATGCAGGCTCTGTTCTCTCTGCTACGAGGGTAATTAATATGTTTCCTAGAGGTGTGGATTTTTCCTCATTAAGGGTGTTTTTGAGAGCAAAATATTTGCCTGGATTTTGCTTGACCCTGCCACAGAGCAGGAGGACAATCTCCTGATGTCCCTTCTAACCTCATGCCCCTAGGACTTGCCTTGAAGAGGGAAAAGAGCTTTGAAAACAACAAAACAAAAATCAAAATGCACAAACACTTCTGCCCTTTCCTACCTCAGCCATGGGTCTCTATGTACAGTAGCAAATTGTTACCTTACCCACCCCCCCTTCCCCCTCAATCCTGAGTGTAGCAGGTATTGAGTAATGTTGTCCCAGTGTGCTGACGCATGAGTGAGGGAGTGCCCCGGGGCCCCGGAGAGGTATTCATGTAGCGCAGCTGCCTGCTAAAAGTCTGGTGTTTGGTTTCCTTCTGCTCTCTATTATCTCCCTTTGACCCCAGAGAAGTTGCATGTTATCATGATTCGTTCTCCAGGCACATCTAGCTGCCAACCGAAGTTGCCCTCTCCTGTTCCTGGTGAGACGTGAAGCTTTGAAAAGGCACCTTGCCCTGTAGGTTTCTTTTTCCTGGTGAAAGCCAGCTCAGAAAGTGCTCCTCTTCAGGCAACACGTGCTCCAGCGTCTGCTGACCCCTTCTCATGTCTGGATGCCTGGAAACCTGAAGGATCAAAGGTATAAGCAGAGGTGAAAGGGCAGATATTCCTGCAGCCGGTCAGGTTTGTTTCAGAGGTGATCAGCTTCCCCCATTGAGGACACGTGTTTGCCCTCCTAGAAGGGAGGACAGACTGGATAAGGAGTAGATGCAAACAGCAAAGCCCCACCAACCACTACCAGCCGAGTTTGCATGGACAAGGACATGGGAGGCATAGCAGGGAGTTGCAGCTTTGGGTCAGCTCTTGCTTCTCAGAAAACTCAGGCCCTGAAGAAAGATGCAGTCTGAAGCTGCTTGGGGTTTCCCTGTCACTGTTGCCAGGCCACCAAGTCTGGTGGCTGAGCAGGCATCCCTCTGGGTTGGGAGGACCCAGACAGCCTGTCTTGGCACCGTGGGTGAAGCTCAGGCACCCAAACCAGTATGTGATGGGCTTTGCCAGAGGATAGTGGTGATGCTCATGGCAGGATCAGCCTCCTTCCTCGCCTCACCCTACAGTAGGGCCAGCAGTCCCCTCCCTCCCCCACCGGGGTCCTGGCATAGTTAGCCAGTAACTTGTGCTGGACTTGGGCTCCCAGACAGAGAAAACAAACCACTGTGTGTTTGCTGTTTACATTAGATGTTTATTTTACAGTTCATTTCACAATCCCTTTCTCTTCTCCCTGTGCTGCGAGTTGATTTACGGCGCTGCAGATCCTATCTGTCTGCCCTGCCCATGGCATGGGCTGGGACAGAAACCTGCCAGGGGTCTCTCCTTGTCACCATCGCTGTATTTGAGCTGCCCCTCACCTATGAGCTGAACTAGAAAGGGTTCTTCCAAACCATGATAAATTAGTCTCTTGCTCCCTTGTGTGTGAGGGTTGGGCAGCTCAAGGTCTCTGAGGAAAACTAGAGCAAACGAGCATGGTGCAAAGAGCTGAATTCTCCCCTGACTGGACCAGCCAGTGGTGAGGCCTCCTGGCATGCTGTGGGACCATAGACCCTGCACCCTGTCTTTTGTGTCCCCCTCGATGACAAGGCACCGTACCTGGCAAGTCCCCGGGCTGTGGGAATGATCCGTGACCACAGGAGACAGCTGCTCGCTTCCCACCCTGTGCCATAAGGGAGTGTCAGGTTCTGCTGGGATTAACTGGGATTACCTCACTCCACGGTACATTTAGATTTCGATTTTTATGCCGCTATGTCTCAGCAGCATTTGGGGAGGTGGTTTAGCCTCACCAGTTTAATCAAGGCCTTTCCTCCACAGCTGAAGATACAAAAAAGATCCACCTAATTTTACTGAGGAAATAAGAGATCTGATCTGAAGGTCTGGTGGGACATCCCTGAGTAAAATTTGGCCTTCTTTGCAGGCTGCGTGCGTTGGAGAAGGATTCAGTGCTTCCTTGTACAGAGCCGGGTGCTCCCCATGAATAGCTGGACCCAAGTTAAAAGCAGAAGGAAGTATATTTTAAAAAAATAGAGGTGTGGCAATGACACTATCGCCCTTTGTGTGCATTGTGTAATCCATGACGTGAGTGGGTCCTGAAGAGCCTGCTCCCCAGTCATGGTTAAATCACTCCTTGAAAACAAATCCTAGTAAGTTGGCTGGCTAGAGGGGTTTGTTCCTTTGCCCCAGGAAGAACTATATTCACCACGAGCAGATGTGTATGCTCCCGTGCCAGACACAGTGGCTTGGATAAATCAAGCCAAAAATTTTGAAAGAAAACAATTTCTCCAGCTCTCTTTATCATTGTTGCACTGAGACTCTATGGTTACCTAAACTAGTATCCAAATAAGTGTCTCCCCAAAAACTCATTTAGCAATTTACGCCTTTCAAATTGCAATTCTGCCAAATGTGTGTGAGGAGTTAACATTAAGAAATTGCTTTTACTTTCAACTCGATCCAAACCAGGGTCTAGAAGAAGAGAAAGGGCTTGGCAGTACGTGTTTTTCAGCTCTGCCTCACTGGTCCAAATATAGCCCATTCTTGTACTGGCAAAAGTTCTTAAAGGCCCTATGAAAATACCTGCTTTTTCCTCCTTCCCTACAAAAATTGCATGTACTTTGGCTATGGAATGATTCTTTCTTACCTGTAACAATTCTGCAAGCCTTGGAGTACGATGTCAGACATCGCAGAGAAGTGGAATGGCCAGGGAAAAACTGCTCTGCTTTTGCACACACAGGGATGAAATATTTAAAAGGAAGATCTGGTACCTTTCACTATTTTATGTGTCAGTAAACCCTCCAAGTAGTACATTAAAGAATACGGTGTGGCTATAAAAATTGACTCTAGATTAGCCAAAATCATATCTGATAAGCGCCAGTAAAACCTAAACCATTTGCATCAATGCCACGAAGCAGCTAAAGGAGGGTTTGGGGTATTCATTCCCTCCAATTGAAACTGCATGTTTTAGGGAAGGCAGCAAGGCTAACACTGCTTGGCAGCCTGGCTTGAAGACATTCCTAAAAGCTTGTAAGAAAGTCCAAGGTAGGACTGGAAAGCTGAAGGGTGGCAGCATGAGAGAGGGTGGGGACGGTTTCTGCAGGATGATCAAGAGGTGCGTTTCATAAGAGAGAAACCTTCTCCCAAGATAACTTTTCCTAGCTAGCAACTATGCCTTGCAGTTTCTGTCTTGCAACAGAAGTTGTAAGTGGAAATTTTGTCTCCCTACATGACCTGTCCGCCCTGCTAGAGGGCCATGAAGCTTCAGGGGAGTCAACTGCCCCTGGGGACACCTGCAGACACCTCCCTGCCCATCTCTTGTCCCCCACAGGCCATGACTGATGGGGCTGCAGAAGGGCAGTGACTGCTGAGGGTGGGTGAGTGACTGGGTAGGTGGAGGAATGGCAGTGGGACGTAAGCTGGGCTGGAGTCCCATGGGCATGGACCAATAATGGGGCCTCCCAGGGGTTGCTCCTGATCTCAGATGGGCACCTTGGCATGGTGGAGATGGCATTGCAGCATCACTGTGGAGAGCTCAGCATTGCAGAGGTGCCGGGGGTACCCCGATGTTGCAGAGATGCCAAAGATGCCCTGGATTTGCAGAGGTGACATGGGTGCCCCAAAACCCACCTGTAACCTCTTGTGCTAGGTGTAAAGTCTGTCCGAGAGGCATTTGCAGAACACAGGCTTCCTCCTCACCAGCCTGCCTTCACGTGGAACAAAAGCAGAGAGGTCATTGCCCTCACCTCCTGCCAGCCTTGCCTGCCCAACTGAACTCAAAATCCCAATGGAAAAATCTCACTGGTGGTGTGCTATATCCTCCCTTGGCCTGGCTTTTTCTTTGCCAACCCTGTTTCTCAGTCTGTTGGCTAAGATATGGTATCTCAGGAACGCCCTGGTCCTATCCTCTGTCCCTCAGCAGGGAACAAGGGGACAGGCAAACAGTTTTAAAAACACCTGTTTACATTATTTTCTGATTCCTTGGGAATCTTAAATGAAGCGCAGCACCTGTGGCCTGAAAATGGGATTGTCAGTATGCGCAGTGAGGACTGCAAAATGGTAAACGTAACTCTACTAAACTGAACAAAGGTATCGCTGCTGGGGTCTGGCTTTCTCTTGTTTAGAAGTCAAATTCAGTGCCCAGTGAGGGTGTCTGACTCCCAGTTCCTGAGCAGTGTGACTCCCGAAGACCCTGTCCTTGCCCTAGGATCTGTAAGTTTGTGTCCCCACAGGTTTTTTCCTACAAAAATTCTGTCACTTTGTGAGGAATGGTTTGCCAGCCCTTTATTCCACCCCCTCCCCAGAGAATGCAGTATAGGAGCAAGGCAAACCTACGGTATCTCTTCAGAGCAGTTTGTGCTTTGCAGTGCGACACCTGTGATGTTTATATGGGTAAAGCCTTCCCCTAAACATACGTGTTTGACATAAGGCATGAGGCTTACCATAGGAAGGGTACCAGTGTGATGGTGACAGGGCAGCAGCCATGTTCCAGGGAAGGGTGGCTTCGTTATAGATCTATAGCTCAGGGGTCTGCCACGGGGCGAGCCGTGAGAGCTCTGGACTATGGGCATGCCAACCGAAGCAAACCACTGGCATAAAAAGAGCTCCTGCTCTTTATTCTGCATCCAGAAATGGCCTACGATATTGGGAAGGGATGGATCAGAGATCTACAGAGTGCTACTTTTTTCCTTGTTGATTGCAGGGGACTGCATTAATAGGGCTGCTGAATGTTGATAAGGGCTGCTCTAGTGAGAGAAGCCAACTGATATGATAAGGCATGTATTTTTGTATCCCTTTTCAAGCCATTTAATAGCATTGGGTGGGGGTGGGGCAAACAGGAGCAAAAGATGGGTTAAAAGAGGTCTTTTATGTTAAAGGAACCTACTTGAACTCACTTTCCTGAGTTTAAATAAGAAAGTGGGTTAAATTAGTTCTGGTAAAGCACTGACTGCATGAATTATGTTCACAGGCCGGAAAAGTGCAGATTTCTATCACAATTCTGCCCATGCAGCCTTTTGGGTTTGGGGTGGGTTTTTATGACCCCCCTCATAGGGCAGTACTCAAGGCCTTTCCCAAATAATAGCATCAGCTCTAGGAAAGGGCACGAGGACTGTGTGTTACTGCTAACCCTGTGACAGGCATGCTAAACTTGCTTTACTGTGGGTGATTTGATTAACCTTTTATTGAGTCCACAAAAGACTATTGAACCGACTGGGACACCTTTTCTGTGTTTCAAAGACCTGAGGTGGGTGGGGTTTTTTGTCCAGTCCCTTCCTTCTCTTTCAGTGTGCAGAAAGCCTGCAGTTACGGGCAGCTTTCAAGGCTCCTGCTGATGGCCACGACTTGTTGGGATGCAGAAGGGAGGAGCTGAACTGCACTTGGACCAGAAAGAAACCCATTTCAAACGGTGCCACTCAAACCCCTGGGGCTGGGACCTCACCATGATTTGGCCTCGGAGTGGGTGTAGCCCATCGTTCAGGTTGCAGTCGGCTGCTCCTCTGCTGTGGGGAACAAATACCCGATGAACAAATACCCGATGAACAGGCAGCACCCTGTCCTCTGTTGGCATCCCTCATCCCTCTGGTCATGCCTCCCCTTGCAAACCAGGGAAGGGGAACCTCACAGGAACTGGATGGTCACAGAGATCCTCATATCCTGCCATGCTTGACCAAAACCAGCCAATGCTTTCAAGAGCTCCTGTACAGGGACCATCTGATCTCAGATGACTTGTTTCTGTAGAAAGCCAGTCTTGAACAAATCCTGAGCTGGCCTGAGTGCCTTTGCAGAAGAGGTCTTCTCTTGTCTCCTGTTCCCTGGAGCCCTTCAGAGAGGGTCTGGGTCCTTCCACGGCCTTTTTCTGTTTCCCCACCCAAAGCCTTACCTGAAGCATTTATGCTTGCAGGCTGGTGTTTTTCATCACGGAGATATGGTAGCCTTAGCATGTGGCAACATCTAGGTGAAGAGCGTGAACAGGGCATCGCTGGAGGAAAGGGGAAAGGCATCGTGTATGAGCTCTGATCTCCTTGGTGAACCTCAGGGCCTTCCATTAAAGGACGGTGATTTGTTCCTAAAATTTTACTGTGGTGAAGCAGCTCCCTTCTGTAGGTCTCTCCACCCTGTTCTGATGTACCTGGATCTACATTTAAACTTAAGTGTCCTGGTGGGTGCTTCACAGTGTCAGACTTGTCTCCGCAGGCAGCTCTGCCCCCTCAGCCTCCGATTTAGGTAGGAAGAAAATTTTTACACTTCAGTATGTTTGTGGAGGGAGGGGGATTTTTTCCTGCTTTCAGAGGTGACTCTGTGTCTCTCTGCAGCACGAGGGCTGGCAGCTTTTTGTCTTGGCTCACAGGGTCATTAACGTTGTTAATGGTCATAAAATTATTGTGCCCTTTCCTAATATCAGTTGACTTTGAACTTGGGAGCCAGCGCTACCCTTTACACTTTAGCATTTCACAAAGACTTTAAATGTTGGCAGCGAGAGCTGGGTATGAACTAATCTGGGCGGCAAGTTGCAGCTGCAGCATTGCTTCACTTCAGTTTTTCCACGTGTTGACTTCAGGAGCAGAGTCTCTCTGTGACTCCACCATATGTAAATGTGAGAGTTCATTTTTTCCCCCTGCCCTTGTTGTGACCGAGCTTGAAAAATTAGTTCCTCTGAAAGCCAGTCTCTTTTAGGTTATGCTAACGTGAACTTTTCTTTCCAGACAAGCAGAGCACTGGGCTAAGATTAAACTTTGTGATTCAGCCCTTCAGCTTGAAGCCACTTCTCTGTTTTGGCTTGATGCTGAAATGACACAAGGTAGAGACCATTTCCTTCAAAGAAAAAGAAAAAAGTTCTTCCAAGAAGGCCTGAAATACCCATAGCCTGAAAGCTCCTTCAGGAACGCAATTTATGGTCCATGTTTGGGGGCAGGGAACACCAGGTAGGTCTATCCCATGTATTTTTGTCTGTGTGACATGCATGTTTCTTTCAATGATCCTTCACCCAGAATTATATTATAATATTACAACTGAAGACATGTGTTTAATTGTTGTGGTGCCTGTAAGAAGCTACAGGCTCCTCTGAAGGCCTTGGAAACCATGAAGTGTTTCAAAATGTATGAAGAGGTAATTTGCATGGAGAATCAATACGCTAATTATTGTGTCAACACTTACTCTTTTTGGCATGTTCCTTAACTTCTCTTCCCAGGGTTTACAGCCACGTACGGTCCCCGTTCCTCTGCGAGACACAAGATGTGCCTTGGCTCTGCGACAGTCACAGGACTTGTTGAAAGAGATGCAAACTGAAGATGAAGACGGGCACAGTTTGTACTGCCTTACCCGGTCTAGTTTCACTCTGTCAGGGAACATCAATTAAATCAGATGAAGAAATTAGGGAGCTTTTATCTAGCCGGTAAGTTAAATAAATATTGATTAAAATAAAGCGATTGTTAAACAGACGAGTCACAATAACTACCATACCGATCCGTATGGTTTATATAACGTCAAGTGGTGTTGGAATACAAGTGTCAAATATGGGCCCAAAGATGTTCTCCTTCTTCATTTTATTTATTTCAGAGATGGTTGTGCTCTGAGTCAGGGACCAGGAATAGCCGTGCCGGGCGCTGCGCTACCTCAGAACAGAACGATGAACTTTGCCTCTTGGCTTCTGCAGCCTGATGGCTCTTTGGGACTCCAGGGCGATGGGCACGGGACGAGCATGAGAAACAGGCGGGCTGCAGAAACAGGCTTGTAACATCGTGGAAACAGTCGAAACACAGGAGGCATGCGATGTGTGTGACTGCCGAATAGTTGGCCACAGAGTTTCTGCCGTGTAATGCTCTGTGACGGGGCTGGGAGCCGTCCAGAAGGAGATCAACTCAAATGGTCCTGGGAGTTGGGAGAAAGCACCCAGAAAACACTGGCTGTCTCTGCTAGACTTGTGAGCTCTTAGCTGCTCCGTGGTAACTAATAACTAAACCTCACAGGAGGAATTATAATGCAAACTTGGATTATGCTTCCTGTTGTTTTAAAGCACTTGCTTTAAGGACTACATATACGTGCGGGGCCTAGGGAAGGCCGGTGAAGTTGAAAGGTGCTGTGGGATGGGATAAGTGGTTGCATGACCAGAATGTGTCCCTTATCCTCAGTGTCCCCAGATACATGAAAACACAGTGCAGGCAAAAAGGATGGGTACACGCCTGAGCGCTCCTTGCTTTCCAGGTGTTCACGGCAGAAATGAGCGTGGCAGGACCTCCTGGGGTTTCCCCAATGGCCACTGCAAATTTTCTGGGAAGTTGCTTTGCACCCTATTCTTTCCCTCTCACCTGGGAAAAAGGCTGCTGGATTATCACTTTCCCAGCCAGCTGCTAACCCCATAGCACACAACCAAGTCTGACACCCCACTGGGCTCAAAGATGCTTACTAAATCCTGTTACTCATCCCTGCAGCAACAAAATGGCTTTTAACTCCATCCTGTGTATGACTTCCCTGGGACCCAGGTATCTGCTGCAGATGCCGACGATGGGGGTCAGGGGCTGCCTGTGCGGTGGGCAGGATGGGTCAGGGATGCACCCTCTCCAGGATGCTCCTTACCTCCAGCACTCTTCAGGGTTTCTGATCTACTTCTATTCACAAATAATTTTCAGATAGAATTTTTGTAAATCTCTGTGATCAAGAGGTAGGAAAAAACATTTGTAAATGATGCTACTCCCCACCCCAGGCAACTGTCACAGCCTTTTTTATTTTTTTTCACGAGTAGCTCTAGTTTTACTTTATCAAGACTGCCAAGGACCTTCAGAGACTGATGACAAGCCTTTCCATTTGAACAAGCACATTTTTGGGTGGGTTTTTTTCTCCCAAAAAGGTGAGAGACGATACACATGCAAGATGAAGCGAACTTTAGTGATGAACTGCCCTGCTGCTGGCTCATCTTTTCATTTTTTCTTTTTCTTTTTTTTAATTATTCCTTTCTCTCTCTTTTTTTTTTTTCTGGTTTGTTTTGGGTTTGTTTTACTGGCAGATTTCTGGTCTACACTTGTTAGGTTTATGTTCTCACACCTATTATTTTTGCTTCACATGTCAGTTTTTGGTTTTCAGGTTGCTCACTACTATCAGATAACTGAGGCTAACAAAGGTTTCTTTCTTCACCTGCAACTTATTTAGCAGAGAAAGAGCACTTCGCTGAACCCAAGGTATTCTTGACAAGCCCCACTGAAAACGTCACAGGGTGCTTTCACTCATTTATGTGCAGTAATTAACCTCATCTGTCCCCAGCCCCCCATAAGCAGCCCTGCCAGCGGGACACCTCCAGCAGCCGCTCTCCCAGGTGAGCACAAAGGCTCACGAACAGAAATGCCTTCAGGCCCCAGGGGTGTCAATAGGTCTGCTCAGCTATGCCGAGTTTAGTCATGCATTTTAAGTTTCTTCCTGAACCAGGGTCTTAATTCTTGTGCCATTTTACTGGAACAAAGAGGTCAGATTATTTATAGCTCGGTCGCCTTTGTGTGCGTGCAGCTAGCGATGCCTTCGGTGCTCCATTTCCTGGGACTCTTTTTTTCCCTCTGGCTTTTAAGTCTCAGCTATTGTCTCCTAATGCAATAACAGTAATTATCCTATCGCTGGCCACTGCAGCACCCTCTGTAAGCGCCTGCCTTACCTCATGCACAGTGCAGGCTGGGAGCCAGGTAAAGCCTGCCTAATTTATAGTCCATCAGAGAAGTCCAACAGCTCTTGGTCTTCCTGTTTTGTAGAGACAGACTTATCACCTAGACACCGCTGTGATGGGCACACTGGAAAGGCAGGAAGATAAAGGTAGTGTACAGACAAGTTCTGCCTCCATCTCTTTTTGGTTTTGTTCTCAGTTGTTTCACCCAGGCACACAGTCAGTCAAGGTCGCCATGACTCCATGCAACCAGAAGACAATATTGACATGTGCAGAGCTACCTGGTAGACCCAGGATATTTTGCAATGTAATTGTTGTTTTGCATCCGGCCACTGAGCACACAAGAAGAGATGTAGAGCTCGCCCTGCTAAGGTTTCTCTGCTCAGACTAGGATTCAGCACAACGGCCTCTTAAGTGTTTTATTGGACTGCTGCCCTATAGCATCCTATAGGCTGTGCTGTGTGAGGCATGGGCTGACTTCACGGCGTCTCCAACCCTTGTACATTTTCAGGGTGCATTGTGGCCCCTTTGGGCTGAAACTGCAATCATGCCCTTCAACTCATGGCTTGGTCTCGAAATTGCAGAAGAGGCGCTGAATGAGGAAAAAAAAACCCTGCTGTGAAAGGGCAGGGATGTTTGGCTCCCACCTCTCTGCTTGACACTGAAGCCCTTGGCCCAGTGTAGCCTGTGGCAACCCACCAGTCTGTCTGAAAAGAAGACCCTGCTCACGTTTGTGCCTAAAACCCCACTCTTTTCCGTGCCAAACTTTTCTCTCCCTCTCACTGTCCTTGCCCCAGAAAGCACTGTTCCAGGCAGGGAGCTGCCGATGGGAGACTGTGCCATCCTATGCCCTCAAATTGGGATGGTCTCTCAAGTTGTCAGTGATTTAAACCACCAGCAGATACCCTAACTGCCCAGTTTCCCATTGCCAGCACCAAAGATCTGCTGTCAGTGCCAAAAATACTTAAAAAAATGTAACCAAATGGGAAAAACCTAACCTATAAATTCTCCTTCACCGTAGCACTTGGGGTGTGCCTGCTCTTGGGAGGAGAAATTAGTTTTCTTCAACTGCTAAGTTGACACATCCAGCAGGATTTGGAGGGCAGAGTTGATTGATGAGGTTAGATGAAATGAAAAGCAGATCTTGAAAGTATCACTCCTGACACGGATCCCAGCCTCATTCAAGCAAGGCCAGATAATCCCTCATGCAGAGGGGGGGGACAACGCGCACATGTCAGCACCAGAGACATTGGTCAAGGAAAATCTTCTCTGGCCCCATTTGGACTTGGCCTACCTCTGCCAAGTCCCTCCAGGTGGCGAGGACTCTTTTCCACCATGCCTTAGAGTGCCTTGGGCTGATAACCATGTGCTTCCCGGCATAAAAGTTTCTGGCAACATTTTGCTGTGAAGCATTTGCACTTCTAATGCCCAGATACTCAACACTCTGAAACTCAGCAGGAGCAACGCCATGGGGTCAGCTATATGCTTTGTTTCTTTAGCTGCTGCTCATACTTTTGGCTGAGAGAAAAACTCTTTTCTGGAAATTATTCAAATCTTCCTTCAGTGCTTCGGCAATCTGGGGAAGCTGCATTACATCATGCTTCAAACTAGCAATGGCAGGGCCCAGATATTCTTGGATTTGACAGCCTACAAACATCTTCATCAGTGAACACATCTGAGGTCATGTTGTTTTGATGTGCAATTAAGTTACTACGAATCTAGTCACAGAACAGAGCTTTGAACTGCGTGGATCTCACTGTTTGAAGCAAATGGGGGAATTAACACAAACACGTACGCCTCTGAGACTGGGGTTCCCAGCAGGCAAACTGATGAAGTGGGGTGATGCTCCTCAGCAAAGCTGGGTTGGGCAGAGAAGATGGAGGCATGAGCAGAGGCATGGCAGTGAGGGATCCCACACCCTGCCTGCCCGCTCCACATGTGGGCACTCAGTTCTCTGGTCAGTCTTGGGGAGCCTTGGGAAGGCTGTTGGGAAGACACAAGGCTTCACAGGCTGCGGGAAGGAGACCTGATCAACTAGAGGTCAAGAAAAGGCAGTGTAACTGCCAAAAGCAAACTTGAACTGAAACTTGCAAAGTATTCCAGGGATTAAAAAAAAAGGGGAGAAACTTCTTCAAATCTAAATGTAAGAGAGGAAGAAAAGCAGCTGCTGTGCTGTAAATGAGATTAAAGATAATCTAGGCATGGCCTAAAATCAAAGGAGTGTTTTACCTCTGTTCTCATTTAAGGAAGACAAATCCTAGGGGCAAAAGCAGGCTGGTTAATAGGAACAGGGGTATGGAAATGGAATCACTATCATGGGGAAGCAAAGCTCAAAGAGCGGGCTGTGTCCCTCTCGGGGGAGCAGGTCATGCCCATCCAGGACTTCTGGATAGACCAGCATGTGAAGTGAGGTGTCTAACAGCAACTGTTTTTATACATCTGTCAAGTCAGTGAGGGACCCTGTGACTGCAGAATATCCATTACAATGTGTTTGGTTGCTCAGGGTTAAAAAATAATCCAGCCAACCATCGTCCTTGTAACTCTGACCTCACTGGTATGCGAGGCTCTGGAACATGCCTTGAAGGTTAATTAAGAATGCAAAGGCACATCAAAAATGGGATGAAATGCGACTAAAGGTATATCCTGCCAGACTAACCTGATGGTTCTCTTTGATAACACAATTATTTTCCAGACAGGTGATATCTGCCAGATTTCCTTTATCTCTACACCACTTTAATGTATTTGCTATGATGTCGAGTGTGAAACAACTGATGTTGCTGGAGACAAAATGGATGAGTAGAAGAATCGCATCATTGGGAGGAAGAGGAGGCGATGAGTGGTGATGGTGGAGACCTCAGGCCAGAGGGGAGCTATGGGGGGGTGTTCTTCAGATTGGAGGTTTGGGGTACTGTTTTCCTGTTCACATGAATGGCGTGCTCCTAGCCTGTGCGAGCATTGTGCTGATGAAATGTGCTGCACAAAGCTGTGACGCATTACTGGCAGAGAGGTGGTTTGGAGGCCAAGCAGGACGGGTGAGGCACCTCAAGAACGGCTGTAATAAAAGGAGGATGACATTCAAGTAAAAGACAAAGAGTCACGGAGGTGAAAACTAGTGTCAGAGGTGGCTTTTGCTATTAACAGGGAGTGATTCAGTTGGGAAAATAACTGAGGAGGCAGAAAAATCAGCATTAGATAGTAATAGAAGAGTTGTGTGCTTCCAGCTTGTTCTTCCTTATTGCATCTATTTCCGGTTGAGAAGAGGAAATATTAGTGCTGACATACACAACCCAGATCGACTCTTCCCTCCCAACCCTCCTTTTGGAATAGATGCATTAAGGGCAGAGCAGCTACAGGGAAGAGCTGCAAGGGACACCAGGAGATGGGAGATCCTCTCTCTCAGGAGACCATGGGAAGGTCCTGGAACATGTGCGTGCGGCGATGGTGATAGAGTTTGATGGAGCAGGCTCAAGCTCAAGTATCCAAATGCTGCCTACACAGGGCCTGCATTCATTCCAGCTGCAGCACACACTCATCCATTTTTGTTGGATTAGGGGCAAAAGCAACCCCTGGAGTAAGTGGTATAGGAGGGGTAGGGTAGAGGAGGGAAGAAATGCCAGGTTGGAGCAGCTCAGGGGTGGCTCCCAGTGCTTTGGTACCAAATGAAGCCCTGGTGCAACGTGTTGCTCCAGCCCTTCCAACCAGCACCTTGCACTGAGCTAGGATCGCACTGTGCAGCAGCATCAGAGCTCTGACTCCAATGGTGGGGTGCCATGAGGAGCAGTTGCAGTTGTGTGCAGTTACATTTTAAAAATATTTTTCCTCAAAACTTGTAAAAGTAACTGCAAATTGAACTAAAACCCCCCTGGCCTGCCTGCACAATTCACAGCCAGTGTGACAAACTGCAGGTTGCTCTGCCTGGCCATTACCAGAAGAGGAGTTTTTTCTGCATGTGTTGGGAAGAAAGGAATTTGCAGGAGGGCCCCAGGAAGAACCTAAACAAACAGGTACGAACAGAGTTTGAGCCTCTGGCTGTGCCTCAAGCCCATCAGACATGGAGCAACACAGGTCTGGAAGCTGTATCGCTGCCTTTGTCAGAGATGCTGTCGGAGAGGGACTGTGGCTGGGTAAGGCTCATCAAGTCGCTAAGAAATGGCTTCCAGCCATTTGTCGCCCAAATGCCCAGCTCTGCAAAGGGACTGGAGGTTCTTGGGCATGTCAAAACTGGGTTGCAGGGCTGTACCCTTTATGGAGGGACAGCATGGTTACGTTTCCAAGTTTCTTTAGCTTCTCTGGGAACTAGTGTTGTCTCCATCACAGTTGCCTTTCTAAAGAGAGGCAGGGGAGAGGGATGGGTAGAGCGTAAGAGGAGAGTGAGTAAGAAAAAGAAGAGCTGGATGCCCATGGAAAACTGCAAGAATTAAAAGTAGAGGCTCTTACAGGTTGTGTAAAGATGCACAGCATTTGCAGGTTTGGCAAAGCAGCCAGGAGGGTTTCTGCTCTTCTCGTGAGAGCAGAGTGGGACTCTCCCACTGGGGAACCCTGGCAGCCTGTTGATAAACATATTGGTGTTGGGAAGTTAAGTCAAATGCAATTATTAAACTGATTATTCATATTCCATTCTGTTCACTGTGGGAAGACACTCCTTTTGGGGTTAGGTTTATGGGCCATGCAGATTGTCAGAGTGAATCTAATTAGCAAGAGAAATCCAAATGGAACAATGACTGGTAATTGTGTTAATGATGCAAGCACATTATACCAGCTAAAATGAAATCTTGGGCTGCAAGCAGCCCTGAAAGGCAAACAAACGTTAACAGTTGTACATTAAAACACTACGAGTCCCCAGCTTGCTGCTGTTAGGTGTGGTTAAGCTGAGCTCCCACCAATGAAACAGAAGCGACTTGCCAAATGCTTCCCCCTGGCCACCGGATTAAGAGGCTGCGAGAACCAAATGACCTGCAGAGCTCTGGTAGGAAAGGTAGTCTGGAAACCAGCACACTGGTCTGAAAGCTATCCCTTACTTTGCTTTCACCGAGGCAACCCTCAGCTGCTTCCAGAGTTAATTTAAGATACAGGATCCTTTTTACTTGCACAGTCCATGGACTGTGCCTCTGTGCAGGTGCTGGGCCTCCAGCCTGGGAGTCAGCCTGTCCCAGGCTCCCCAGCTGTTGGTGCTGCTCTTGGCATCCAGCTCCAGCTCCACCGAGCAAGCATGGGGCGGGCCGCCATCCAAATATTTTGGATTTAATTTGGATCTTGATTCATGCAGTGCACACAGACATATGCACAGGCAAACCCTATTTTGTTGCTTCTGCCATCAGAGAAGGTGGCACATGGACCTTTCTGACCATAGGGTGAATTCCTTGGAAACATCTGTTTCAGAGCCGGCATTTTGGTTAGCAGCCACAAATGAGAGTGCTGATGACTGGCACTCTCAGGTTAGGGAAAGTGCCCTGCTTAAACAGCCAGTGGAGCTGGGACAACTCCTAGGAGTTGTCGATTTGGTCCAGGACTGAGGTTCAGCTCTCACATGGGATGGCCCTGGTCCCGTGCCTTGTTTCTCTCTTTTTAGCCCTCAAAATGTTTCGGACTGGTCTTCAGTTCAACATCTGCCTATTCCTCTGTATTTTTTGGGTAGGGCGGGTTTGTAAGAAGTGATTTGTTTAGAAAAGTTGTCGAGAAATGTGTTTCTAACTGCATAATTTTGTTTTTCAGTGGTTAAACGCAAGTTAGCTGGGTATTTTGGCAATACTATAAATGTAAATGTGATGGGGAACCTGGACAGTTGATACATTTTCTATTCATCCTTCCAAACGTGTGTGGGCAAGACAACCTGGTACAGACAAACTGCACCCTCTCCCTTACATTACTTAACTTTACACTTTCTGTGGCATAAAAGATGAGAGTCGTAACGGCCAAAGATGGGAAGAAAAGAGGAAGCAAGAATGTGAGAGTGAGAATTTTAAGACCATGGCATTTTAAGACCTCCATGGCTGCAGACCACTCCATCCTTGACCAGAATGTGCAAGCTGGCTGTTAAATAGCACTTCATTGATACTGTGAGCGTTGGAGACGAAGCACCTGGATAAAATGAAAATATTTTAGTTAAAAAAAAAAAACCCCAAAAAAAGAGAGTTGATTTTAACTGTTGTAGAACTTGAATGAAAAGAAATGAAAGGGCTGGGAAAATCTAACCCAGATACTTTTGTTTCAAATTGCCTTCAAGAGTGGTCTGAGGTTATTTGGTTTCTTATAAAAACCCTCAAAATTTCAACAATAATTTTCAGTGTTTTCTTTCTTTTTAAACGGGTTTGCCAAGATTTTAAAATATATAGAGAAAAGAAACCTTTCTTCTGTGTAGTCCCCCTCTTCCTGACACAGGTGTGAGTCATTGTAATGAGTCCATTGATAGGCACTCAGTTTTGCCAAGGACTCGTAAGGTTAAAAATTGAAAAGCTGTGAAAGTACTTGTTATGTTTAATATATTTTAAGGACTTTTCTTTGAGTTTTTCCAATGACTGCTATAGAAGTTTTTTTCATATATCCAAATTCATATCTAGAAATGTACTTTCCACAGCTCAGAGTGTCATCCTAACTTCTTTTTTTTGGCTGTTAAATATAATGATGAGGTTTGACTTTCCCTATGCTTTAATTTCTATAGGAGTGTAAGTGGTGATCATTTTTATTTCTCTTTGCTATTCAGATGTGTGAAGGAATTTCAAAGAAAAACAAAAATTTGCCATTGAAAACAAGATTCCTGCACTGCCAGGCAACCCTTGTTTTAAACAACAGGAACGAATTGTTTCTTTGCAAATTATTTGAATAAAAGAGTGCATAAACCCAAAATCTCCATTTTTGAGATACTCAAAACTCAGTTGAAGAAGGTGCTGAGGAGCCAGCTCCGAGCAGGAGGTTGGACCACATGACCTCCAGAGGTCCCTTCCAACCCAAACTATTCCACAATAGTAAAATTTAGTTTTCTTACTTCACATTTTTAGCATATTCTGCTTTTATTTTAATCTAGAGTTAATCTTCCAGATTTGAGCTTTTTTGTTGTTGTTGTGGGTTTTGTTTGTTTTAAATCAAAACATGGGCCAGAGTTATTTTCTCTCTTCATCATTATCAGTTAAAATAAATAAATATTGCCTTCAACCAGAAGGCTGGGGCATGATTAAACAATTGCAAAGAGACCTCTTGGTATCTCTTTAAAAAGAATGAACAAATGCTCAGGAGGAATCTTCACAAGCCATCTTGCTAATTCACTTACAAACACTGCGTAAGAAGGCATGACAGAACCAGCAAGATAACTCTGATCATATTATAATCAAGCTTTATTCTGAAACAGCTTCAATATACTAACAAAACCCTTATGTCTTTATTACCAAAACCCACTGCACTGTATCTAACTTAAATTGCCTGGTGTTTTAAATGTGCTTTTACAGACAAATCTCTGAGATACAGGTTACTCACATA
Source organism: Zapornia atra (assembly GCA_013400835.1). Taxonomy (NCBI): domain Eukaryota; kingdom Metazoa; phylum Chordata; class Aves; order Gruiformes; family Rallidae; genus Zapornia; species Zapornia atra. The sequence continues at coordinate 110,339 of VZTU01018378.1, read as the reverse complement.
TATGCCTTGAAATTATCAGTCAATGGAGCATCTCAGAATATGAGAACAGGTGAAGCGTGGCAGTACGGGTTGTGATGGGCAGTTTCGTGGTAACATAGGGAACACCTCATACCTCACATGCAGTCCCCAGAGTAGCCAAGAAGGATGGCCAAGATTTATTCTAGAATCCATGAACCTGCAGAGGTGGAACTTGTTAGTTTATTTTGCTGAGCCACAGCTGAATCTGAATCTTGACCGCTGGGGGTTTTCAGGAGCTGGTACTATCCCACCTGTGAAGTGGTGACTCCAGTGACAGAAGGCGGCACAAAAATTTGTTAGCAGAAACTTAAAGGACAAAAATTGCAGCTCCATTTATTGATTTAAATGGCATCATCACTGTTTTCCTTGGTGCACTCTTAATAACTATCTCAAGATGTTGTCCAGTGTCAGTGTCCACTCCTTTTTTGTCTGCATGACTTCTACATTCATTTGCTTTCTTATGGATTGATTTTTTTTTTGGTCTTGTCTATTAATGCAGAACCAGAGGAAGCGGCAGCAGGAGGTGAAAACCCAGCAGCTATCACACGGAGGTGTGAGAGAAGGTCTGCTTCAGAGCAGGATGAGGTGTATGGCATCTAAAGCCCACATCAGTCCCAATACCTAATGCTCACCGTTGGACATTCATTCATCTCCTGAAAAACACTGTTTACAAAACCCAGTATTTTGTAACCTCATCTCCCTAATGCAACAAACTTTATAAAATGTGAGTATCAAAGAACAAAGAAGCCCCTCTACTTCCTTTATTATATACAATTTACATACTACCCCATCCTTCCAGCGCAGGTCGGTAATATTTAAAGGGCACCGAAATATGATAAGTACTCTACTTGCTGATGTATTATGAAATGTATCCCATTAGTCACTTTATATCTGAAAGGCAGAAAAATTTCCACCTAGCAACAGAAAGGCTTTTAGGATTTAAAAAAAAAAAGAAAGAAAAGATCTTTGGCAGGCAGTAGGCGTGTTAATCTACATGAGGAGGAACCCAATCAGAGGTTTCTAGAGACAACAGGAGTGTAAAGAAGTTGCCATCAGTGCTGCCCACCACAGAGCCTGAAGACAATCCGAAGCTCTGTAATCTGAAGGAGCAAAAGTGAGGGGCAGCCCGGTGGCAGGAGATCACTGAGAAGAGCCATTGCCCCCCAAAACTGCAGAGAGAAACATGTCAGCAGCACATACTCCAGCTCATCCGATCGCCACTGCACTGCGCTCCCACCCATCGTCAGGCCAGGGTGTGCCACAAAGAAGGCGCCTCGCTTTCTTAGCTCAAGCAAACGGAGCCACCATCAAAAGCGCTCTGCTAATGATGCTGCTGGTGAGAGCGACTGAGAGACTCTTGCCAAGGCTTCGTGTTTTCCTTCTGAATGAAAAGAAAAATAGAGAAGTAAGAACAGAACCGGTGCAGGGGATCTTACCACTGGAAACCAGAGCAAGCAGAACTCTCCTGTTTTGGATGCAAAGCAAGCCATGGACAAAGGACAAGAACTGTTCCTGTTCCTTGTGTGTATCATTAACTACCTAGAAAAGGTTTTTCCTGTGAGCTGGAATTTATCTTGAAACAGATATATTCTTGATGGGCCAAGCCAAGGCTTTTTCCAAGAGCACCGTGTTTTAATCCCATTACAATTTCCATTCAACTTTTACTTTGGAGAAGAAGTTCTTTTAGCAGGGGTACACAAACAGCAAGCCTCCTTGCATACCTCAAGAGTGGCATGCTGAAGACAAACAGGCAGAAATACTTCATTTCCTGTCAAGTGTGACCAAGCCCGGCACCAGGGATTGCAGAAGGCACCCAGGGAACTTCTACAAACTTCAGTGGAGATAAGAAATCTTCTCCTGCCTCAGAAGTGCACCTGCCTCAGCCTCACAGCACTACATTTCCATACAGTCATCCTACAATGAGAAGGGAGACTTGAGTTTTCTGATTGTGAAGTGGCACTGCTTTCATATCTGACTACCATGAATGAAATGAGCAAAAGGAATATAAATGAGCATTGTGAATGCACGTGACCCCTTGGTCTGGCTTCTGGTCCTGGAGGGAGTTGGTCTGTTTACAGGACAATCTTTCTGCTGCAGAGCAAAGACCACCAGAGGAAGGAGGCCTGAGAAAAGGCAAGTTTCACCAGCCCCAACCCTGTTGAAGAGGCAGGAGGTATACCTGCAGGAGTGCCATGCAAGCCATCACACTGACATTGCTGGATGTCTCTGTCTGTTTGTCAGGAGGAAGGGACCGCATCCTCAGGTGGGACTCACCAACAGCCTCCCTCCACAGGAGGGGAAGATGTTTGCCTTATTTTATTAGTGGCGAGTGACAGCATTTGTGCCAAACCTTCAGGAAATGCTTCACACTGCCCAAGGCAGCAACAGGATCTCTACAAACTGAGTGTTTGGCAACACTGAGTGACAAAGAAACACCGTCTGTGCCCCCTGCACCCTGCCCCCCAAATGCCTGCTAGCACCAAGGGCTCTGTGATACTCCCATGGAGAATGCTGGCAAGCAAAAGTGTGCCAGGCAGTGAAAAGTGGTCTGCTGCTGGTTATCTATGAAGCCTTCAGATGCTTGGTTTCTTATTCCCACCTACTGGATGATGCTGGGCCTGATGAGCCTCTGCCTGGAGTAAAACTCTTCCCACCCTTTATGTTAAACCAGAGTCACTTTACTCTCGGGTCAAGTCATAGGCTGCAATTTGGGGATAGCTGAAATGGCTGTGCCCTTTCCTTCTGTTCAGCCGAGTCTTTGTGCTTCCTATCGTGAATTAGGTAGGGCAAACGCAGCCAGACAAAACAAGGGCTGAAACCTGCCATCAGAGCTCGGCCCCATCACACAGCCAGTGCCCGAGGCTGGAATTCGATCATGGGGGAGCTAATAATAACAACGCACAGCAAAGAGCAGACTACTTTGCTGCTGTTGCTGAAAGCATGAAAAATACCATCTTAATTTAGAGACTTATTATGGCATATTATGGCAGAGCATGCCAATAAATGAGGAGCAACGCAGAAGTGTTATGCGATGGTATGTACTCTTATTGCAGTAATAAAATAAATTATCTTCTGAAAATAGAGTTTCAAAAAAAGAAAGGATGTTCTGCTGTTTATTCAACAATAAAACCCAAAAAAGCCATGACAGCCACAAAATGCCCTTTCTTTAAAGTGGGCAAAAATAAACTAAAACGAACCAAGTTACTTTTCTGCCTCTGAAAACCTGCTACGTCTCAGTGGCTCGCAGAGTATTCCACAAGAATGCTTTGCCTCTTTGGCAGGTTTGTTTTTCATCATACCTAATACGTCCATTTTAATCTAATTTTATTCTTAAAAATAATAAAGCTCGCAGCCACAGAAACACAGGCACTTTGAAAGCCCAGTGGCACTCCATGGCTTTCATTTTCCCTGCATGAGGAGGAAAATAAAAGCTAAAAGCCTCTTTAAGACACTGCAGCAAGCCCTGTTAGGATGCAATCCTTGCATACATCTGCCAGAAGCAGCAGCACCACCAGTGCAGGGCCCACCAGTCTGCTTCACTTCCTTCTCATGCCACTCCAGCTGGGAAAGCAGAGGTAGGCTGCAGACCCATCAAAGGCTCCCCTGGTTGAAGGAGGATCTCAGCTTCAGAAAGACCAAAATCCCTTGCTCCTCACTGTCTTTGGCTTCCCAGCAGACCAGGAATGGGAGAGGTTGAGAAATTTAGGCTTACAACTAAGGGTTGCTGTTGGCTGACATCCCTCAGGGCCAAAGCCAGTACTCTGATGACACCAGGATGTCCCAGTGCCAAGCTAGACTCAGGCTGCTCTTTGCTCTTTCACAGAGTCTCCTGTAGTACGGTGTATCAAAGCCACCACAGAATGGGAGCAGGCTGCATCACTACCATGTCAGATCTTTCCACCTGCACCCAGGAAGGTGACCTGCATGTCACTTAACAGTAGCCTATAATTACTCTCCAGTAGGAGGTTTTCTTAGCGACATACTGGAGAAATCCTAAATTCGGTTGGAAAATGATCAGCCTCTTCTGTCTGCAGCTACTTGGTGGAGAGATTATTCTCAGGAGCTATAAACCATTCTCCAACAAGGAAGGAGTGTTTGGGATTTCCAGCATTAATGCCGGTAAGAAATCATTTTGCTGTCACTGGTGTTATGTAAATAGATGGTTCGTGTTTATACTCTACAAAATGCATTTACAAGAAGGCGGCTGACTAATTCAGAGGTCAATTTCTAATTCAAGGTTAGTGCTCAACAGTTGGGTTTTTCCTTGCCAAATAAAACCGCTAAAGGCTAAATTAAAACCATGTGCTCTAACCTACCTTTATGTAGTTACTGATATAAAGAGGGTAGGAGGAGTTTTGCTATCCAGCCTAATGCCAATGTCTAAGGAGAGAAGTAAAAATTCCTAGAGAACCTTTTGCACAAGGGTGTGCATCAAGACTGCCCGACCTAGAAGGTGTGAAGTTCTCAAGTAAAGAAAGTCACCTTTCAGTGATCTGCCACTGTTAGGGACTAGAAGCTAGATTTCCCAGGAATACGTTGAAATAAATAGTAATTTAATCAAAAAATCATTCTCTTCATTCTCTAGCAATTGGCTACAGGAAAAAAAAAAAGAAGTGATCAGCATGATGGCATTTGATCCACTTTTGGATGTCCGGATATCCCAGTGTTGGTGAAAGAGGCTAGGTCCATTACCATACTAGGTGATAATATTGAAGATGGTTGCCAAATTTCTGGAAACTATCAGCTGCCAAAATTTGTACCAACATTTTATTTGCTTTTCTAGCTATTTCTTCATCACCACTTAAATTTTATCTGGTCTTTAAAGTTTCACTTAAAACTGAACTGAAAACTAAACACTCACTCCTTTTTATTAGTTTCTCAGGTGTAAGTAAAACTTTCAAGTGGCCCAATATCTTCTTAAAATGTTTTGCCAGGAGAGTGTGGGAGCATTCACCTGAGGACTGGGTGGAAGGTCGGTGATACTACTCAACCTCTGCCAGACCAGAAGTAGCCCAGACCAGTAAGAGGACCAGGGTGTGTCTGCATCCCACTGCCTGTGCAGGGTGGATGTGGCAAACAAGTCTCCCAAGTGCTGGGTGTTTGTGTACCTGTAGACACACCCTGCCCAAAATAGAAATAACAGGCAGGGCTCTGGGTTTGAGGTACCAGTTCAGACCAAGGAAAGTGATCATCCCCCTGTAATCGACACTGCTGAGGCTGCACCTTGATTCCTGTGTTCAGTTTTGGGCTCCTCACTACCAGGTGCTGGAGTGCATCCAAAGAAGGGCAATGAAGGTGGTGAAGGGTCTCAAGAACAAGTCTTATGAGGAGCGGCTGAGGGAACTGGAGTGATTTATCCTGGTGAAGAGGAGGCTGAGGGAAGGCTTTATTGCTCTCCACAACTACTCAAAAGGAAGCTGTAGTCAGGTGGAAGTTGGTCTCTTCTCCCAAGTTGCAAACAATAGGACAAGAGGAAAAGGCCTCAAGTTGTGGCAGGGGAGGTTTAGACTGGATATTAGGAACAATTTCTTCACTGAAAGGGTGGTCAAACATTGGAACAGGCTGCCCAGGGAAGTGGTTGAGTCACCGTCCCTGAAGGTTTTGAAAAGATGTGAAGTTGTGATTCTTCAGGATGTGGGTTAGTGGAGAACTTGGCAGTGCTGTGTTAGTGGTTGGACTTGATGATTTAAAGGTCTTTCCCAACCAAAACAATTCTATGAGTCTGTGATTCTATGATTCTTATTTCAGGCATTACATCCATGTGGTACCTTTAAACCCAAGAGAACATAAATTTATTTTCGAACTGAACCATCACCAAAATGTAGAAAGATAAATTTTAAATGTGTGTCTAGTTCTAGATGTGGTGACACTAGAAGTGCAATTAGGGTCACCTCATATTCAACATTTTCCTACCTAGAAATGGTGACCTTTTCCTTTTATTATAGACTTAGTACTGTCTGTTCAGTATCCGGAGGTCTGTTGACCCAGCTAACACTGAGACTATATAGCTTTAACCAATCATGTTGCATCTGTACCTGGATTCTGAGCATGGCTGTAGTGGCAACATGCCTTCCCATGAGGCAAGATATGAAGCCTGAAAAGAAAGAGCTTTAGGCTTTCGGATTAAGTGGAGAAATGCTTTTGAATGGATCAGCCAAAATAGCAATAATTGCCACAAGGCTTAATGTAGCTTGTGCAGAAAATGTTTCTCAATTGCTTATGGTGGATTGTCAGATGTAAGAGCAGACAAATTGAGCAGATTGTGAAAATAATCCTAGCATAGCTTCCAACAACAGAAGTTAAACTTTTTTGTTGCTAAGAAATGTGAAATTACAAAAAAACAGTGATACCGGTTGCTGCACAACCAATAAAAGCATTACAGTAGTGTGAGCTGCAATCATTCGTTATATATCATCTGATTAAAAGAACTTGCTAAGTAGCATTTTCCAAGACTTACCCTTAGCTAAAATGATACGTTTTGGCAGAGAAGGTCTTCTGTATTGACACGTACATAGTGAAGCTCTTTGTAAATTGAGAAAAGAGTTTTAAAAACTTTGCTGAAAAGAGTGTATTTTCCCTGCTGTTCACTAGAGATTCAAATTGTATTAAAGCACTTCCAAAGGTTTTTCATTATCTGAGAAGGGACTAAGCAGTTGTTTGTCTGAATGTTTTCAGTGTGGGAACAAAGCAATGTTAGGGATTTTTGAGAGAAACCCCCAACAACCTGGATTACAACTAAACTGTTCGAATTTCAATACTACCCTTATTTGGAGATGCCAATACTAGGTTTGGGAGACACTACTTCCTAAAAATCTCATGAAAAGTGAGAATGAACGATTGCTGCCAGCTAACTGTTGGAATCATATATATTGCATGTGTCCATAATAGATGATAATTTAATCTTCATTTATTCTCGAGGGTTACGTATAGGTTTCAATCATTTAGGGGGTTTAACCATCCCTCCAAATGTCAGAATTACAGAATCTTGTCAAACTTCAATTCAAGGGAACGATAAGGCATGCCCTCACATGACAGTTTATCTCTGCACCCTAAAGTTGAAAGATCTTAAAATATTTTCCAGCTAATAGAAGTTATTTTTGTCCAGTAGTTAAGAATTGCTCAATTGCAATTTTAAAATTCCTTAAGGATGAGAAAGATGGTGATGAAGGAAAGATGTTTTCAGTGACTGAATACTCCTTATCTTCATCTCATGCTGTGCTAAAAGTTTGACTGCTCTAATTTTAAAGCTATCTAATCTTTTATGTGCTAAAGCATATGAAATCATGCATTATTAGAAGTACGAATTACACGAAGAGTTCATTTATTTGGTGTTATATATAACCTTTATCTAAAATGCATTATGTGGTTAAAAAAAATTCATTTAGTAATATTCATTAAGTCTCAAACTTTTCTTTCAGAGAATTAAATTGCTTCAACCTGATTGATATATTTTATCTGGGAAAAAAAGAAGACCAAATCTTTTAGAAAGTCTGTAAGCATCAGTGAATGTTTTGACTCTTGACAGTGAATTGGGTGGGAATCCAGCGTATAAAGGATGTTCTTTACGGGGAGATCCAGTCAACCGAGTGTGCAGGCCTCCAGAGTCTCACATCAGAACACAGTCACATATTCTCCCTTTAGAAATGCAAGTTTTTCAATTTCTTAAAACATGTGGAATGTGTTATATTCATTTCACTGTTGCATCTAAGGCATGCATGACTATTTTCTTTGTATACGCACAGTTGGAAAGATTGTGGAAATCTATTAAAGGCCAACTCTGCTTAAGGTTGAACTTCCAATTCAAAGTGATTTTAATTGTAGCAGTTCTATCAATTGATTCTTTTAAGACGGGCTTAAATGTTCTAAAATGATGCTTATCAGTTTACCAATAAACTGAAGCTTATCAGAGAGGTATGCTGCACTTGAGAGCAATGGAAATTTCCAGCTTGGATAAAACCAGATGATACTTGAAAGACAAAATCACATTTCCCTGAAATGTCGCTTAAAATAATGTTTCCAATTCCTACCCAGAAAGGTGGCCGACCTGCCCAAGAACGATGCTCTCAGAACAAATGGTTCATTCCACAATGAAAACACAGTGTGACTCTGCACCCATGTTTTTGGTTTAGTCCTAGGACTTGGTTTTTGTTTTCAAGTGTCACTAAAATCTTTCTCCCTGCCCCTCCATTGCTAGATTAATTATTTTCCATGCAAGGGCCCTTCTTTCAAAGTCCTCCATTATTCTGTTTTGACCATACTGGGGAACTTATCCAAGTCAACAAAAAGGCAGCCTTTATCACAGAGAGGCTGTTCATGAAGTGGATGGTTTCATACATTACTGTGGGAGAACTGCCTTAACATCGCCTATTCATGCTGATGTGCCAGGTGCATCCACTTACACGGCTCAAAACGCTGCTACCACCACATCCTCTGCTGCCAAGACCATTATGTCCCCTGAGTGATGGAGCAAGAGGCAGGACTTAGATCTTCTCTGCTGCGAAGTGGAGTCAGAGAGACTGATCTTTGTGTTGGGGGAAAAAAAACCCCAACCACCAAGCAAAAAAAAAACCTGCTGTAGGGAGCCTTTTAAGTCTCTGCAGCTCTGTGACTGCAAGAGCTTCGGAAGAAGATGGAGAGGAAAATAGCATGAGTTTAGAGCAAGACCCTGCTCTGCATCACTGCCCCGAGATACTGTAAAGTGGACAAAGGGAAACTGGGATATAAATAGAGAATGACATTTTCCTTGCATTGTCCACAATGAATACATTTGTACAGGAACAAAATCGTTGGAACGAGACAACATGCATGCCTGATGTTGAAGAAAAGCCTGTTTGTGCTTAGTACATTGGAGACATTGTTCAAAAATAGTTCATCCTTTTGTAAATATTGCCTCAGCATTGGTGCCAGGGTCACTCTTGCTTTGCGTTATCAGCTGAGTAAGTTTCGGTCATGCACGTGCTGCTGAGAGAAATTTTAATATGGGCACCAGATTTAAAAGGAGAAAATTATCCTCCTAAGGACTGTTTTGTTCATTTATAGTTAATGCTCCCTGCTTTCCTCTTGCTCTTCTTTATTCCACACTTGCCCTGCTTCACTGCACCTAAAGGGTGCTTCATATGTGTTGCTGGGAAATAAAACTTGCCCCATCCCTCAGGTGTTGCTAACGTGCAGAAAGCAGGCGTCCTTTCTGGACAGTGGGAGCCTTGCCTTTGTTTTTCATCTGTAATGATACAGCTACAGCAGTTCCAGGATACACTCCCTCCTCGTGCAAAGTGGCTGATGTCAGCTGAGTGGCGCCGAGTTGGAGATCTTGGCTCTTCGGTTTGTTTGCTTGTTTTCTGGAAAGACATTTATGTGGCAATGTTTTTCTCTTTCTTTT